>LPNX010114262.1:93314-257363 GCA_001517045.1 Pseudotsuga menziesii
GACATGGCAAAGGATTGTCACAAAGCTTGCAGAATAATGTTTTTCTTGATAGTGATCAAAATCAAACACCTCCACTGTGTGTACATTGCCCTTTTGCAGAGGATGTGTCTAGTGTGGATGCAATTGTCTCTTCATCGTTGGAAACTTTACTCTATGCTATTTCAACCTACCATGGTGAACAAAGACCAACTGGAGTTTTGGAATATCCAAATTCAGCTTTTTCTGATAAAGCTGAAAGAAAAAGTAGAAACAGAATTCTGCTCTATTTTTCCCTGTTTTGAGTCATTTAAGTAAAAGGATGACCACGAGCTAATGGAGCGGAATTTTGGAAAACAAAAGGAGGTTGTTGTTCCTAAGATACCCCTATACAAAAACCTCTCTCAGTTTTGCAACATATGTCAAGGTTTAAAATATTCAATTAAATCTTTGCAGCCTATTTTTTCAGGGAGTTTAAATATTCAATATTTTCCTGTTTTAGTGTTCATTTTTCGGGGAATATTATGATCGATTGGAGATTAATTTTTACAAACCAAGAGAGGTTTTTGTCCATCACGGACCCATTTACAAAAACCTCTCTCATTTTTTACACAGGTGTCACCAATTGAGAGATATGGAAGCTTATTTGACACCTATTTTCCAGAAATTCGCCATATTTGCCAGGAATCCGATTTGTTATTTTTAGTCAATTAGTTGAGTTAGTTAGTTAATGTAACTGCTGGGTAGTTTCAATTTAGACCTAATGAAAGGGAAATAGAACCACTTATTTGTAATTATAAAGGAGGGACAGAAGGACTGAAAAAAGGTTCTGCTTTTGGAGCATTCAGGAGGTCTGCTAGCTGCTTGTACTATCAGACTTATTCAGAGAAGTGGTACTGTACTCTTATATACATTTACTGATGAAACTATGAATATATGACTCTTTCCCCTTTATTTGGTCTGTGTTGGCTTTGTTGTGAGCTTGTTTAGCTTCCTAATTGACAATTTCAGTGCTGGTTAATGTTATTTTCTGGTATTGCTTGTCCATTATGTGTGAATCTCAATACAGGTTTCTTATTGGATATTTGTGATATATATGCATCTTTATCAGTTATATGTGTATGATTTAGTTGTGCGTATTTGCTGAATGTATTCCCTGCATGCTTTTGAAGTTTACAACCACAAACACATAAACAAAACCCTAAACCCTAGTTTGAATTGAGTTTTTCTCTTGAGATTGTGTTGGCTTGTTCCCCTAGCCTTAGGAACAATTTCTGGCACAAACAGACCCAATTCAAGCAGTTTGTCGAGTCAGGAGTAAAACAAGGCAGGCTGAAGAAGGTAAGAATTGCTACCCACCTGCAATAGATTCTATCGATTTAAAGCCAGACTCACCGAGACCTTCTCTGACTAAGATAACACTAGAGTCAATCGTGGCCATATCACCAAGCTAAAATGAGATTATCCCTGGAACTCTTAAGGAAAAAATTGATAAAGATATTGAACTTCAACAATTTATCAATAATTTTCCAAATCCATTCCTTAAAGGCCAGCAAATCAACACCACCCACAAACTTGTTGAGCCAAGCTCTTCCTGACAAAGCCTCATTCCACAAACTTCATCACCACCATCAATCATAGGACTTATCAAATCATCATACATTCACAACCCCGACCCGACATCCACCGTAGTCGCTACCCACATCTCATCATTTACACCAACCTTCCAAAACCGTCCAGTCAATGAGGCAGGGAGAGGACTATTGGCCCTCGAAGGTAATCAAGTAGCATTAGATGCCGAAATCCACAACCTCATGGAATATGAAGGAGTCGACAACCTTGTCGACCCTCAAATAGAAGTCGAAGACTCCATACCGAAAAATATTTCGACCACCCCTCTAACGTCTCTAGGCCATTCACCATCACCACCACCACCAGAACCAAAGTCTCATCACAATCCAAAACCACCATCTTCACCACCACTAGAAGCACAAACAACCACAAACCCCATGCTAGAAGCCCAACAATCTAATCCCACCACAGCAGAAGTGAAGTCAACTGATAATTCACCGAATGAATAACACCAAACACTACAGCAGTATCCAACATCAGTACCGATAGGATAAAAAGTGGTCCATAAGTCTAAGAATAAAAGCAAGAGAAAAGAGAAAAAGAAAAAAGAAGAATAGCAGAAACAATAAACATTTACAGCTATCCACCTTCATCAACCGGGATTGACTTTTGCAGTCGAAACACCAAAGCTGAAAGAAGGAGAGTTGGATCGACTCCTGGAAGCACTCACCAAAGAAGCATCAACAAGAAATCGAACAAAAAAAGAAAGAATTGAAAAGATGAAAACAAAACAATTCAAATTCTTGACTAAATGCAGGGCTTTGATACAAATAGTAATACCAGGGATAGCTGAGACCGACACCGACAAACCATTGGAAAGAGTATACCAATTGTTTGAAAGTGTCGTGTCGAACCTACAGACACAGTTGCAGAGAAAGAAAGATGACAAAAGGAATAAACTTCTGTGCTACTAAGGCATCAGTACACAACATTTTTTGAGGCACACAAGGTATTGCAGGACCACTTGGAAGAATCTCTCACCATAGAAGAAGTCCTATGAAGTTGGTACACCTATTATTGTCAGGTATTCCAGCAAACTCTACAGACCCGTGAGCACATCCATAACTTAGAAAAACAACAAGCTCTGGATGACACCATTAGAAGTACAATCAAGGACCAAATCATATTAGAAACAACAAAGATGGAAAATTTAGAGAAACAAGCACATCAATGGACAAACCAAGCACTCCCAAGCATCAGCACACTAGACAAGATCTGCCCATAGATGAAAAGATTGTTAAATACAGCAGATGAAAAGGCTCAGTCATTGGGACCTAACTTGGAAAACATCATATATTGTTCCATTCAAGAGAAGTTATCGACTCTGTCAAGCCTCACAACCCTGACCATTGATATCCAAAATGCTCTATGCAGCTGGGAAGAATTTCAACACTAATTGGCCATCAAGGCAGAAGCTATTGTAGAAATCTATATTCAAAAACGACCATCCATTCGTTTACACAGCCTGTGAGGACAAAGAAAATGCAGTAACTACTTCAGACAGCATATTTTGAGTACCTCCCCTATTTCTTCAGGACGAAGAAATATTTTGTCCCTGGGGGAGATGTTGGAGGAGTTATTCAGTGAGCCTACAAGTTGAGTTAACCGACTAATCATAGATTAGGTCGGCCTCCAAAGGTCATGTCAGTTGACCAAACCGACAAGTATTTATTCATAACCGTTTTGTAAATCATATATATTAGGTTGTTGAGCCAGTTAAGAACTTGGTTCAATCTTTTATGTAGGACCCTCATGTGATTGTATAATATAATCTGTTATTCCATTACATGTTCTTGCCTCTTGTCTCTGTATGTTTATATGACTCTTTATGTGTATTATTGGTAACCTTATGTGATATGGGAGATTACAACATTATGTACATGACTTTTGGCCAAAAACCTGCATGTATACGTGGATTTTGGCCAAAAACCTGCATGTATAAGCGACTTTTGGCCAAAAATCCGAGTATGTACACGACTTTTAGCCAAAATCCTGCGTATACAGAGAAGAAAGTTGTAAAAAGTAGGAAAATGGTCAACCCACTCAAGGGGAGTGTCAATGTATGAACATACTATAAAATGTGACACGGAAATAGGGAGAAACAAAGAGCAAGTCAATAAAATAAAGCACATTGTGCCCCCAACCCCAAACAAAATCCAGGAACTTCCCCAACAGAGTCGCTAATTATGTTACGGAGAGAATATTCCTATGGCTTGGGGTGTACCACAACAAACAGCTAGACATGAGAAATCAATCCCTTCTCAATATGCAAGAGAAACCAAATATCTAACACTAAAGGAACTCAAATCATACCTTATTCCAGATGGTTGAAGTAGATCCCCGTTGAGATTTTTCCAATCCTGCTTGTGCTAGCGATTCACTCTCAACAACAACAAACAAGACAAGCATGCTATATAATATTGTGTTAGATCTACTCTAGCATATATAATCAACAATTTATAAGCAGTTAAACATATACATGGATTCAATATTCATTGAAATGCACATTATTGGACAAGAAAAGATATTTCTATTAATCAAATTAGAGATTACACAAGTGACAACCTCTATCGGCACGTCTACGAACTAGAGAAACTGAGTCCTCCACCTGGGCCTCCACCACCTCAATCCTCCATCTCTCGATCGAAAGCTCACAAGCAAAGGAAAGCTTGGGAAGAACACAATGTGTTCCAAAGGGACAAAGGGATGCATACTCAAGTATATGTAAGCTACAGCAACAATGGACTATAGTTTCGTTGCTCTTTAATTCCTCCTCTTCAATGTATCCAAGGGGTTCCTTATATAGAACTCCAAAGGAGTAATGGAGGGTCAAATCCGAGCGATCTCGAGGCATATGGAAGGCCAATATTCAAGTGGTTCAGACACACATGAAGGAAAACTTCAAAAATATTTGGTTTTATGCACACATCCTCATTTATGCGGGTTAGAGGTCAAAAGTCGTGTATACACGCGAGTATGGGATTAAAAGTCATGTACAGCAATAAACATGTTTTTTTAGGGATGAACTTGGAAACATCAAAGTATAATATCATTCCATGGGGTCTAAAGAGTCTACAGAGGTAGAGGGAAGGCCATAAATATGTGATCAACCATGTGTGGTAAAATCAGCTATAACAATTACCAATAATTTGTTTACTATATTGCAAGTAAAATGTGTATGCGTTCATGTCCCTTAATCAATTCAAAGAAATTCCATTTATTCAATTGTTAACATATCACAACATTAGTGAATTCATAGGTACATAGTATATTTTGATGTATGAATCATCTAACTTGAACCTGGATTTATATTTATTTTGTTGTGATGAAGAAGCACTGGATACTTGTGTTAGGATTATTAATCCTCCCTTGTCCAATTTGGTCATATGTCTAAATCAGGAGTCATGTCTAAATCGGGAGTCCATCCAGTCTATTTATAGTCATTAGCACCATTGGGTAAACTTGACCTAATTGGGGCACATGTTTCAGTTACTAAAGTTTGGGGAACACTAATTGAGGCTCACTGCCACTTACTGCACTTGATTGCATAAGTTTAGGATCCTCCTAGATCAATCCCTACAATTTAGGAAGCCACTGGGAGTGTCGAAACCAACCAAGGTTAGTTCACTTCAGTTAATGACTAGTCAAGCTAAGTTAGGAGTCAGTTACATTCAGTTCAAGTCCTCCACATTTAGTTAGCACTAGGTTTACTTGACTGCACACATGTGGGGTGCATTTCTCACCTACCACAGTCAGTTAACCATTAGTCAACACTAAATTAACACTTGAGTTGTATTTTAGAGCTCCGATGAACTTCGGTTATGGTTTAGACAAGGACAGTTAACTACTAGGTCCTCCGATAGTGATTTAGACAAGGTCTTGGTTACCTACAGTCAAGTAGATTCTAATCAATTCGCTTCCTCATGTGGATTCGAATTGCTTGTGGCTATTAAAGCCATTGTACTTCATTGTAATTATCTATCTAGTTACTCTTTGATTAATGAAAAGCATTCACAGTTGCAAGCCATTTTTGCACTGTTTCATTCTTCAATAACTGAGTAAATTGTGTGATCTATCATGTGAGTTGCGTGTTTGTCTACAAATCTATGTGCTCAATTTAATATGGTATCAGAGCCTCGATGGACAAGGCACTTCTCCTCCTCAGATCTCCTACTGGATCATTTTTTTGTTTTGCAGGTACAAATTCGAAATGATTTCATCTTTGATGAGACAAGATCTCTGTTGGGTGTCTATTGGACTCGGTAAAGAGTGTTTTAGTAAGATTAACTTGCTGAATAAAAGTGATGGAGCTTTTGGAACAATAGCAACGGGTCTTTCTCCTAGCTTGCGCTACCTCATTAGATCTATTGAAGACCTGAAGGAACTCTGGACAAGATTGGACAGAACCTTTGGAATGATTTATGAGGATCATAATAGCACTTTGGAGAGAACATCCAGCACCATAAGCATCCTTGATCCAAAAATATCGGCCTCCACTCTCTCTGATGAAGTTGTTCAAGATAAAGAAGAAGCAGAAGCTTCTACACAGTCGATTTGAATTGAAGACAGTCTCCACGCAGTGACTCCTTCTCCTGATGCTCCGGAAGTTCATGAGATCTCTGATATCTCATCTTCTCATATTGCTGAAACAGAAGAAGACATTCGAATCTCTGATATAGAAGAAAAATTCTGCTACACTTCCATGCAAACATTCACAGGTGATTTTCCTTTAAATTCTGTGCAAAATTTACCAGTAATTGCTTCCGAAAGTGAAGAGAAATTTGATTTTTATTTCTCTAATGTTGCTGCTGGTGTGAAAATATGTAAAAAATTGGATATTTTGGAAGAAATATCATATTATAAGAGTAACACATTTTCTCCCCATGATCTATATTTTCCAGCAAAATTCTGCAGGATTGCATGCACCAAAATTCAGGATTTTGAAGAAGAAGAAAGATGTGCATCGACCGTCACGGTTAACCATTTATTTGAATCTAATATTAACCTTATTGGATCTGATATGATCTTATTTAGATCTGATATGATATTTCTTGGTTTAATATATCAAATTCATAATCTTTCAGTACTGCTTGTAGCTGTTCTCATCAACGGTGTGAAGAAACAAGTACCGCAAGTCTCCTACAAAACTGCTGCTGGGGATTTGATTCCATTTCACAGTTTTGGATCTGTTTTGAACCTATTTAGATATGATTTACTTTCTGATATGATATTATTTGGTTCATATTTTAAAATCCAAAAGCATTCAGTTATGCTTGTAGCTGCTCTCACCAATTCTGGTGTGAAAAATCAAGTACCGCACTTTCTCTTCAAAACTGCTGATGGGGATTTGGTGTTAGTTTCCTCATATGAGGTTGCTGATATTTTACTATGTGACTCATTATCTATTTCAGAAGATATATCATACTATGGAGCTCAAGAATTCACTCTCAACAGTCCCAGTGCTTCTCTACCATTGATCACATGCTCATCTTCTCACAGAACTAGTAAAGAGGAAGATTTTCTGCATCCGCCTGGACACCTGCTCCTAACACTCGGGGATGTTATTACCACTCATGGTTTGCTGTTCATGGCTGAAAAATATTAGTTTCTTTAGTGTTCCTCACATTCTCTGAATTCTCAAGAACCTTTTCTCACTTTTCAATTGACTTCAGTTGCTCTACATGGGTCCAGTCTTCATCCGGCAGTTGTCTATATTTTTTATTTAGTTGAGCATATCATTCTTCTTCCAAAGAGGAATATTCCTCCAGACATAATGATGGAGAGGTTCACATGCCAGGCCCCAGGATACCTATGCACAGAAGAACCATATTGATCCTGATTCTACCTGCTTAGAAGGGGGGGTTTTTTCCCATGTGGTTTTTCCCCAGCACCTCGTTTTTTAGCAGTTATCTTACTTTACTTGATGTAATGGGTGACCTATGGTCTTAGTTACCAAGGCCCACAAATTGTCCAAGTTAGAATTCAGGGGGGGTGTTAGGATTATTAATCCTCCCTTGTCCAATTTGGTCATATGTCTAAACCAGGAGTCATGTCTAAATCAGGAGTCCATCCAGTCTATTTATAGTCATTAGCACCATTGGGTAAACTTGACCTAAATGGGGCACATGTTTCAGTTACTAAAGTGTGGGGAACACTAATTAAGGCTCACTACCACTTACTACATTTGATTGCATAAGTTTAGGAGCCTCCTAGATCAATCCCTACAATTTAGGAAGCCACTGGGAGTGCCGAAACCAACCAAGGTTAGTTCACTTCAGTTAATGACTAGTCAAGCTAAGTTAGGAGTTAGTTACATTCAGTTCAAGTCCTCCACATTCAGTTAGCACTAGGTTTACTTGACTGCACACATGTGGGGCACATTTCTCACCTACCACAGTCAGTTAACCATTAGTCAACACTAAATTAACACTTGAGTTGTATTTTAGAGCTTCGATGAACTCCGGTTATGGTTTAGACAAGGACAGTTAACTACTAGCTCCTACGATAGTGATTTAGACAAGGTCTTGGTTACCTATAGTCAAGTAGAGTCTAATCAATTCGAACTTCCTCATGTGGATTCGAATTGCTTGTGGCTATTAAAGGCATTGTACTTCATTGTAATTACTATCTAGTTACTCTTTGATTAATGAAAAGCATTCATAGCTGCAAGCCATTTTTGCACTGTTTCATTCTTCAATAACTGAGTAAATTGTGTGATCTATCATGTGAGTTGTGTGTTTGTCTACAAATCTATGTGCTCAATTTAATAACTTGAGCTAAAATATTGACATCTGTAGATGCCATTACTAAGGAATTATTATGTGATAAATTTGAAGTCATCGAGTCAAATAAGTTTTTCCTCCTACAATTTGGTCTTCAAGTTTCTAAATTTTCTTTAAATCTAATGAAATGTGGTCCAAATGCATTCCTAGTTCATGTGCAAAGGAAGGATGGGTTTTTCCATTATATGATCACTGCAATCAATCCAAAATAAATACTGCATCCTATTTGAAGGTATTCTCTCAGCATTGAATAAAAGAATGTTGGAAGGGAATAGCTCATATGTATTGCATTACATGAATATGACAAATAAGATGACACATGTTAATCATGAAAAAAATATTATATACCTTCGAGTATATTTTTTCAACTATATTGAGATGGTGAGAACATATTCTTTCAAGGTTCTCACATCAAGTCCTTGAAAAGTGATGTTGTAGAAATATGGTAAGAGATTTGTTAGATCAAAAGACACTTAACAAGAACAAATAAAAAAATTTATTCAATGAGAAAAAAATTTCTATTGATATAACTAGATGTGTTTTAGAACCTTTGCATCTGCAATTTCACCATGCTTATCACGAGGTCATGGAAAAATGGTTTATCCCTTATCACAACTTTTACAACAAAATTGAGATATTATATTCTATTTCCTTTCGATACTGTAACCGGGAAGCTTTATGCTCCTAGAATTGAAGAAGAAATTTGATTTCCTACATTGAGCTTCTATGTCTTGGATGGACAACATATTGTTTTGGAAAATAAAATAATAATTGAAAATGATAAATATAACGGTCCATTCGACAACTCATATTTTACACAAAAAATGTTCCTTGAATCATTGTTACGAAGTTATGCAATCAACAAAATTTGCCGAACAAGGAATTTGTTGACACTCCTTTCATTAATCAAGTCAAGAAAGAAAGGGAGAAATGGATATACAACAATAGGACATCCCATCTGAGCAAGGGAAATGTTCTACTGAAGAGTGGAAGATGGCTTTTTTTCTTCTTGTCAGTTAATGCCAACAATTGCTAAGTGTGTTATGTAATTACTAAAATCTTCTTACTAAATTTTATTTGATTATAGAATTTACAAAGTGAATGTATGGATAAATTTGTTGTTTCAACCAAGGATATCCTTAAAGACAAGATAACTCTTTTTTTGATAATTAATATCTTATGGAACAAATGGTGTTTTGTATTTGAACTTTACAAAAGCGGTTCCTTTCCATACTCACCCAAGAGCATCAAACAAGATGATTTCGTTCATAACAAAATAAAGTATTATGGATCTAATCTTTTTAAACCATTTCATGATATAGAAAAAGAAGAGTTGATCACTATGGCCAACAATACAGTCAATGGACCAATTTGTTTGAGCACATAAGTTAACAAAAAATTCGGCATAGGACCTTGCTTCAATAATGCAAGAGGATGAAGGATGAGAAATAATCCAGACATTCGAATTGTTAATATTTCAAAGTTCATCATATTGATCTTGATCATTTTGAGTGAATCAATGAAAATAATGTCATCAAAAATATAATATTGCTCCAAATCATTTCCAACAACTGTACAGTATTTTATGAGAGGATAAGCAAACAAAATCTCCTAGGAAGAAGAGAAAGATAGAAAAAGAGGACTATGATACCAAATTACCAAAGGATGTTGAGAATATATTGAACTTATATATCAATAAAGAGGAGACAAACATATTTCACAATTTTCTTGTCGATGTTGTTATCCAATGCCATTAGTCAAAAGACTAAGAACCATTGACTTTTTTCACGTTTCAATCAACTGTGAACTTGTTATTGTTGATATGTATAATCTTGTTAATTCCTAGCATAAGAAGATATTGGTTTATTTATTTTAATACTTAGAATAAAATATAGAGACATGCGCTTGTGTTTTTATATTTAATATGTAGAATTCATGTATGGTTTCCAAAGCATTCACTCAGTTTTGTAAGAAAAAAAAAAGTAGTAAAGGAGTATCCTACCGAGGGCATTTATAAGGATTTGTCAAGGGATTCTCTTATATGATCCCCTCTTATACAATATTGGATAATTGGAATGTAAGGGGAGAATTTATTTACTTTTAATATGGAGATGTACTGGAAGTATGAGAACCTACCACTGATTGATTTACCTTTTTTAAGGTTTTGAGAAACCATGTTTTTTCCAAAGAAATAATATAGAGGTTACGGGATCACATGATTTCCAAATTGATATATTTTTTATCCAGGAGGATCTCCCATTTAATCAATTTTCATCTTCTTCAATTGTTAAGGGACAATTATAGTTGCATATTCCTTTCCTATAGCTTTCTGTTGATACCATTTTTTTCAATGTTGGACTTCAAATGACTAAGTTACAACACTTCGAAGTTTTGGCATTGGAACACTCAAGCATCGAGAGTCAGTGTGGTTTGGTTGGAAATTTATTGGAAATTTTGATTGCTGACCCTCGATATTGGACAATCATGAACATAAAGTCAACAGGTCTACGTGGCACTGTAGTATTATTTAGGTCGACTACCGACTCCTAAAATGAAGAAAAATGGAAAAGTCAAGAGTCAGGGATCGACAACATTTTGGTTGCACAATCGGAAACACCAAATTCCAACCCTCAATTTTATCTAGTCGAATTTGGAAGCATATTAGTCGCATTCTAAAAGTCAACATCGAAATGTCGGCTTTGAAAGGTTCGCATTGGAAAAAAATAATGGATAGTCAACGAATTACATATCAACAATACAAATTGTTCGACAACAGTTATATCAATGGATCTGGTTTAATATGGATATTTCAAGTATGGATTAGTTTTCTGGTTCACGCAGATATTCTTGGACACAGATCTTGATTTCGATCCTATTTGTGTGCATGTCTTCTCTTCATTTGGTCATGTATTAATAACCTTTAGGTTATCTTGGATATTGAGATTGATTTTGTTCCAAGTTGGGAACTTTATCCACATATCTTTACCAGTCAATTCCTTCTATTTAACGAGATGAATGAGTAGATTAGATAGATATATAAAGAGAGAATTGATAAACTTTCATTTAGACTGTGGATAACTTGTGTTTCCCATGCTTGAGGATGTTGTGTTGCACATGAACGATTGAGGTATTGCACTAGGTAAATTGTTGTTCTCAAGCACAGTCTTGTCTCTATAAGTTCTCAATTTCATTGGAACCATTGCATTTGAATAAATAATCGATCGATCAAACTGAAAGTGGACCCAAAGATGTAGGCATTTTTTCAAACTTTGTTATCAATTTCATGTCCTCTTGTGGTTGCAATTCTCCGTTGAAGCGTTCTTCTTATGTTTGTTACATCCTATTAATTTAACATTTTTATTTTCTTCAGTAATTTAGCAATTGGAACAATTCACATTTTGTTTTCTTTCTTGGTTAACTATAAATATCTTGGTGTTTTCGGATCAAGCGGTATTATAGTTGTGTTAACCCAAGAACTGTGAGTTTGTGAATGCTAACTAGGGTGAAGCTTCACGCCAATGAAGGAGAACTTGAGTGGTTTAAGCCATAAACATGACGTGTGCATCAGAGAAGGAGAATGGTAGAATATTATGGAGTGGATAATGAGAAGGATTTCCATAAATATTTCTACCAAATGGCTGGCATGGCAGATAAGTTTTTTTTAGATTATCAAAGAATATTAGAGAATAAGATAAGGAAGAAAATAAAAGCAACAGGGAGTACCTCAGAAAGAAAAGGTAATGGAGGAGATCCTCCTAAAAATCTGCCTTCTCTATCATCTTCATCATCATCGTCTTCTTCTAATACTACTTCTTCCAGTTCTTCATCAATTGCACATAAAAAGAACTCTGAGAACATTGATCTGAACACCCCATTGATGAAGCTTGACATCGATTATAATTTACCCATGTTTAATGCAGAATATGATGTTGAAAACTCGGATGATTAGGTTAGGAAAATAGAAGTTTATTGTAGAATCCAAAAGCTTCCAGTAGATGAAGCCAAAATTCAGTTGGCCTCATTACGACTTGGAGGAATTTCTCTTTTATGGTGGGAGAGAAAAACTCGGGAGTACTTTCTTACTAAAGGTAAGGTGATTTCCTCATGGTATGAGTTTGTTTCATCATTGAAAAAATATTTTTATCCACTCGGGTATATGTAGTAGGCTATGATTAATTGGAAAATATTTAGATAGGGAAAAGGACAGAGTGTTCAATAGTACACTCAAGAGTTTAGGAAAAGGTATTTAGTGTTGAGTATTCATCTGTATACCATGGAACCCATTCTTAAATATATAGGTGGTTTACATGGCTACTTAAGGCATACTATTTTTATGTTTAGTGCTAATAATCTAGATGAAGTATGTGTATAGGATACCCATATTGAATCTAAGGGGAAGAGTTATGTCGATAACTATTCTAAGACTCCTTTTTAGCAAAAAGAAAGAAATATCAAAGGAAATGGGAAGGTAAGAAGACAACCACTATTAAGAAATAAGGTGAGAATCCCTCATGTTCCCACTACAACATGGACATGATGTATCACAGTGCTGGAAACTACATCTGGAATTAAGACCAAAGAAGTATGGAGGATACAAATACAAAGGAAAATCAAAGGATGTTGTTGTAGCGTTGCAGGATGTTGGATCAGGCTATGGTAATGAATCCAAATAATTAACTATTGGAATCCAAGGTAAGTATAAAAGTGTGTCTATTTCTCATCATGCAAGAAGAAGTGAAAATGTGCAGTCTTCTTCTAGGCAAGATGATAAGAAATGAGGTGAACTCTTTCACATTTGGGTCATTGTGAAACATAGAAAAGTTGATACGCTATTTGATAGTGGGTCACAAGTCAATTTAGTTTCTGAAGACATGGTAATGAAACTAAGTTTAGATATTATACCTCATAAAAATCCATATCCAGTAGGATGGGTTACTAATGATGCACAATTGAAACTAACTAAAAAGTGCTTTTTAAAGTTTGCAATCTTTGATAAGTTTAAGGATGAGGTAGAGCTTGATGTAGTACCACTGGATATATGTGGCATTGTACTTGGAATACCTTATATGTATGATCATAAAACTATTATATAGGGAGAAGAATCAATATCATATTTTTAAGGATGGTATTGAATATCTTATGCAATACATGCACATTAAATGAAAAAAAGCCAAGCCTGTCACTAACCTCTGTGGGTCAAATGAAAATGTTAGTGAATGCTAGCAAGAATTTTGTGTTGATGATGATTAAGTTCAAAGAAAATAATTATGATGCATCTGAATCCTTTGCAAGGAGTGATCTAAAGAATAAATATGAAATGTTTAAAATAATTTTGGAATATGATGAAGTATTTCATGAACTAGCACGATTACCACGCAAAAGAGGGATTCAACATGAAATCCAACTACAGTAAGATGTGCCACTTCCAAACATTGGCATGTACCATATGTTTGTGATGCAGAGTGAGGAGATCAAGAAGTAAATTCAAGACTTGGTTGGAAGAATAATTATTAGACCTAGCACTTCACCATATGGTTCACCAATTGTGTTGGTGACAAAAAAGGATGGATCTTGAAGAATACCAGCATCAACTACTGGAATTAGAATAAGATCACAGCAAAGAATTTATTGTAAATTGGCCAAGGCCAAAAATAGTTACAGATATTAGGATCTTTATTGGTGCAATCCAATAGTGGAGAAATTTCATAGTTTTTTTTCCTCGATTGTCACACCAATACATTCTTTGACAAGTGTGAAGTGATATTTCCAATGGGGAGGAAATTAACAAAGAGCCTTCGACTCTTTGAAGGAAAATATAAGCACGGCATCAATTATGGTGTTGCTAGACTTAAAACAACCATTCGAAATTGATATGGATGCTAGTGGTTTTTCCATGGGATCCATTCTTATGCAACGACACAGAATGATATGTTACCATTCTGAGAATTTTTTATGTTCGGTAAGTAATTATCCTACTTATGAAAAAGAGTTAAACTAAGTTATATAAACAATTATACAATTATACACACTGATCATCAACAATTACAATATTTGCAATCACAAACTAAGTTATAGAAAATAAGACATTTTAAATAAATGGGGGTTTTACAACAATTCCATTTAATCATTAAGTATAAGAAATAAACTCAGAATAAAATCAAAATTTTTTATCAAGTCCGCCAACAACTAATGCATCCATCATTCTACAATAAAGTTCTTTAGCTCATGATAGTTTCATTGAATAATATGCTAAGGATGAAGATTTTAAATATGTGTATTAATTCTTAATGCATGGCTCTGTTCATGATGAATTGTCGGTATCATCTTGGAAAAATTTGTATTCCACAAAGTGAAAGAGTTCAATGTAATCATAGAAGCTCATACTTACTCTTATATGTGGTCACTTTGGGTTAGTAAATATAGTAGATCAACTTCATAGGTATTGGTATTGGCCTTAGATGAATGCAACTATGTCCAAATATGTAAAGGGGTGTATTTTGTGTGCTACGAGTGAGCCCAACAATAGAAAATTGGGTTTGTACACACCACTTCCTATACCTTCTTGTCCATGGAAAAGTGTGTCAATGGACTTTGTGAGAGGGTTATCTATGTCTAGGAAAAATCATGATTACTTGTATGTGGTTGTGGATATGTTTAGTAAAATGTGCATTTAAATTCCTTGTAAAAAAATAATTCACAACAGAGATGACTGCTTAGTTATTCTTCCAGTTTGTATGGGTTCATTTTGGGTTACCCGCTTCCATTGTATCTGGTTGATATTCCCTATTCCTTGGGAAGTTTTGTTCAATCTTATGAGGGATTATGGACACCAAGTTGAAGAAGATAATTTTATTTCATCACAAACTAATGGTCATATTGAAGTAATCAACCGCACAGTGGTTCATCTGCTCCAAGGTCATTGTTCCAAACATCCTAAGCTTTGGGATGAACAACTGCATTATATTCAACATGCTTACAACCATGCCTTACACTCTTTAACACAAAGATATCCATTTGAGATATGTTTTGGCTATTTTCCAAAGTCTCCTTTAGACTTTGTGTTTGGGAAATATTTTGTGGAAAATGAACAGGTTGATGCAAAGAAGGCCTTAAAGTTCATCCAATAGATCTAGTTGATACACCAAGTAGTTCAGGAACAATTGGAAAATATCCAATTCGAATACAAGTCCATGCATGAACAACATCGCATGGATCATCATTTCCATGTTGGTGGTCAAGTATGGTTTCATATCAACAAAGAGCGACTTACAAGTTAGGGTAAAAACCTTAAACTATTGATATATGGACCCTTCGCAATTTTAGACAATGTTGGTAATAATTCTTTTCAGTTAGATTTTCCTACATAAAGATGTATTCCATAGTGAATGTGGAAAATTGGAAATTCTATGAGCCTCCAATGATCATGGATCAAGAAGAGAATGTCCATGTTCCATATGTTGATGACTTTGCACCTGAATACCTTGATGAGTTACAAGAATACATCATTATTAACAGAAGAGTAAGAACTTCATGAAGATGAAATGTGGAATACCTTTGTATGGGTTATAAAGGAATGCATCCAAGCAAGGCTCAATGGATTGAGACTAAAAGGGTGAGGGCTCTATACTCTCACTTAATAGATTATTGATTCCATGATTTTAGTGGTACAAAAACTTTTCAGCGGGGAGGTTTGATCTAGGAGTATCTCCCATTTGATTGATTTTAATCTTATTTAATTGATTAAGATAAGGTTACAATTTCATAATGCTCACCGAGAGCTTTACGACAATACAAATTTTGTCATATTTGGACTTCAAATAACTAAGTTACAACAATTTGAATTTTTGGAATTGGAGCACTCACACGTCGGCAGTCAGCGTGGTTTGGTTGGCAGTTTGTTGGAAACGTTGACTAATGACCCTCAACATTGAATAGTTGGGAGTGGAAATTCGACATATTTATGTGTCACTATTGTGTTTTTTAGGCTTATTGTCGAATCTTGAATGGAGAAATAGTGGAAACGTTGGGAGTCGGGGATTGACAACATTTTGGTTGTGGATTTAGAAACACCGACTACCGACCCCCAACATTGGCCAATTGGATTTGGAAACATATCAGTTGGCTTCAAAAAGTCGGCATCAGGAAGTCAGCTTCAGAAATTCATCATTGCAATATTGACATAGGACACTCGACAGATTTCAAATCGACGATTTGGATTATTTGGCGATAGTTAGATCAATGACTCTAGATTAATCTAGAGATTTGAACTATGGATTTGGTTGTCTATTTCATGCAAATATTGAATTCGATCCTCTTTTTGTTCCTTTTTTATCCTGATTTGGTTATGGATTCTTATCCTTTAGGTTATCTTGGGCATTGAGATTTATTTTGTTCCAAGTTGGGCGCTTTATCCAAGGATCTCTACCATTCAATTCCTTATATTTAATAGTTGTGTACAAGGTTGGTCTAAACAAGGAATAAGGGAGGATGAGCATAACGAGCATATTAGACAAAGAGATAGAGAGAGAATTAGTCAAACTTTCATTTAGAATGTGGATGGATTGTGGTTCCCATACTTGAGGATGATGCGTTGCACAGGAATGCTTGAGGTATCACATTGGGTAAATTGATGTTATTAAGCACAACCTTTTCTCTTTAAATTCAAAATTGCATTGTAACCTTTTTCATTTGAACAGATAATTGATTGGTTGCACTAAAAGTGGAGCCAAACACGTAAACATTTTTCCAAACTTCGTTATAAATTTCCTTTCTTCAATTTTGTGGTTGCAATTCTCTACAGGAGTTCGGGACTTAAGCTTGTTATGTACTGTTAATTCCACATTTTAGTCATTTCGTTAATTCAACATTTGACACAGTTCACATTTTTTTTCTTGCTTGGTTAACTATAAAGATATTGGCATTTTTGGATCACTTCTCAAGGTACAACTCTTTCACTATATGTAGGAAGTAGAGTTATTCGTTATTTGAGTAGGTCACCAAATAGGGTAATTGTTTCTATCATGGAGACAACACATCAAGTACTATTCATGAACACTTTCTACCATGAATTGACTTTAAAGCAAGTTTTTTGAATCAATGTTTTAAAAAATCTTATTTAAATATATTTTGTTTTTAAGGTTATTTATGTTGACTAAGTTTTACAAATTCCTTATCTACTAGATTGAAATATAGAGGACACTCAGGAATTGTCCAAGACAATATAACCAATGAGGACGTTGAGGGTGATGGAGAATCCACAAAGAATTACTAGAAAAATGGACGATAAAAGTAGGTAAAAAAAGAAGATTGTTATTTATATTTAAATCAATGTTTTTCTAATGATCAAGGATGGTACTATGTTTTCAAAAGCTAAAAAATAAAAAATAAATGCATATTTTCTAATTTGTAGGTCAAGACGATTCAATTGTTTTTGGACATGTGTATTCTCTAGATCAAGAGAAAGGATCAAGGTGATCCCTAGGTTATATCCAACCAAGCATGGATTTGGGATCCTTGGAGAAGATCAAACCATCCAGGTATTTGGAAGCAAAACATAGTAGTTCCAACATTGTTAATCTCCAATCAACTCTTCAACAACCAATGATAGGTTTGAGAAAAGATTATTTTCTACCCTTTTGGTAAAAAAAATTTACCATGGAATACATGACATGCATTCTTTTTGTGCAGCTTCTCGTACAAAAATTTATTGATATTTGAAATGGAATGTTATTTATTTCATCAGGAGACTTCCCCAAAAGGAAAAAGGGTGAATGAAAGTACTGATGAAGACTTTGAATTTAAGTACAAGGGAAAATTATATAATTCACAAACAAATGTGATACAATTTTTGGAAGCATGTATTTCAAAATTTGATGTTCGAATTTAGTCATCTAAATGTGGAGTCAATGAAGGGAAACCCTTATTTATGAAATTTATTGGAACAAGAAAAATTGGGGACTGAATTTTATTTGTATGGTTTGGAAAGAGATGTATTATGGATAGAGAAGGAAATATGCACAAAAACATGGATAAAGTGTGGGAGGAGTTCCCGGTGAGATCTTTGAAAAGTAATACATCAATTTTTGTTTTGGAGGGTGATGTAATATCCCAAATCTCGATATTTTCTATTTCTAAACAATTATGCTGATACAACTGGGCATTCAAAATGCCATGCAAAAATCCCTATTTTATAGGAAAATTTAGGGTTAGGGTTTGTGAGATAGAATGAACACTTACCACTGATAAGCCGGCTGGACTGCTTCAGAGAAACTATGCAAGCACTGAGAACTGGATCGGAGATGGGAAGATCTCTTCTGCTTTCGGTGAACCCCCCGCAGCAAGAACCCCAGTCAGAAAAGGTGACGCTTTCAGTGAAGGAGGTGTTCGATGATGCTGCCGATTTCCAGGACTGATAGCCTTCCCATGCCGGAGAGAATACCTGGTACATGCGGGATTTCTGAGACCTCTAGGCAGGATAACGAATTGCTCTGGTGAGACAGCTGCTCATGCCCCTGGGATCCCGAAACTGCTGATCACTGCTTCGGATGAGCACGGACGGATCTGATAATCACCGGGTACCGGAGTATGATGCTGATGATGAGAATGGTGCTTGAGTTTCAGAGTAAAGCTAAGATCTGAAGGCCCAGCAACTAATTAGGGCTTTCTAGCTAAAAACCCCCTCCTTACGGCTGCACACGTGTCCCTGCAACGATCTATACCATATACTGGATAACTTATGAATGAATGAAGAACAAGTGGTGAACCTGTATGGCTTACCCTGAATAAGACTAGGACAGATGTTTCACTGCTGAAATCCTGTTAGCTGAAGACTCTGTCTCCAACCCCAACTGCTGTGCGGCACGCTGTGCTGCTATCCAAGAGCTCCCAAAATAATCATAATCAAAAGTGAATCTCATTTTGCTTTATCCTCTA
Organism: Pseudotsuga menziesii; assembly: GCA_001517045.1. Classification (NCBI taxonomy): domain Eukaryota; kingdom Viridiplantae; phylum Streptophyta; class Pinopsida; order Pinales; family Pinaceae; genus Pseudotsuga; species Pseudotsuga menziesii. The sequence goes on from LPNX010114262.1 coordinate 112,637, forward strand.
TTTATAATGTTCAACTGCGAAAACCCTAATCTTTGACCTAATTAGGTCACTTTATCTTCTAATTTGTCGTTGACTTGCATGCATGCGGATGGAGACTTAAAGAGTGCATGCATCATTAAATAATGCTTGGATGACATGCACGAAGGTGGCCTTTGGCCCCGGTGGCCCTTCTTGACCTAATGATGATGCCCTAGATCTTCTATGGATGGCATCAGTCCTTAGCTGATTCCCTAGCTGTCAGTAACCGCTCGAATCCACAGGAATCACATAGGTTAGTGGTTTTGGGCCTCAAGGCCTAATTGGAAGAGTACATTACAATCCTCCCCGCTTGAGATTGTTTGTCCTCAAGCAACTTCAAACTGCAATGCTGCAATACCTGTTCACCTTCCCAGGTGGCATCCTCTGGTGGTAGTTCCTTCCATTGAACCAAGTATTCTCTGATTATCCTATTCCTGAGCTTCCTCTCTCTATTCTGTATGATCCGTTCGGGAATCAGTATCAGCATTCCTTCATCATCTAAAGGAGGAAATTCAGTGGATGGAGAAATGTGTTTCGCAAGGGTCTTCTTCAGATTAGATACATGGAACACATTGTGAATGTTGCTTTCCTGTGGAAGTTCTAGTTCATATGCCACCTCTCCCACTTTCCTGATTATTTTGTATGGTCCATAGAAGTGAGGTTTTAACTTCTCTGCTCCTTTCTTCTTAAGTGAGGACTGTCTGTAATGCTGGAGCCTTAAGTATACTAAATCCCCTATCTCAAAGCTCTGCTCAATCCTATGTTTGTCGGCATACAACTTCTGTTGATTCTGGGCTGTTCATAAATTCTCCTTTAATATTTTCAGAATGTCCTGACTGTCCTGTATCCAATCCTTAGCCTTAGGAGCCCTACTATCTCCAAATTCCAAATCTGCATAGTCCAAGGCCTTGTAACCATATAATTCCTTAAAAGGAGTCATCCTAATAGACATGTGATAGGTAGTATTGTAGCAATACTCTCCTAGGTGTAGCCATTTGATCCAGGTTCGCTGCTTCCCTGCTACATAGTTCCTTAAATATCCTTCGATTCACTTGTTAACTATCTCCATTTTCCCGTCACGCTGGGGATGATAACTCGTACTATTAGCCAATTCGGTCCCCACCAATCTGAACAGTTCTTGCCAGAAGGCACCCGTGAATCTGCTATCCTGATCACTGACAATGGTCTTAGGTAACCCATGTAACCTGAAGACCTCCCTGAAGAATAACTCAGCCACTTGAGTTGTCGAGTAGTCTGATGATATCAAGAAGAAATGTGCAAACTTGGTCAGTCTGTCAACTACTACATATAAACAATCTCGCCCTTGGACCTTGGGCAAGCCTGAAATAAAGTCCATGGAGATGCTTTCCCACTTTTTCTCTAGAATCGGTAGTGGCTGGAGTAACCCTGCTGGATGGGTGTTCTCAATCTTGTTCTGCTGACAGATGCTACATTCCCGGACATGCTGCATAATTTCCCCCTTTAGGCCCTTCCATGAGAACCTCTCTCTGATCTGCCTGTAGGTCTTTAAGAAACCTTGATGCCCCGATAAAGGAGAATCGTGGGCTGCCTCAATGATCTTTTTCCTCAATGTGGATTCTGGGACGAGGTATATCTTGTTTTTGTAATAGATGATGTCATCCACAATCCTGTACCTGTCATCCTGGATTTGCCCGTCCAATAATTCGCAAGCAAATTTATTTTTGGAGTATTCCACTAAGAGAAGTGCCCTCCAATCCGTGGATATACTACTGAGAGATAATGGGGCTGGACGCCTAAATAATGCATTAGCTACTACATTATTCTTACCTTTTACATACTCGATCTCGAAATCGTAGGCTTGTACCTTGTTGACCCATTTCTGCTGTCGCTCATTCAGTTCCTTCTGCTCGAGGAAATACTTGAGGCTGTTATGATCAGTTTTGATTTTGAACTTACTGCCCACCATGTACTGTCTGAATTTTGTGAGAGCATGCAAGATGGCTAGCATCTCTTTGTCATATATGGAGTAATGGCGCTTGTAGTTCTTCAGTTTACGGCTCTCAAATGCAATAGGGTGATTATTCTGCATCAACACTGCTCCTAACCCTTCCCCTGAGGCATCACATTCTACTACAAAGGGTTGTGAGAAGTCTGGTAATGCTAGAACTGGACAAGAACTCATAATAACCTTCATCTCCTCAAAAGTTTTCTGTGCTAAATCTGTCCAAGTGAACGCTCCTTTCTTGGTGAGATCTGTGAGGGGTGCTGCAAATTGGGAGAATCCCTTAACGTACTGTCGATAATAAGTGCACAGACCTAAGAACCCTCTCAATTCTGTAGCTGTTTTTGGCGCAGGCCAATATCTGATAGCTCGGATTTTATCCATGTCAACCTGTACTCCTTCTGCATTGATTACGTGTCCTAAATACAGCATCTCCTTCATGCCAAACTCATACTTGGACATTTTCGCATAAAGCGAATGTTCTTCTAAAATACTCAATGCTTCGTCCAGGTGTTTCAGATGCTCTTCCCATGTTTTGCTGTAAATCAGGATGTCATCAAACAACATGAGAAAAAACTTACATAGCTGTGCTCTGAAGGTGTGGTTCATGCATGACTGGAAAGTGGCCGGAGCATTGGTAAGTCCAAAGGGCATGACCAAAAAATCATAGTGACCATAGTGACAGTGAAAAGTTGTTTTAGAGATCTCCTGGTCCCTTACCCTGATCTGATGGTACCCCGAGCGAAGATCGATCTTGGAGAAGTATTGGGCTCCTCGAAGTTCATCCATGAGTTCGTCAATCCTGGGAATTGGATACCTGTTCTTAATGGTCTTCTTGTTGAGTGCTCGATAATCGATGCACATTCGCAGTGTACCATCCTTCTTTTTGACCAATACTACTCTGAATGCGAAGGGGCTAGAACTGGGCCGAATATATCCAAGCTCCAGTAATTCTTTGATTGTCTTCTCAATCTCATCCTTGTACCTTTTGGGATGCCTGTAAGGAGTGGTGATGACTGCTTTTGTTCCCTCCTCTAGCTCGATGATGTGTTCGAACCCTCGGTCTGGCGGTCTACCTGATGGAAGGTCCCGAAATACCTTTTCATGTTTCTATAGCAAGGCTTGAATGTCACTTGGGTGTTGTGTGCTAGTCTCTGGGGGTTTCCTGAAGGTGACTAAACATTCTGCAGCCCATTCTATATCATCCTGTCGGAGTACTGCCTCCATCCTCTGTGATGAGACCGGTTTTGGGGGATAAGTGTTCATGCCCCTCAAAACTACTCCTTTGCCATCTGGCCCCTGGAATTCCATTTCCATTGCCCTGTAATCTATAGTGTATTTCCCTATAGAGTAAAGCCACTGAACACCCAATACCACATGAGTATCTGCTACATCCACTACATAAAAAGAGTCTGTCATCTAATAGTTACCTAAGGCGACATTCAATTTTGGGATCCAATAGTTGCACTCCATGCTGGAGTTCCCGGCTACTGCTACAGTGAATCCTTCGAACTTCTCGATCTGAATACCTCTCTTGGCTACCCAAGCGGAGACGATGAAATTGTGGGTGGCTCCCCCATCAATCAATACTCCTACTCTGTGGCCCTGTACTACTCCCCTGACCCTGAGAGTATGGAATCTTGGTACTCCAGATAATGTAGCAATGACTCCCTCTGGTGTATCACCCTGATGTGACTCCTCTTCTGCGACCTCCTGCTCATAGTCGTCCTTATCACTGTCTGAATATACCTCAATGTAGTGAGCCTTCGCCTTCCCTACACACCTGTGTCCTGGTACCCATGGTTCCTGACAGGTGAAGCATAGATTCTTCCTTCTCAAGTCTTTCCTAGTGTCCTCATCTAACCAAGTTTTCTTGGGCACATCCTGCTGGAAAGGTTTCCTGTCCTTGTCCCTAACAGGAAAATTGGTTTTCAGTGGAAATTTGTTTTTGGGGACTTAATCCTAAAGATCTCTTGCTATGCTAATGGCATCCTACAGAGTGAGGGGTTTGTAGGCTTTCACCCATCCCCGTAGTGGCTCTGTGAGGGCCTCAGTGAATAACATAGTCAATCTGTTCTCTGACACATCTGTTACCATAACGGCTAGCCTCTGAAATTCTGAAATGAAAGCTTCTGCACTACCGGTCTGTTTGAGTTGAGCCAACTCCCTGAAATGTATCTCTGGATCTTTCCTGTCAAACCTCTCTATGAGCTTCTGAGTGAACTCACCGTAGGAATGTATGGTGTTGTGACCTAATGTCACCAGTCCATGGTACCACCACTCGTGAGCCTCTCCGTCCAGGTGAAGTGTAGCCAATTTAATGGCGTCTGTCTCTGTCATGGGGTTAAGTTGGAAATAGGTATCCAACTTTTGAACCCATATCCTTGTTGATCCTCCGCAAGTCCCATCAAAGTTTGGGATGGTCAACCTACCCAAGGTTTTCTGCAGCTCATAGTTGTGATTGAAACCCTTGTTGAAATTCCTGGGCCTGTTTCTACTCTTCATGTTGCAGAAATCTGAAAAATACATGGCTGCATGAAACTCATCCCCTAAGTCTCTATACTCCTGTAGATAAGCCCCAAAAGGCTCGCTAGGTTCTACCTGCATAATCGGGCCCCCTACTGTATCTGCCAAGAAGTGAGGCATGGTAGGCCTAATAGAAGGTCTGTTGTATATGTGCGGAGTATTCTGAATGTTGGTGTATGCTACCTTTCCACTGCTGCTTGTAGATCCCCGATCTACCGGTGAGGGAGGTGTATTGTTGATACCTATTTCTGGTTTCGCTAATAATCTGTTGATTGCATTGAGAACGTCTTTTTGTCCTTTGGTTAAGTCTTGCAATGCAGAGACCAAGTTGCGAAACTCCATCCGATCCTCTTCTTCTCCCGTTCCTTTTCCCCTATCTAAATGTATACCTATTTGTTCCATGTCTGAATTGGTATCTTCTAGTTGGATATCTTTGAATTCTTCTGTGTACCTACTCTTCCTCCTCCTATAGGTTACAAAAGGATGCCCTTCTGTATTCATTTACTTTTCATTTCTTAAGCCCACAGCTGGCCAAGAAATTAGCTCTGATACCACTGTAATATCCCAAATCCCGATATTTTCTATTTCTAAACAATTATGCTGATACAACTGGGCATTCAAACTGCCATGCAAAAATCCCTATTTTATAGGAAAATTTAGGGTTAGGGTTTGTGAGATAGAATGAACACTTACTATTGATAAGCCGGCTGGACTGCTTCGGAGAAAGTATGCAAGCACTGAGAACTGGATCGGAGATGGGCAGATCTCTTCTGCTTCCGGTGAACCCCCAGCAGCAAGAAGCCCAGTCAGAAAAGGGTGACGCTTTCAGTGAAGGAGGTGTTCGATGATGCTGTCGATTTACAGGACTGATATCCTTCCCATGTCGGAGAGAATTCCTAGTACATGCGGGATTTCTGAGACCTCTAGGCAGGATAACAACTTGCTCTGGTGAGACAGCTGCTCACGCCCCTGGGATCCCGAAACTGCTGATCACTGCTCCAGATGAGCACGGGCGGATCTGATAATCACCGGGTACCAGAGTATGATGCTGATGATGAGAATGGTGCTTGAGTTTCAGAGTAAAGCTAAGATTTGAAGGCCCAGCAACTAATTAGGGATTTCTGTCTGAAAACCCCCTCCTTACGGCTGCACACGTGTCCCTGCAACGATCTATACCATATACTGGATAACTTATGAATGAATGAAGAACAAGTGGTGAACCTGTATGGCTTACCCTGAATAATACTAGAACAGATGTTTCACTGCCGAAATCCTGTTAGCTGAAGACTCCGTCTCCAACCCCAACTGTTGTGCGGCACGCTGTGCTGCTATCCAAGAGCTCCCAAAATAATCATAATCAAAAGTGAATCTCATTTTGCTTTATCCTCTATTTATAATGTTCAACTGTGAAAACCCTAATCTTTGACCTAATTAGGTCACTTTATCTTCTAATTTGCCGTTGACTTGCATGCATGCGGATGGAGACTTAAAGAGTGCATGCATCATTAAATAATGTTTGGATGACATGCACGAAGGTGGCCTTTGGCCCCGGTGGCCCTTCTTGACCTAATGATGATGCCCAAGATCTTCTATGGATGGCATCAGTCCTTAGCTGATTCCCTAGCTGTCAATAACCGCTCGAACCCACAGGAATCACATAGGTTAGCGGTTTTGGGCCTCAAGGCCTAATTGGAAGAGGACATTATAGGTGATGATGTGCAAGTACATCCATATGAAAATTTTATTTTGCATAATCCCTTCAATACATTATCTGATAAGGAAAAAAGTGAAATGATATGTAAAATATGGAAGGACTTAAGAAAAATAGATGAATCAATTGATATCATAACCTTAATTTCCTCATTCAAGAGCGAGAAACATTAAATGTAACCTATGAAAATTTTAAATAATAAATGATTTTTTTTGTCTTGTTAGGTGATGTTTGTATTTCGTTTGAATCTAACATCTGAATTTACAAGCACAAGTTTATGATCAATAACTTTCTTAAATTGATAAACAAAATATTTTCATTCTAGTTATATATCTGGTTGCGATTTTTTTATGTATTCCAAATATCAACGCAAAAGAAATTATTTCTCCTAGGAGTAGAGGGATTTATCTTTGGAGTTCATATGTTTTCCAAAAGAAAACAATTTTTCAAAGAACTCCATTTTTTTCAATAAGTGCTACCATTATTATGCACATATGTTCAATATCGATATTATCAATGTTGCAAGAGAACATTTTGACATTGATTTGTGGTTTTCTTCTTGGACAACACGAAAATTAAAAAATTCGTTCATAGATTTGAATGGTTGAATAATGCGGACTTTGTGTTTATTTTGGGTCAAGCAATGTAAACATACTACTTATAGTTCCTCTATGTATGCATATATTGGTGAAGTACTGCATAGATACACAAAGTCATTGAAGGATATATTTATCCAAAATGAATATATATATATATATATATATATATATATATATATATATATATATACATGTTTTCTATAGATGAAGGACAATATTATTAAGAAGATAATAACAAGGAAATCTGCTTCAAAATGGCATCTAGTTGGACATTTGATGGTTCACAAGAAAGAGAAATAAATCTAAAATAATATTGTGTTCTTTATTGAATCATTTGGGTCTTCTTCGAATATGGGGCATTAGTAAAAAACAATCAACTTAATATGACCTTCAAATTACATTAAAGAGACAACAATTGCCTTAGTGAGGGAACAATTAATGATTCTTTTCAATAGGTTTTGTATATTTTGACAATCTAAACGCATTTTTTTATATTTTGACACTTCTTATGTTTATGTTGTTATTTCACGAATGGATGTAATTTCATGTATGTGGTGATGTGTTTCAAAAGTTTCATATCATACATATTAACCTTGTTACATAAAAATATAAATATTGAAACAAATAAGATTATTGATTAGGTTGTGTGTTGTGTTTTTTTGTTTGCAGATAGAGGATTAGTAGGTAAACAATCGATTATATTCAATTTCAATGGATTTTTGTTACATGCAATATGTAAAAATTCATTACAAAAGAAATTCAAATTGCCAAGAAAACCATACATAAAAAGAAGAAGCAAGATTTATTTTATATGTCCAGGATTTAGAGAGTTTTTTGCAAAATGATTTAGTATATTCAAAGTTGAAATATGGACATTCAAACAAAAAAATAACGTGAATGATTTTTTTCCGTTATTATTTGAAAGAACATGATTGAAAAGGGAACCATTTAGAATTATATTAACACAAGATGACTGTTCTCAGATATACAAAGAGGGTTTTGATGGTGTTCGGAATCCTTATGTATATCTCAAACCCTTAAATAAAGTTTGGGAGATTTTGATCCATGGTTACAATGCTAGATATACACTGATTGTAGATTAATCAAAAGAAAAAACATATTTGTAATAAGGGAATTGTACTATAACATAAAGTTATACTTTCCACAATGTCAATGACATGTTCTTGTTAGATCAATTGTGGCATTTCTTGTTGCACTCGAATGGTATAAGCGATGTGAGGCCAATTGAAAAAAGTATGGAACTAGTTTGTTAAATAATACAATTAAATTTTGTTTGTCACAAATAAATTATTTGGATTATTGTATATTCAATTGTGTGATTATGGTACTTGTAAAGTGTTGAGTTTGGTTTTAAAAAGTGCAAAATTGGAACTTGAAAGTGCCAAAATTGGCTTTCAAAATCACAAATTTAAGTATCGAAAATGTAAAAAACAATCTGTCAAAAGTTCATAATCAGGTTCTAAAAGTGTCATTACCAGATTGGAAAAGTGCAAAAACTAGTTTCAAAAGTGGCAATATCAAAGGAAAAAGTACACTTTTGGAAATTTAAATTGACACTTTTTGTTATAGAGAAAATCTTCCTATGAATTGGGGTAGACCACAAGAAATAGAATGACTCCAAAAATCAACCTCATTCTCAAGTATGCTATATAAATGTAAAATGCCAACAACAAAAGGATAGGCCCCATACCTCAATCGGGTGTTCAAAGAATACCACAGTTGAGATCATGATCAAAAGCTCTTTACCTACAACCTGTCCTCAACAATATATAGATTAATTGTTAGCATCTACTCTAACATAATCCATTCAACATGTAAAAAGAAAATTTACCCATGGAATTTAACATAAACATTTGCACACGAATTAGACAAGAAAATAGTATTTCTATTAATATAAATAATATAAGTACAAAGTGACAACCTTATGTTAGAAACTCATCGAGACTGATAAACTAAGCTCCTCCACCTGGGCCTCCACCACTTCAATCCTTAATGGAAAGCGTAGAAGTATAAGGAGTAACTAGGTTCCCCTACTACAAGATAAGGAAATTTTGGGAGATGAACATAGAAGGTTCAACCCAACAAGGATAAAGGGATGTAGAATCAAGGCAATGGAAATGGGGAAAAATATCACTATAGTTTACTTTCTATGAAAGTTTCTCTCCCTCAACGCTTCACAATAGCTCAATATATAGCCATCAAAATGGAAATGGAGGGTCAAATTCGAGCATTTCCCAACATACGCAAGTCCAAGGATCATAACCACCGTGACTTGGAAAGGAAACTCGAAATATTTTTATTTTTGAGCACAAAACCTGATGTACGCAATTCATAATGGAGTAAGATGTGTGCAGACATGTTGTAGACCTGTTGACTTGTATGTAACGACAAAAAAGTGTTTTTAGAGTTTTGACTAAGCATCAGGGATATACTGAGACTGTAGAGGGCCAAGGTAGGCCATCAAGTAATGTTGAATAGTTGTGGAAAATTATGCTATAACACTTTTAAAACTATATTTTTCACTTTAGCAACCTTGATTTTGGGGTTTAGAAAGGTTTTTTTTTACCTACCTATGAAGGGACTTGGACTGGAATAAATCCAAATTTAATGAAATAGGTATTATTTAAACAACATGGAAGAAAATGGATTAGTTCTAAGGTTTAAATTTGGAAATAGATAATTCAGTCCCCCATATCCCCCCTTTTCTCTTCCCCTCTAATGGAATCATAGCCCCCTCTAGTGCTCTTTACAAATCCATCTTGGACCATTATATTATTTTCCAACATAATATTTACATAGCATTTTGAATTAACATGGTAATCCAACCACATAGTCCATATGAAAATATTTACATCATACATGCCTAGATATTCACTAGTCATGCCTTGGCCTTGAGCTCCGCACTAGGAATCCATACTAATGCATTCACACCATTTACATGATTTGATTTAATATATTCCAAGTCAAAACTGTGGGTATTAGAAATACTCTATTTTATGAGGAGGATAGGATATGGTCTATTCCCTTTAATTTTGTGATTGTATGTTATAAATAACTTTTGGATTTGAACTATCCTTATCCACAATCCTCTAGAAATACAACAACCTCGAACTTAACATCCTTACAAGATAATAGGAGTGGTGGGTATCTCAAAGAGGATTTTCTTCTTATCCTAAAACCAAAGGGATGTTGATCTACAATCATTTTCAAGTCCGTAATAAGATTTCCACCCTCCGTTACTCATTTTCTCAATGTTATAGTTTAGTTAATCATGTGATAAATATCAATTCGAAAATATTTGTATGAAATATATTCATCCAAGTTGTTGTTGTCATATATGAAATTTGAATAAGTGATAATTTGGGATTTGATGATCCTAAGCTTTGTTTTGTCAAAGTTAATCCATAATAGAGAAAAAATACTACATAAATTTTAGTTGCTTGTTGATATCATAAGGAATCCTCACCATAAGAATGATATCATCAACGTAAAGAAGGATGATGATTGCTACACTAGCTAGAGTTGTGCTAGCACAATTTGCATCTTTCAAACAATCCTCTAGCTTGTTAATGTATATTCCAAAAAGGATATGGGACAGGGGATAACCTTGGTTGAATCTTATATTACAATTAATTTCTTTTTACTATCCCATAGGGTTCCGAAACATGGAAATAACCTTCTCATACAACCTTATCGTAGCAACTCTGCTCTTGAAATGAACTTTTATCTCTTTTAATCTATCTCAAAGATTAGTTTTAGGTATTGTGTCAAATTCTTTTCTAAATTCAACAAAGTAACATAGAATATTAGTTTTATTATTATGAGACTCAGCAATGATCCTAAGCATAACAAGGTGATCCATAATAGAATGATAGCTCATAAATCCTGCTTGGCCTTTAGCCATTTTTCCATGACTTTCTATCCTATTTTGATCTTATTTTCCAAGATAACTCCATATATATTGGATAAAAGAGGGATAATCATAAAGTTCCTATAATTATATGGATTGCTTTTATCTCCACTTTTAAAAATAGAAACAATGCATCTTTTTGTCTATGGTTTAGGAAACCTTACTTTATTACTAAATTGAAGAGCTCGTGGATATGAGGAATGCCGATAGGCCCACCAATTTTTAATATTTATTCTTGGTATCCTTCAACGTTCTTATATTTCCATGTTACGAGCTACTTAACCCAAAACTTTATGTATTCTAAAGAAAAAAATTCTTCCTCTAAAGAAATTAAGGGATTCATAAAGTTTTTCAAGGTAGGAATTCTAGTCCCTCAGGGAATCATATTGTTTTCTTTAGTTTTACACTCAAAATTTGCCTCCAAAATTTCTTAGGATATATCTTGTGGATGTGAGGGATGAGGATAGGCCCACCATTTTTTAATATTTATGTTTGGTATCCTTTAGTGTCCTTAGCTTTCTCTTTGTGAGTCGCTTATCCCCAAACTTTATGTCTTCTAACAAGAAAACTTCTTCCTCTGTAGAAATGGTTTGAATTTTGTCCACGACATCATGGGATTCATAAATATTTTTAAAGTAAGAAATTACAGTCCCTTAAGGGAATCGTATTTTTATTTAGTTTTACAACTTAGAACACACACAAGGGGGAATTTTCTTATTGTTAAAATATTTATGTGGTATGTTATGAGGGAGATGTGTAATTAATTGTGTGTTTGATATGTAGTTGACACATGGCATTTAAAAAAATATTAATAACAAAAATTATCAATATTTAAAATAAATAAATAGTTCAGTATCCATATTATATAAAATATTTCAATATTAATTTTATATAAAATAACAATATAAAATTATTTAGTATATTGATTTCAACTATGTATTAAAATATAATTTAATTAAAAAATTAAATGATACTATACATTGGTTTAAGTGATAATACACTTCAAAATGAACAAGTTGAATCAAGTGTGCTAAAGGTGAGAGTCAATTCCATTATATATTAAGTTTAAACACAAAAATAAAAATAAAAATATATATATATATATATATATATATATATATATATATGGAAATCAAAATAAAACGAATGCAATTGGAATAAGAATAAAATGCATGAAAAAATGCATATAAATATAATAAATAAAATACAAATAAAATGAATCCCAAAAATTCATATAAAGAAAAATATATAATAAACATATTATTAAAAAAAATTATATAATGATAGATATTCTTGAACTTGATTCTAATTGTATAACAGTGTCATGTGATTACAATCAATGTAAAATCATATTTTCTATGAATATATCATGCATCAGAAGAAATTAAATCCATCAAATACAAGTTTTTTAAAGGTTTTATAGAATAAAAATAATTATAAGTTAATACAATTTTTAATCTATAATAAATCTAAAATTAAGATAAATTTACATTTATATTTTAATACACATTATATATTAAAATATACACATAACATTAACATTTTCAATCTGTAATAAATTCAAAATTAAAATAAATTTATATTAACAAGTTAATACATATTAATTATGCATTAAAATATACACACAACACTCCAGAAATGGTTACTCTACCCCCTATGATCCCATCTCTAAACCTATCTTTATGGGGAGCTAGCTATGGAGCAATCCTCCCTCCATCGGACGGAGGAGGAGCAAAGTCAACGTTAACTTTGCTCCTCCTCCGTCCGATGAGGGAGGATTGCTCCATAGCTAGCTTACTCCTATCTGTATTTTAAATATCCTTGTAAAAAAAATTAATAGTCAACCTATGTAATAAATATATAATTTAATAAAAAATTGGCTTTACTACTTTTAAGTTTGACACTTATGATGGGCCCACCAGCATTCAATATTATTAACTTTATGGAAAAATAGACTCATCAACCTCTGTAGGGATGTGACTTATCAACGTTCTCCTTAAGCCCTCCATAGTGGGCATATGATTACAACTTGTTTTTTGTTGTCTGTATTGTTAAGACAAAAGTCGCTCCGAGTAATGATTAAGCTTAGTGAAACATGGCATTCGTGATTATAATGTCTCATACATTAAACTCATGTAAACCTTCGAAAAAATACACGAGTAAATGATATCAAAGATATTCCCCTATCCTGCAATAAGGTGAACATATCACTAACGACTAAAGGGGAATATATCACACTATTATATATACTTAAGCCTCTCGTGTGTTAAGATTACCATATTGGTCCTCAAAGGTGGTAAGGTTTATGGTTATTTTATTAAATTAAATAAATTTACATAGATTAGTTGGTTAGAAGGTAACGCCTTGTCTTTACTTTCAAAACAAAAATGGTAAGGATGTAACAACGTTTGAATTTTATGTAAAAAATTGCCTTGACACTATTGAAAGGGAAAGTGATGGAATAAAAAATGCTTTGACATTATTGAAAATGGAAAGTAGTGCATTTTTCTATTACAACCATCACAAAAAGATTCTTAAAAAAAATTTAATATTAGTATCATTATTGTGGTTAAGGATAACATTGATATGAAATTATTATGTATATAAAATGTGCAGTTATTTATATTAAAATAAGGGTTACGTGGTAGCTAGTTCCTATCGCTTAATTTAAGAATAGCTAAATTACAATATTAAAAAAAAACATTAATTAAAATAGTCATATAGTTTATTTTCTATATTATGTAGTTAAAAATATCAAATTTATTATTATATATTTTTATATTGATAATAATTTTATTATTTAAAAAATATTATATATTTTAAGATATAAACTTCAATATTATGCATACAAAATAATAAAAGATAAATTATCATTTGTATGTATAGCATTTTAAATGGTATTTTATTGTACTCATTATTCATTATTAACTAGGAGATAATATTATAGGTAAATTAAATAAAATATATTATATATATAGCATATAGAATAGTATTTTTTTGTATTTATTAATTAAAAATAATATTATAAATAAATTAAGTTAATTTTATTAAATTTGAAAAAAATTACTAAAAAAATATGCATTCATTAATAAAAGTTAATAATATCCTTAAATGAAACAGAACACGGCTTAACGGAAATATGCATTAAAAATAACCTTTCATTAAACGAAACAGAACATGGTTATATTTAATGCATATTTTTAATTGATATGATGTTATTTTTTCTAGGGGGGAATATCACTTCCTTGCTATTTCATTGAAATCAAAGGTAACTTGGTTACAACTTCAACTATTGCTGAGCTCATGGAGAAGAAACAACTATGTTCATCATCAGCAGACTACAGCTTCAGCTATTGCTAAGTACATGGAGAAGATACAACTATGTTCATCATCAGCAGACGGATTGACCTTGGTCAGCTTCAACATGAGTATTGGACATACCTTCAAAGGGATACTTACACACTAGGAATCTTGACTACATCCACAACACTACCCTTCAACAGACAGAGAATTCAAGTCTAATACTGACGTAGCTAATCCAAAGAAGCATTAAAACAGTGAGAACAATAATATGAGGGGATCATCCACCTCAATCATCCAAAGGATGTCAATAGCAGCAGCACATAAAAGACTCAAGTGCTAAGGGCTAGAAAAGCTGGAAAGTGCCCTGATCAATACATTCACCATCTGTGAATTCAGTAAACTAAAAATGGCATGAGGCCAAGTTTAATGCTTCTTCAGATAAGCTATCGGCCTTAGTATTGTGTTCTCTGTATATGTGAACAGCTTTAAGATGGATGAAGTGGTTCCATATCACGGATACGTTAACACTAGCCATCAAGTGCAAGTAAAGTAAGTGTCGATGTTCTATTGAACCAATTAATGATGGCAGTGGATTCACCATGTATGTGCAGAGTGGGAAGGCTCGTGGTTTTAGAACAATAAAGGAGTGTCCATAAAGCAAGTAGTTCAGATCTGGTGTTTGTGCTCAGACCAACACCCAATTTGAAGCATAAATAGTGGTCATGGATGATCAAAAGATGAACACTTATACCTCCAATTTGTTTGGCTGATGCCCCATCAAAGAAACCAACAGGAAAATTGAAAATAGGTGCCAGTCCAATAGTTCTCCTTTTACTATTCTGCTGAGACAAAACGGGATAGAGCTGAAGTTGTTCCCTGATTGTATGCACAACAAAGTGAATATCAGGCAATTTGTCTTCAAATAAACATGTGTTTCTTATCAGCCATATTTGCCAAGTCAAAAGAAGAGGAAGATATATTAGAAAATTTCCTTTGCTGATCCAAGAAGAAACATTATGTGTGTAGTTAGTCTCTTTCCAAAAAAATGGAATGCCAAGAGAGGATCTAATGTGTGCTGTAACCAATCTGGTAAAGCTACAATCACGAAATAGATGATCAACTAATTCAGAAGCTGATCTGCACAGGAAGCATCAATTCGGTCCAATCCAACCTTTTTTCATTAGGTTGTACCAAGTATGAACCCTATTTGACAGATAGAGCCAGTTAAAATAGATAATCTTTAGTGGGATGAGAAATTTCCAAATCTTGACAAAGATATCAGCTTGTCTGCTGATGACAGAGATATTCGCAATCAGCTCATACATTAAGTTGGCTTTAACCGAGCTTGTCGACTTGTTATACATCCAAACCAGTGTATCAGGTGTATTGCTGATGTGGACTCCTCCAAGTTGTAGTCCTTTTATATACTAAGACTAGGCTTCCTTCCATTGACCACCCAGTTCTAGCTCTTCTGCAGTAATACAATATTTTGTAGATGTAGTAGCAACCCCCCTATTGAGGACATCTGATAGAGTAGGTATGCCATAATCTTCCAGATATAGTTTGAGATCGTCCGGTAATATAAAATCAGAAGTGAGACCAACTATAGGATCAATGCCAACTTTAATGTTTGTGCCATTGCTAGTCTTCCACCCTAGGCATATAGTAATCCATGAGATCGCTCTGATAAAACCATTCCACGTGTGAGAGGTGCCCTGAACCGTGAAGGATTGCTGGCAGATCCAAACATCAACAGGTAAATTTTTAAGATATTTGTGCTTGATAATCTGGGACCAAAGTCCATCTCCATTGAGTATAAGCCAGAAGCTTTTGGTGCATAAGGCCAAACTAAACCAGTCAAGATTTTTTATGTTCCAGCCACCAAGATCATAAGGCTTGGAAATGGTAAGCCAATCTACCAGATGATACTTATGTTTTCCCAGCGAACTCCCCCATAAGAAATTGAAGATGTATCTCCTAATATAATTCAATATGGTGATGGGCATGCATGCCAGTGAAATCCAATACACAACAAGACTCATCAGTACAGACTTGACAAGAACCAGTCTTCCACCAAGAGACAATAACTTGTATGTCCAGTTGCTCAGTTTTTTTTCAAACTTCTGTAAGAACCATCTCCAATCCTTGATATTGTAACCCGATGGTTTTAGATAGTATCCTAGGTACTTGAAACCAGAAGTGAGGGGCTCCATTTTATAGGGCATGAAGTTATAAATTTCAAGTCTGACCAACTCATCAATATTATTGTATAGAAAAGATGATTTTTCTGCATTGATTTCCATACCATTAGCAGAACAGAATGTATTCAGAATTTCCTTATAGTGCTGCCACTCTTCCACTGTGCCCAAGCCAAATAGAATAGCATCATATACAAAAAGTAGATGAGTAAGATACATACTAGGAGCTACTTTTATGCCAGATATATCACCCCTGTCAAGTGCATTTGTGATCAATAAACTCAGACCTTCAATGATCAGGATAAATAGAAGGGGAGAAAGGGGCAACCCTGTCTAATACCGCTCGACACTTGAAAGAAATTTGATGGTGTCCCATTAATTAGTACAGCAAAATTTTCTAACTCAACACATCCCATAATCCAATTCACAAAGGTACTAGGGATCCCAATATGTAAAAGTACCAATCTCAAGAAAGACCAATTGACCTTGTCAAAGGCCTTCACTAGATCAAGTTTCAGTACCATCACTTTCTATTTTTCAATCTTGATAGTATGGAGGGCTTCTTGTACAATACCAACAGGTTTTATGATCTGTCTATTATGCAGGAACCCGAACTAATGCTTAGAAATAGCCTTATTAAGTACCACTTTAAGTCTGATAGCAGCCAGCTTGGAGATAGTCTTATAAGTCAGATTGCACAAGGAGATGGGTTTGTACTCAGCAAGAGTAGTAGGCTTGTCACACTTTGGTATTAGGGTAATAAAGGTAGCATTGAGGGCTCCTATGACCCTACCCTCTAACCTAGAGTGTTCAATAACTTTCAGAATGTCCATCCCAACAAGATCAATTTAAGAAGTGAAGGTAAAATTCAACCAGCCATCCATCTGGTCCGGGGCTTTTTATCTTTTTTGAATCCTTTGAGTACATCTTCAACTTCTTGAAGAGTAAAAGCATACAGAAAGAGTTCATGATCCTCCTCCTGTACAAAGGAGGGAAAAAGTCTGATGGAATTAAGTTGAGCTTCTATATTAGTTTTACCATCATCAAAGAAACGTTCTGAGAAATGTTGTACACCTAGAGCCTTTAGCTTGGTGTCATCCTCAATAGATTCCCCACTCTGGTTATTGAGTGCCCAAATCACTTTAGAATTTTTTCTGCCTGAGGCAAAGGAGTGGAAAAAATTGGTATTGGCATCGCCCTCTTGGATCTAGTCCACTCTGCTTTTGAGCTTCCAGGTAAGGATCTGGTGAGCTAAAAGGGAGTCCTTCCAGGCTTTCAAAAGTATAAGAGAAGTAGAGGCCTCTACAGAGAGAATACCAGAGTGGTGAGATGAGTGGAGAGTAAGAATGGCCAAGTCAATCTCAGAGATCTCTTTTGCTCTCAATGCGGTCTTCTGTTTTTCCCAGGTCTTAACAGCATTCTTGAGTCTCTGCAGCTTATAGCTAAAGTCAAACATGGGGCTAACAATGGGAGCAGGTGCCATCCACGAGGTAGTAACAAGTGCATCAAAGTCAGCTTCAAGGAGCCAAGCTCGATTGAATTTAAAAGGATAGAGATAACACTTCAGACATAAATTCCATTCTAGACACACCGGATAGTGATCCGAGATTTCAGAGGGCTAAGTCCAAGAGTGATAACTACCAAGGAGAGGGATAAGATGCAAGGAAGCAAGGAATCTATCAAGTCTTTTGCTAACACCCTTGGGACCTTCTCTACCATTTCTCCATGTGGGACCAATAGTGGTGGGAGCAAGATCCACCATATTCATATCCAGTAACTGAGCAAAGTACAGTGAAAGATGATCCAGTCGGGCACGGTCATCCCAAATCTCAAGATCAGAGATCATAAAGTTAAGGTCACCAGCCAATATGAGGTTGGGAAAATTGAAGATACCCCTAGATACAGCTGAGTCCCAAAAAGCAGTTCTATTGGCATAAGCTCCATAGCAGTTAACAATGGAAAAGACTGAATCAAGACCTTTGAAACTAGCTGAAAGTAGGATGCTAGCAAAGGAGTGAAAAGATTTACACCGAATCAAACGAGGATTCCAAGATGAAAGGATACCTCTAGAGAGACCAAGTACATCAATTGCACAATATTCCCATCCAGGCTTAATAAAGGTAAACAAACGAAGGGTAGTAAAATGATCACACATCGTTTCTTGTAACAGGATAATGTCAGGATTAAGTGAAGTGAATAAATCTTTAAGGGCTTTTTGTTTGGTAAGCCCCCCAAACCCATGAATGTTCATGGAGACAATCTTCATGGGTCAACCTGAATGACAAGTGACTTTTCTCTAAGTGCCTGGGAGGGAGAGTGTGATCTGGTAGCAGCTTTGATACAGGATGAAAGTGGGGTATAAAGACCTGAAGGGGCCTCAGAGGAAGTTTTATTTCCTTTCTTGGACTTTCGAATCGTAACATTCTCGTATCTGATCGAGTCAAGAGACTATACAGAAGGTGAGATGGGGGACTTAGCATTAAATATATCCAAAGCTTTAAGAAGGGACGGATCAGCAAAGGAGGGAGTAGTTAAAGGACTACTAGGGGATCCAGAACAGAGAGGAGGAGAGGGATGAGGAAGGGGTGGAAAGTTCTCTAGGGTAAATTGGGGAGGAGAGGCATCTGCAGGAAGGAGTGAGGTAATTGAAAGAGTAGGAGGGTCAGCAACCGATTCAGTATGTGTTCGTGAAGCTGAAAGGGCCAAGGTCTCCACATCATTAAGGAATTGAATCTCACCTTTGGTAAGATAACCGAAGGAGGTAGGAGAGGAAGAGTCATAAGGACGAGTCGGTGGAGGGATACTAAAGGAGTCGGTGGTAGGAGCAGTCTCTGCTTGTGTACCGAGTAAGGACGAACGCTGCAGTGAAAGGGTTTGTTAGGTATCCAGAGATAAATTAGAGTCAGTAAATCCAACACACAGGGGAATACCCTATATTAAAGATGTACAAGAATTCCTCAAATTTCTCGTCTCGTGAAAATAAATACAGCGAAAGAGCATATTCAAATAATCGAGCTTTTGGGTAATGCCCACACTATTGCAATCAATCTCAATTTTAGGTAAGAGGCCACGTGTGACATCCAGTTCGACAAGAACCTTAGATGTACGCTTGTCGAAGCTAGTGTGAAATTTTTTCTCCAGCGAGACAAACCTACCAATGGTATTAGCAATGCTCGTAAGGATATCTTTAGACCAAAGAGGGAACGGTAGAGCCGGCATAAGGACCCACAAATGCTGTTTGATTACACGTTCTTTAATGGGGTCGAAATTCGTATGCCACCAGCTGAGGATGAGGGAACCATTACCAATGGTCCAGAGCGAGTTAAGGATATGAGAAGCGTCAATATCTTCGAGAAATATAAAAACAAACCATCGATTAGCTAAAAGACTGATGGTGGGGATGTAACTAAGGATGGGTTTCCAATGGAGAGTGGCCCAGGCCACCCATTCCTCCCTGTTCATAGAACAATATTCAAGGCGTCCAATGAGTGCCCGATGACAAAGTTATGAACTCTGTCAAGCATGACATCTCTTCCCACTACAAAACGACTCTTATGGTCCAGAGACGTAAGTATCTTGGTTCTTCAGCGAGCCTGAAAATGCGGAGGGTAGGAGGAACCACCCCTAGTACCTGCAGATAGGGGTAGTCCCGAAGAGACCATCAAAGGCAGAAGAGACCAACAGGTAAGGTAGTAGGTTAAACCAAAACCAAAGCAGCAAGAGGTGGGAGTCACGAGAACGTGATAGAAAGCAAAAAAAACCCTAGAGATATAAAACCCCAAAAAATGCTAAACCCTAACTAGATCCAGGAGAGTCAAAAAACCCAACCAGACAGTAAAAAGAAATACCTAATTCCCATTTTTTGACATGGTTGGTACTAGCCCTCAGGGAAGAGGGTGAACTCCATGAACCTAAGACCCCCATGAACCAAATAACGACAAGAAGGGACAAACAGACCACAACCCAATGACTAAAAAAACATGGAGATAAATGGGTGAACCGAATAAAGACCAGAAGGGATAAGCAGACCACAACCCAATGACTAAAAATTCATGGAGATAAATGGTAGCGAAATAGGAAAGTACCTGTTTAGTAATGGACCCAGAATGATGTCGGCGCTAGAGGTGGACAGTTGACCAAGCGCTGAAGACTTTCGTAGGACCCAGCACTAAATACTGAGAACCGTCAACCCACGGCCGAGAATCCAGGGTTCTAGCCCGAAAAACACAAACCGCCTCCAGGAAAAGTGCAAAAAACCAAGACGTGACAAAGAATACACCAGAATACACCGGTCGGAGGGTGGCAAGATTAATAAAAAATCCCCATGAAAGAAAGTGGACGTAAGGTGGCGGAGAAAAGAAAATTCGGTAGCCATAACGGATAAAACTCAAATGAGCGAGCATAATGCACAACTGCATCCTGACCACCAATACTGAAAGGTCGTCCAAGCTTCCCCGAGAGCCGACAATGAGGCATGTAACCGTGAACCCTCCATGCTAGAAACCCTCGCCGCTCCTTGTTGACATTAATGCACACTTCCAAGTGAACCTTGCACACTTCCAATTGATATGATGTTATTAGAACAATAGTCTTAAATGAACCCAGTTACATTTGGCCCTCTGGACACGAAATGACAGCACATTTATGACACTGTAATAATTATAAAATAAAAACCTATCCAATTATAAAATAAGAACCTATCCAATAAACTATTAAATAAATCAATTTTAACAAAACATAATAAAGTTATACTGTAGTAAATATAAAAAATAATTTTAAGTTAACATTAGTTAATACATAGTCAATGCCAAAATGATTACATAATAACCTACAAGGATAAAAAGATATCTTCACTATTATATTTAGGATCTAAATTCGACATTTTAACCGATATTAAATGAAAAATATAACTTTTAAAGTTGAATTAAAATCAAATGGTTGAAAAATCTAATGGAAAATTCATCCAAGTCGTGACAAACATTGCATAAGTGACGTTTGCCTATGACGTCACTTATAGATGTGTCAAATGTCTATGGAACATTGTTTAAGCAATGTCTATATGCCCACATCTAGTAAGCGACATTCCAAACATTGTAGGTATTCTTCTTATCTTTTGCAACATTAAAGAATGGATCAAACAAAAGAAAAGAATGCGTTTTTTTTAAAAACAAATGGGGAAGGAAAATTTTGGTTAGAGATAAAGTTTCCTTTAGCTACACATTATCCTTGAAACTACAATTTACCTTTTGAATTAAAATGATTAATATTTGACATTTCCTCGTCATGTTACCTAGTTTATATTTTTTTTGCAAGTATGATTATATTTCTAGAATTATTTTCTATTTCTTTGAAGTGATTAGGGCACTTGTTAATGATGTTTGTGCATCATTCATTACAAAATTTAGCTTAAAGAGAGGAACATCATCCACAAAGAGATAGTTACTTATAAAAAACTAATAATTAGTTATATATTTTTAATATATTATTATTATTATTATTTAGTTTTAAAAATAAATATTTTAATATACATGAATATCTTAATCAAGTCACTAAATTATTTCACAGGGGTCACTAAATAATTTAATAGCAAGGTAGGACCTTGGGGCTAGGAATCGAAATAATGCCCCTTGATTGTTTCTCATTTTGAAACATTGTAAGTTGTCTAAATAGGGAACTTAAAAAAAGTCTCCACCATCAAGTATTAAAGAATACATAAGGAAAGAGGCACATTGCAAGAGAAGATCAAAATCAAGGTTAGTTTTTTTCTTCTTCTGGGGGGGTCCCACCACCTTGATTCAGAGGCGACATCTCATAATTTGAGGGAAAACATCTTTCTTGCACTTAGTGAAGGTAAATTAGTGACCAAATTTTAGGGCATTTACCTTATAGGTGATTGTCATGGGAAGCAATGGTACTTGGGTCATATTTTGTTGTTCGTTTGTATCACTCCCAATATTTGGTTTATTATTATTATTATTTAGTTTTAAAAATAAATATTTTAATACACATGAATATCCTAATCAAGTCACTAAATTATTCCATAAGGTCACAAAATAATCTAATAGTGAGGTAGGACCTTGGGGCTAGGAATCAAAATAATGCCCCTTGATTATTTATCATTTTGAAACATTGTAAGTTGTTTAAATAGGGAACTTAAAAAAAACCTCCACCATCAAGTGTTAAAGAATACATAAGGAAACAGGCACATTGCAAGAGAAGATCAAAATCGAGGTTTGTTTTTTTTTCTCCTGGGGGGTCCCACCACCTTCAGAGGTGACATCTCATAATTTGAGGGAAAACATCTTCCTTGCACTTAGTGAAGGTAAATTAGTGACCAAATTTTAGGGCATTTACCTTATAAGTGATTGTCATGGGAAGCGATGGTACCTGGGTCATATTTTGTTGGTCGTTTGTATCACTCCCAATGCCCTTCATTATAACTGATCCTTTCTAACTTCAATGGATGTCCCCAATGGATTGGTGACCATATGGATCGATAGATATTGGAAGGAATATTTTTAGTTGAGTGGAATATCATTAGGAAATTAGGGATTTGCACACACATAGATTTGGAAGACATATATTTAGTATCTCATTGTTAGCAAAATCATTTCACGGATGCACCCACAATTGCAAATTTTGTTTCATTATGCACATAACTTGGTTGTATGATTTGATATTCTTAAATAAATGTAATTGCATATTGGATTGACAACAAGAATGCCCCCTCCCCTTAGCCACTCACCTTAACTAGTTTAGGGAAACCTCCTCTTTTGCTCATCTTTCTTACCCTAGACTTATAAATACTTGATGAAGGGATCCTCTTTATCATTTGTTTTTCATTAGTTCCTTGATATAAATTTCCTAACTCAATAATATTTTCTTATTTTAATAAGGCTTCACCTAGTTGAATGAAATCCCATCCTTAATTGGCCTTCACAGAGATATTATGGGCCTCTAGTTGTTATCATTAACCATCTCCTACTTTGCATGTGCTATTTTCTCTCATCCTTCCTTATTTGTTATCATTTATACTTTTACAGCTTCTTGCTTCTTGGTCACTCCCCTCTCTTTATTTACCTCCCAATTGGTTGATACCTCCCTACATCATCATTTCAAGTAGAGCTTGACTCGATATGGTTTCATCTTGGTGTGATTAACCATTGTGTTATCCCTATGAGACATGGAATCTAGTTGTTGAATCCTATAGAATACATCTATGATATCACCTTACCAACCATACCTCTCACATTTCTGACTTTCCCATCTTTCCTTCAATAGTCCTACCTTAATATCACCACCTTCCTTGTCCTTCGTTTATTAGAATCACCCTAGAATCATCACCTTCTAATTTTTTATTTTCATTTAACCTTTGTCCCTTACCAAGAATTTGGTGCCACTATCTGATCTAACATTGCTTAAGATGTATGTCAAACATCCATGGAATGCCGCTTATGTGATGCCTATATGCCCACATCTAGTAAGGTATGTTCAAACTATTTTAGGTATTTTCATATTTTCCACAACATTGAAAAGTTAATTGAACAAAAGCAAAGAAAACATTTTTTTGAAAAACAAATTACGAGAAGAGATTTGGTTAGAGGTCAATTTTCTTTTAGTTTGAGATTATCCTTGAAATTAAAAATTATTTTTAAATTAAGAGGATTACTATTTTACATTTCCTCATCATGTACTCTAGTATATATTGCTTTTGTCATGGAAGTATGATTATATTCTTTGGACTATTTTCTAATGTTTTGTGTTGATTAATGTGATTTGTTAATGATGTTTGTACATCATACATTACCATATTTAGCATACAAACCATTTAACACACTATCCAATGAAGAGATATTTGGCATAGAGTTGAATTTTGTTAATACATTTTTTTAATTTTTTATTTGCGAACTTCTTTGACTTTATTATTAGTGTACTAATGAATGGGTTTTATATTTTGTTGATCACGATGGATCACTTGATCCACATACTAGGTGACTTAGTTGATGCGAGTGAGATCCAACCAAGGATTATAGTGGGACTAGGCACTATTCCATGGTGCCAATCAATTCTTGGAATGATCAGACCTTCCCCCTTAAGTGGAAGTGGTCCCAATTTCTTACGAAGTAGATGAGGAAATGTTTGCTCTAATTCAGTGACAGGATACCACTTTCCTTGAGCTAGTATTTGTCCCGCTTTATCCACCTAAAATAAGGGAATTGTTTGCATCTATAAGGGAATTGTTGCAGGTAACTAATCCACTTGATTTTTCTCTTCATCTATAACTTAGATTGTGATGGAGTGAACTGTATATGATTATGGTCTGTATGAATGACCATTTATTTTCCTAGAATGTAGTGTCTCCATTGCTTAAGTGCTTATATAATGGCATACAATTCCCTTTCATAAGTTGAATAGTTGTGAACAATATCATTGAAATTTTATAAATAGAACACCACTGGATGACCTACTTAAGTGATCATGGTCATTCCTATGGCATTGTATGATGTGCCAGTCTCGATTTCAAATGGCCTATTCAAATCGGTTAGCACACATTGGAGCTATGCACAACTTGTTCTTAAGCTATTCAAAAGATCGTTGTTGTTATGTGTTCCATTTGAAAATTGGATTTCCACCTCCCTTAGTCAAATGATTCATTGGAAAAGATATGTGGCTAAATCCCAACACAAATCTATGATACAAATTTGCTAAACCAAGGAAAATCCTTAGTTCATAAATGTTTCTTGGAGCATTCCATTTCTTGATGACTTGTATCCTTTTTGGGTTGACTCAAATACCTACTGACTCAATGACATAGCCTATGTATTTGATACTCTTCATTGAAAAAGAGCACTTCTCAAAGTTCAAATAGTGTTTGTGTTGTCTGAGAGTGTTAAGAACTTGTTGAAGCTGCTGCAAATGCTCACCCCACAATTTACTGAAAATTAGGATGTCATGTAGATAAAAAAATGACACATTTTCTTGTAAAAGGTCTAAGAACATCATCCATATATCTCATAAAAGTTGTAGGTGCATTAATTAAACTAAAAGGAATGACTAACCATTCAAATAAAACTTTGTTGGTTTTGAAAGAAGTCTTCCATACATATAAGGAATCTATGGGAATTTGATGATATCCCGAGTTAAGGTTGAGTTAGGTAAAGAATTTAAGATCTTTCAAATCATTAATTAAATCACCTATTCTAGGAAGAGGATATCGATTCTTCGCTGAAATATTATTGAGATCCATGTAGTTAATGCACATGCTCCATGTCCCATATTTCTTTGGGATTAGGGTGACTTTACTCTCATAAGGAGAGGAGCTAGTTCGAATATGTCTTATGTCGATAAAGTATCAAATTTGTCTATGGATTTATTCATTCTCTAAAAAAACTTATGTTAACAAATGCATTGCGTAATGAATAACTAGGAACAAGATCAATGGACTGTTCTACCGAGAAATGTAGTGGTATCCAACTAGATATTTGAACATATCTTTGTATTGTTTAAGTACTCTATTGACTTGTTGTTGCTATCAAGAGTTGTGGTCAATGGAGAGTTGATTGGTTCTTGTGATCCTCTTGAAACATTAAGGTTTTATCATCAACAACATGAATTTCTAATCATGTTTGATTAGCTTTTTGGTTTGTTTCGATGAAACCATTCCAACTGTTTCCATGGGTCGACGTTCAAGAATCCCATACCATTGATTCTAGATTTGACAATCAATTTCTATGGTTTGGATTGATAATTTCCATGTATGTACCATAAGTATGGTTTCCCAAACAGAATATCACTTATTGAGAGTGGCTCTATAGCATAGAGCATCTCATCCGAAAAAGGCATGATGAAGTAGGCAATTTTGCATTGTTGGGTGATCCTAAATTCTTGTTTATCCTCCATTCAACCAATGTTGTAAGGTTACATATGTGGAGTAGTAACAGTGACCCAATTTTTTCACAATTTCTTCAAAGACAAAGTTCTATTAACTACCATTGTCCACAATCATATGCAATGCATTATTTTTTACCCATATATGTCTATGGAATAGTCGTTATCTTTCCTCTTTGTTCATGATAGTCGAGTTCATGAGGGATGTCAAATTCGATGATAGTAGAGTCAAGGATTTGGGATATGATTCCATGATATCTTTGGCATTTGATCCCGAGTTGGAGGTAAATATCTGCTTCAAGAATGTCTTCTAATATTTTCCAAGTTGAATTGTGGTAATCACACTATTTCACTATTGGGGGTTGTCTACTATGTTGTGCCTTGTCTTTATTATAAGTCTTGTTACCATGATATTTTTTTTTTAAGTAGTCTGTGTAGACCATTTTGACTTGTTAAGGTCAGTAGTTGACTACAATTTATTGTCGAAAGGTTGACCTATCCATTTGGTGAAGAACCATCCTTTCATATTCAATTTCCCTCATTGAATCGTGATGTTTCCCTCATTGAATCATGATGGCGTAATGGAAATATTCTATGAGAGTTCCAATAGTGAGGAATTCCACATCTATTTGGATATAAGGAACTATTCAACTGATATACTTGAAAACAAGTAAATTGTCTTCCTCCCTAACACCAATTTGAGCCATTAATAGATGGAATTCATCAATATCACTCTATACAGTTTGATCATCCCATTGTCTCAACTGCTTCCATTTCTCATACTTGTGTTCTATGTACTTGGGTGGATAAAATTATGTTCTGAAATGTTTATCAAATTTAAACCATGTGTCAATGGTTTGAACTTCTTCTTCTGGTTTAGTTGAAATATTTTCCCACCAACAAAGTACAGATGTTGACATCTTTAGAGATGCAATGGTTATTTTATCAACCTCAAAAATTTGTTTCATAGAGAAATAGGAATCTATTGTTGTATCCAATTGTCTACAAATTCTAAATCAATATTTCCTTTCAAATTCAGTATGTATAAGTTCATTTGTACCTTGAAGGGGACAATAGTTGAGCCCAATGAACTAGTAAGTCGAGCAAGAATCTCATTGAAATTCTCATACATTTCAATTATCTATTGAGTGAGTTCTTTGTCTATGATTTTTTTAGTTTCACTATGAGGAGTTCCATCCTCTATTTCACCTGCCATATTTGGTCTAGTTTTTTTAGCAAAGACATACTTCAAGGTAGAGGTAAATTTAGGTTAAATAGATGGGCCTTAGAGTGTGTTTGAATATGGATAAGTTTTCTAACTATGCAAGTAGTGTTTAATGAAGGATAGAGAAGACAAGAGTGAGCCGACACCAATGATCTTTGTCACCCAAGGAGTTGAAAGGAGGACAAGACAGTCAACTAAATGAATCAACATTTGTCATGGAGAAAATGAATAATACTAGAATAAATAAGAAAACTAATGTAGATAGTAACGAAATAGAAATGATTGAAAACAATAGACAATATCAATCACATGAATATGCAAGTCATGAATTGAGAGAAACCCTAAGGGTGAAAACTACAGTTGTATTGAGCAGTTGTCTATATGACATTGAACTATTAAGTATATAATAAAAACCTTGTATCAAGGTATACTGAGTCAAAAGACTTGTTTGCATGGATGGAGTTTGAATGAAGGAACCATGAGGAACCAATCAAGCCTTCGCTTTTGGGACTTGTCTTAGTGCAATCAAGGCCAAGGAA
The DNA here is from genome assembly GCA_001517045.1 of Pseudotsuga menziesii. Taxonomy (NCBI): domain Eukaryota; kingdom Viridiplantae; phylum Streptophyta; class Pinopsida; order Pinales; family Pinaceae; genus Pseudotsuga; species Pseudotsuga menziesii. The sequence continues at coordinate 140,559 of LPNX010114262.1, forward strand.
CCCTTTCATATTTGGGATTACATGTATATATACAAATATGAGGGATGCTTGGGTGCCTACCCACTACATTTTGGTTAGAAATAATTAGTTACAATTTGATTGAGGAGACCATCCATCTTCTTCTCATTTTTTGACTATAAGAATATAAAAGACATCATGCCACGTTGATGGAATCTTCTTGGTTAAAAATGTTCCAAGGGATGTACAATGAAAAAATATTTCAGAAGTTTGTGTGAGTCGACTAAGTCAATGAAGCGAATGATCCGTAAGGTTAACTGAATTGATGGATCAACTAATCTACAAGATCGACTGATTTTATGGATCAACTTATCTGCAAGGTTGACTAAGTTGATACAACTAAAATATGACCAAGGAGTCAATTAGGACTAGGAACTAGTCGATGGTGCCAATTGAGTCCCATAATGGATCAATAGTAGAGGTGGTGAGGGTGATCAAATTGAAGTTGATACTATGGAAGAAGATGACCCTTATACTATTGAGAATGAATGGATAAATAGGTTCATCCATGACACATTTTTTTCCATGGATGAGAATTCACTTTCACACGAGATATATAAATATATTCATGATGTAACTCTTATTGATAAGGCACAAATATCCTTATATAAAGGCTCAACTATAAGTATTCTCTCTATTTTTTTCTTCCTGGTCAACTTGAAGGTAATAAATTGTATTTCAAACACAGGAATGGCACAAGCGTGAAGGTATGAAATATTTTTCTGTATACAATTATAATTGTTTGTGATTTATTTGTGTTTGTAATATATTATAGGCCCTTAATTTTCATTTTCCAGTATATAATTTTATTTTTCTTGTAGATTGTTAGGTGATATTCTTCTACCATCGTCAAATAATTTACCTTTCACATACATAGAAATGTGAACCATTCTAAAAGATATAGGGATGTAATATAAGGTAATTGATGCATGTCATATTGATCATATTATATATTATGGACAATAGACACAAAAACATTGAATTCCATGAATGTTTAATTAGTAGATATCGTACTGATTAGGTAACAAATATGGTGCCTCACAAAGTTCTTCATCATATACCAATAATTGCATATTTCCAACAATTGTTTAGGTGCAAAAACATAGCACAACTATGGACTATCATGCACAATACAAGAGTAAAGAGGGTGTCATGTGAATGATTGGAGATGGTTTTGCACTTAGAGGCATCAAAGAAATATGGCCCATTTTTAAAGAAGAACCTCGTAATGTTAGAATTTCAATTTTAATTGATGGTGTCAATCCATTTGGAGAGCACACAACCAATTACTTTGTTTGGACATTTTTTGTTATGAAAATAAAGAGGGAGCATTTCATGTTGGCATTAATTGTTCCAGGTACTTATTTTTAAGATTGTTAACAACATATAAGAATATATTTTTTACTTTTTTTATATTTTTGAATGTACAAGAATTTAATAATATTTATTTTCAAGTAAGTAGGTAAGCACCGAGTTAAATATATGGATGTTTAAAATTATAGGCCGACATCAGTATGCATGACATCTCCACACCTATAGGCCAAAAAAAATTTCAATTCTATGGAATACTTACATGGACAATTCATAATGCATTGAGGATTACACATTTTTGTTGTATGTAAATTTGTAATATCACTCTATATAAAATTTATTATTCAAGTTATTTTTGGCATTCTAGTAACATTCTCTATAACTTATAGGGATTGAACCAAAGGTTAAATATGCATGTTCAATATAGTCCAAGAGAATTATAGACATTCAAGAAGTTTAGGATGGGAGGTGTAAATGAATTTAGGTATTTCCTCCCTAGGACCATAGGTATTGCATTACCAAAACAAATATTTAATGGGAAGGAAGAGAGTGGGAAAAAACCATGAAGAATGGTGCCTCAACTATGGAAAAAGATATTTGAGAAGATTCATGGAAATCAATTGGTTTTAATTACATTCATACCTGTCACTTGCATTATTTTTTATATTTTCATATTTACTTTGATAAAAGAATTATTCTTCCATTGATAATTATGAAAGTTTGTTAGGGTAAGTTTCCACGAGGTTTGAAATTATACTCTATCCAATTTCGTTAGTTGTCATACTATGAGCACCTACAAGTAGCTCATTTGTTTAACACAATGCATATTGGAAAGAATGTCACATAATTCTTATGGAAACTTATATATGGGAGGAATAACAAGGAAAACACTGCTAAAGTTATTAGTGACATTGAGGAATCCAACTAAATGCAACAATTGAGTCATTGCTACAATGATGGAAATTTGACCAATCTTCCATGGTTATTAACATAGAAAGAGAGCACTAATGTAAAATAGGTGGTACAAAAAATTAATTTTTTCATTGGTTTTGCTTTGAACACAAACAATATATCATCAAAGAAAGGTTATTTTCATGGGGATAAAAATCATGATTTGCATACATATATTAAGGTTTGCCATTTTACAATCTTTATTATCTTATGATATATACATATTTTTTTAGTAATACATGTTCGTTTCTATTCAAAATTAAATTATAATGCTTCCTTCCTTGTTGCAATATGTTCTACCTCTAGCTCTCCCAAACAACTTTGACAATAACATTAAAAAAGTTATATATGATCTCAATAAGTACATGAGGTATATTAAAACTTATAATTGAAATATTAATTGTAGAACTTATTAGTATTTGCATTGCTTTCCTTTGATATTTTAATGTTGACACATCAAATTTATTTGCACTTGTAGGTTGTTGTCATCCAAATAAATCCATATATATCGAGTATTGGAAGAAAGAAATTTCCCCATCTAATATGTGAAATGAAAAACCTATCGACCTCCAAGTTTTTTCAATGCATTGGAACACTTCCTCATACACCTAGTGGAGGAGATTAAAATATGTGGACATGTACACAGAAGGTCAATGTGATTGGTGGAGAGGAACTTGAAAGCAATGAATATTTTTGTTAGAAAAAGGTGACTTCCAAAGGTAACAATGGTTGAAGGCTATATGGTATATCAATCCACGGTATATTTTAGTGAGTATTTTCCCCAAGTAGGGGGTGATATCAATTTGCCTCTCCTTTGGGATGTCAATTCCACCACAAAAATTGAAGGATAGTTGTTTTGGGAATGGTATATGGAGAAAAGTGAAAGGTAATAGATTTTATTGTTTTTACTATTTTCACAAATGCTTTTTGAAGTTTCCTTGCTTCACTAAATATATTTTTCCCTTCATCTAGGTAGTGGAGAGTGGGATGCAATTAATTTATACATTGTAAATAATATTGGATGGGTGAACATATGGATAGAATGATGCAAACAAGTATAGTATACCTTATCATGGACTAGGGAAGCATAATTGATCATAAGAGATTTTTTGGATCATGATAGAAATCTGACCTAGAAGGAAAATGATCTAGTATATGTGAAAAAAGTTGAAATGTAAGAAATATTTTACTTCGATTATTACATTTCAAATCCCAATGTTCTGTTGTTTATTGTCTCTCAAATTATATTATACATATAGTTATGAATTCAGGAAATATGGCACCAAACAATTGGATGATAAGAAATTAACCAGTGAAAGTGGGAAAACTACAATTGTGCAAGTTACTAATATTTACCATAGTGGTGTTAGACACCTGATCAAATCACATTTTAGGTACTATGGTTATTTGGAAGACATATTAGATACAGACTTTGAAACCTTTAAAGTGGTTCTCTTTAAGGTTACGTTGTACAAACTGTTGATACAAAGTGATAAATGGATTATTATTGATCATGATAATGGATTCACCATGGTTAATACTATTAGGTATGAGTCAAATAAATATCCCCATGTACTTCCAACTCAATGTGAGCAGGTATTTTATTCATAGGTGTAATGCCCCATTTTGACCTTATTACATGAACTATCATTTCATGGTTATATTTGCTTACTATTGTGGAACTTCGTCAGTTTGATGACACTCTGGACTTAGGGATTTATTATTTTGCGCAACTTATACATATGTGGGTGATGTTAATATTATGAATTGTGTTTATGTATTGATTATCTCACTAGCATGCAAATTTAATCGATGATGGTATGTGGATACCAATTTAAAGTTATGTGTTGAATAACTGATTATGATACTAGATAAATGATGCAAATTGATTAGATTATTGTTAGTATTAACGAAATATGTATACATGTCTATGATTGCATGATATTGCATGACATTTTGTTATGAGACTAACCGACATGTTTAGAATACCTAAGGGATAGCTGAGCCCTATAAAATGGAAGTATATAGACGATATGAATTCCAAAAGAGATATGTTATGAGAATGAATTAGTATTGTTATGTATGTTTATTGTTATTCTCATGATGTGTTGGTTGGTGCAAGGTTTAAGGAAACTCAACCACCCAAATTGGTTATTTGATGAAAGAACAACTTGAGTACAATAGTCGCAATGCAAACACTATGTTGATGTATACATAGTCCCTTGTTCCATTAGGGAGGTGGAGGCATTACCCACCATTTATACCCAAAACCTGAAGTCATGGGAGGGTTGTGCTATGACACGCTCCCGAAGGTGTGTGATGATGACTAGTGTGTTCCTACTTGGGAAGCTTGGTCACTGGAGTTGCCACTTTTTCTTATGGGTTCTAACTGGAGTAAGGTCATGTAGTTTACGCTTCATGGTAGTCCAACAGAGGAAGGATAGGATGTGGAAGTTAGTTGTGAATTAGATAGGAGGAAGTAAGTAGATAGGAATGTTATGGAAGATTTAGAGGGAAACATAATTAACTTTGTGTGTTGAAACCTTTTTTTTATTCTTATGTTGTATCTCAATATATTATGTTGGTTTCATGGCTTATTTATGATATGAGTTAGTGGCCAAACATTGCAAATTCATGCTTAAGTATGCATCGACAGATAGTAACTTGTGTAATTACGTTTGAGGTGTGGTTCAGTACTATTGATGTACCTACATGATGTTTGTAAGAATTAGCTACATTTTCATAGCTTGTCTACATATGTTGTATGAATTATCTATCATACTATTAAAATATGGCTTGGATGCATTGTGGTTGTGAATGATCACATTATATTATAACCTATTTAGTTAAATATGAATTGATACAATTATGTCAAGTTTTAATGAAAATGTTTGATTCTAATTAAGGTTGATTAGTGATTGTGGTCATCGTTAAAGAAATAGTAATTAATTTACTTATAATTACTTAGTGTGATTGTTGAGTGTGGGGCTAATTTAATAAATGATCATGGAAGTTTAAAAACATTATTATTTAATTAATAAATTAATAAATATTAATCAAGGTATAATAATGGTTAATGTTAATTAATAAATGTTCATTGCATGTTAATGGTTTTAATTACTATTAATAAAGTATTATTAACTTGATTAATAAATATTAATTAATTGAGTTTTAACTATAATTATGGTTTGATTGTGAATATAGTAATAGTTGGATATGTTGTTTAGAAAATAACTTGATGTGAAATGTTATTATTTAATAATTATGTTATTGAATATTTATATCCTCGAATGATGTTATGTTATATTGAAAGGATGGGTAAAAAGATTGATGGTAGATCCTTACATTAAATTAACTTGATGTGATTGTGGTAATTAAGTATAAAATATTTTAATATTGTTGTTTGAATGTGGCCCTTGTATCGAGCAAGGATAGGATTTAAAAGTAAATGAACCTTGACTTAGTAGATAAGAGTGTGATTGAAGTATTAAATAGGGGATATGGGAAAAGGTCTTGAGGGGGAGGGTCGGTGATGAGGAGGATATAGGGAGGAAATGTGGATGATATGGGAGAGGCATTTTTTTGGGGGGGGAACACAGAGAAGTATTTTTTTCATCGTGAATGGAAATACTTGAACTGGTTGGACTAGTTGTACTCAATTTTTGGGCTCATGGGTCCAAGAAATTGTGTTTCTTAGATGTAGGGAGCCGACAAGGCTGTTCCTAGTTGGCAGGGTGGCAAATATGTTTGGTCATTTGAGTTTTCTGCTGGGGATCTTGGGAGCTTGCATGGACAAAGCGAATATTGTGGGGACAATATTCTATCCCCAGGTATTTTATTTTATACAAATAATTTCCACTTATTAATTGATGTATTTTCAATGAGTATTGTAAGAACTAAAAACAAATTGTAAAGTAATAAGCTCTAGCATATTATTGATTTATCCATGTAGAAAAACTAAACTAAATAGATATACACTAAACATATATTTAACTTAGTCGATAAGAAACAAAGCAATACATAAAAAAACAAAAAAAACAATACTTATTAGAGTATGAATTAAGGACCTGAACATGACCCTACAATAGGTACCATGTAGAGAACGTTGGTAATTTGTTGTAAGATTTGATCCAAGAAGAAGATGTAGGAGAGGAGGAAGAAGTGTACTTGGATGAAGATGGGAATCGAGTTGACCAAACAATCATTACCTCACATCCCATGATTCATCTTGATGGTGAATTATTGCTAGAAATCCTATATGTTCTTATGGACAGTCCTGACAATGATTTTGAATTGTTGGATACAAATTTTTATCTTCACGAGTCACATATTGAATTGGTTGAAGTTCAAGATCAATATGATAAGGATATGTAATATATATTATTTAAACTGATCAACATGTTGATTCAAATTGAGCATTTTTATGATTTTGATTCTTGATTCGAGCTTCTTCTTCATTCACATCTTAATGGTAAATTGAATATCACATGAGACTTGGATGGATAGTTGAAATTAGATAGATTACACGGATAGTTCATATTAGACAAAGGGTTAAAGTATCAACATTTTTACCCTTACGACACTTATAAGATACACATAGAGTTGAATATTCAATCCTAATATACACACTGAATTCATCTAAGTTACTAACCTAATCAGTAAATTTACCTAAGAAACTAACCTAGGCCACAAAAGTGAGACACCTAATCACCTATCCTAATGCACTTATGCACACACATAATAGTTTATATAAATCATTTACATTGTACATAATTATTGATATAACAATATAAATCCAATAAACTACGAGTACATGAGTATATAAATCCAATTAGAACTTGACTCTGCATTTATATTATCTAGAGTTGGCTTCACATTTATATTATATGCATGGCAATACTTGTTTTTTTCTAAGGCAATACATAATAGGGTTTATAATGTGTATTATTATAGGTGGATTCTACTTCTTAACACTACCACATTTGATATGGGATATCCATGTTTCTAATATTAAAAACTACACCAAAAAGTTTCTTCTTTATCTATAGTTTAATAAGAATATCATGTTTTCTGTAATATAGATATTAGCACATTTACTAATCTATCACAACCTTCTCAAAAAACTCTACAAAAAGTAACTAGGATACTATTGTTCTCCGCTCACTAAGATTTCTATGAAGGGAACTTATCAACATAAATGAAGCAAATAACCAACTAGAAAATTCAAGTGAAATAAAGATGAATAAATAACAAAGAACCACTACACTATACCATTCCATTAAAATCATAGATGAAATTAACATAACTAATAATAATTGAACATGAAATAAATATAATGTTATTTAAATAGAAAGACATCCAAATGCATGCTACAAGAGTATTACATAATTATGAATTATATCGATCAACTAGATAATTATTCCAAGATAGATAGCTAGACATAACTAAAAAATTCACAAACTTTCCAAAATGAAGAGGAAAAATGGTAAGACAATAGTTATAGAGAACAACTATATGCCCAACCATTCACACTACAAATAATTAATGAAATTAGTTAACAATAAGTGAACCTTTATATATCCACTTAAGCAAACCTTTATATCTCCACTTAAGCAATTTTTATAGAAACTATAGACATATTTAAAAAGACAATGAAAACATTTCGATAGAAAATGGAGCTCCACACAAGAATACATAAAGTATAGATCCACTAATATAAGGACACAACTATGTTAAAACCACAAATTCAATAAAATTTAGTTGTGAAGGTCACATAAGGATATGGATTTCAAGAGGACTTATTTGTTTTAGAAAACAAACCCAAATGGGATAGTTAACATCATTAAATAAGAATACAATAGAATATGAAAGATAAGTAGAACACGTGCAAGAAAATAGGAAACTATAGCCTCTTCCAAGTCCTTTGGCACTCTCACATATCCCAACATGTCTAAAATAGGCTGCACAAGATAGCACATAAGGATAAGATAGAGGAATTTCTATTGAAAGGGGAGAAGTGAAAAGAAATCTAAAATATGGCTTTGACCTTCTTTGTATCAATCAAAATACTAGAGCTTCCCACGCTTCATGTCCATTAAGAAACTCACAAATTTTCTTTGAGAAAATATTTCTATGACACATGTCTAAAAAATCCTTCTACATACACATAGAATTGCATGAAGGAACTAGAAATATATGATGGAAAAATATACTTCAAAATGAAATATTGTACAATATTCAAAATTGTCAACTACACAATACATCCATTGTTTCATGGACTAAAAACAACAATGACCAATAAAAATTTAGGATATAAATGGTGTAGTTAAAATACAAATATATCCAAAGTAAACAAAAGAACATGAAGAAACTATACTCTATGTCAAGCCCCCGTGCACATGAATTTCCTATAGCATGCTGACAAACAAGGTTAAAATAATAGATTTCCAATATTATATCAAATAGCTAACCCCAAACACCTTTGGAAATAGAATATTTACAATACTTCAAATTCTAGATCTCGTCATTTTCAAGGTATACACCATAATCTACAGTTTTTTGAGGCTGAGGAAAGCATGTTGTAGGAACACACAAACATATTTAGAAATAAAATCTAAAAACTAGAGGAGAAAATTTGCAAGGAGAAAATAACCAAATTAAAAAAAAACTTGGTTAAACAAACTTGATGTTGTCTAAGAGACATTATATTGATGTTGGAGCTATGTATCGACGCGATATCAACTCAACGTTGATATCACATTGATACTATATCTCCAACACCGATATGGCGTTGCTTAAATAACATCATGTTTATTTAACTTCATTTTTTTTGTAAATTGGTTCTATGGGTTTGAGATTATAAGGGCTATAGGGGTTAGGTATAATAGATATTAACGGTTTAGTGTTAGTGCAATATAACCCCCCAAGGAACCACGTTTGGGATTTTCTCCAATATCTTTTATTATAAAAATATTTATGCTAAATTTAATTAATATAATAATATTTCAAGGTGTCACCAAAAGTGGATAATTTTTTCCTGTCAACAAATAGACCCATGGGTATCACTTATGGTTTCCTTTCCCTAGTGCAAAATATAGAAGGTTTAGCTATTAGGGACCAGAGACTTTACACCCTTACTAAGTCCCCTCAATATGATTATGAGGCATGATGCCTCCCTTTGTGAAAGTACTCAATGTAGGAATTCCATATCCACTCCTAGTTAATCATGCTCATCTATTAAACTTATTTTTATCTAATACGTTCAATGAAAAGACCAAGCAAGCAAGATGAAACACCTCTACTAAACTGATTATAACAAATCAAATCCTTATGGTTATGTCCTCTACCCATAATTTGGTAAAAAAGTTTCATCTTAAGTTCTACACATACATGAATACACACATATTAAATATATCGAATATGTATATATATCATAACCAAAATCAATTGTTTCATAAGTTACTATTTATAAATATTACTATCAAACTAAGATCAATGAAATTACACTCAAATGCATGTGTATATATATCTAACATAACTAAAATATCACCACATTAAATCCATGCATATAGATATCTAACATAATCAAAAGATCATCACATGCACTCTATGGTAGTTTCATCACGCTTCTACAACATTCTCATATTATCTTTTTATAATAATGCACCTATAATTTGACAACATTCAAAATTTTCTACATAATCATTTAGGTTCTAGTGGTTGATTAAGGCTTATGACCTTTAGATTAGATCAACATCAATAATCTCCATATAAGATTTTTTTAGATTTAAACAATTGCCACAACTCACACTTTTTCAATAACATCAATAATTATTTATTATTTTGTCATTGCATCATCATCATTATAGGTTCAAGTTAGAGAATACAAGTATTGAGATGACATTTCATTGATTATCACATTATAAATAATATATAACATCATTCTATTCATTTTGGTTAGTTCCATAAATAGAAATATAAATAACCGTCTAATCATCATACAACAATCATGCATATCACATGCTAGTATTCACTTGTACATAAGAAGTGTTTGCAATATCCAAAACAATATATAGAATAGAATTACCAATTTCTAAGCCATGGGTAATACAATTCATCAACTAATGATGGACATCCCAATCAACAAAATACGTCTAGGAAAAATGAGGCATTGGCATATTCCCTTCCTCGAACAAACTTTGGCTCGAAGTTACCATACAAACTAAATAATATTTGGATCTCAATGTAAAATTGATTTCAACCTTCGATGTATCATGTTGAATTTCATAAGGATTGGATTCTTTAGACTAATGCCAATTCAATAGTTTAGTTCCTTCTAGAATTTATGCTTCTCTAAGAAATCATAAGAACCATCTCATTATAGAAGTTAAAAATGTTGGGAGTTATGGGATACAATGATTATTCATTATATGGATTAGGTGTATAAGGATTTGGTGTTAGGATTTATAAGTGTTAAAAGTTTTGAGTTACAAATTAGAGGTTATAGAGGTTATAGGTTTAAGAGGGGTTAAGATTTAAGCATTATATTAGTCCCCAATTATATTGGGGTTGAGATTATAGAGGTTAAGGGTTAAAGTAATATGAAGCATGGTCTATAAAAGATGGAGGTTATATGTGGGTAATAAAATTTATGAATTAGGTTATACTTATTAAGGATTAATGGTCACATGTGTTAAAATAGTGATGTGTTATTTAGAGGGTCTCTTTGGCTCTTAGAAAATTTATCATATAAATGTAATAAGACATTAGCTAAATACATGAATGCAAATGTATCAACAAAGGAAATGAACATAACGAATGATTAATTGAGGTTGCAAATATATAAACAAAGTAAATGAACATAACGGATAATTAATTGAGGCTGATGTAAACACCCCAACTATCCCTATGATTGTATAAATGCCTATTTAAAGATAAATACAACTTGGTTGGAGTTCCTTTCTAATTATCTCTCTTTAGTAACTACATATATGGTTACAATGTAGTCTCTTCCTGGAATATGTGTTGAAACACTAATTTCAACACTTTGGCGCTATTGTCCTTGTGAAAACAATCTTGGGTTGAAAAATGATCTTGGAGGAGGATTATTTCCTAGTGGGTGACAACAGCACGAGAGAAACCTGCAAAGAAAATGTGTGCACAAGGAAACAAAAAATCAAAATATTTGAAAATATGATTATGCAAATGTTTGAACATCATGTTTCTCATGTAAGAGAATGATGATGGATGATTATGTGTTAACGATTGATAACATTGTAACCACCTGTTGGGAAAACCAATTTTATTATTATTATTATTATAAAATATTGTCCTCATCTCTATGTGATACAACTAGCATAGATCCATCTTAAAACATGATCTACTAAGCGCAGAGAGGGATCAAATCTCTTGAGGTGCAAACCCCTTTTTAGAGTGTAAACGTCACATGAAGCGTTTTAGTTTATCGAATTTGTATATTTTTTTTTTGTAAGTTCACGTCTATTCTATTAAGAAGAAATAATAATACAGATAAAAATGCAATTCATCGTGTCCATCATGGATGAAAGAAAAAACAAAGGAAGCACACCAGTCTACATGAAGGAGATAGGCAGGCTTTGATTATTAAGGTGATCCTCCCATAGATAGGGAAAGCAGATCTTACAAAACAAGTTTACTGTTTGAGGAATAATAAAAGATTCTGACTTAGCCTGAACAAAACTGCTTTGAGGAGCACTATTCCAGAAGACAACCCAAAAAAAGAAAGATTGGAACATATAATCCAGCCTTAGAACTTTTTGAAGGGCACTTTGATGACCAGGAAACCAAAGCTTGTACCCCATTGCACGACCTATTCTTTAGTGTTGTCTACTTCTTCACCCGAGTTGTTGGCGCTACTGGAGGTTCCTCTTCCTTTGGAACTGTCCATGCTTTCTTTGTTGTTGAAATTGGGTCGCTTGACTGCCAAAGGGGATATTTTACTGGGTGGAAGAACGTTGGCCGAATTTCCCTTTGGAGAAGCTAACTGGTGTTGAGGAGGAGGGGGAGAATTGTGGGTGGTATCCATGGGATCCGGGGCAGAGGGGATGATGGGTACAGGGGTGGAAATGGAGTGAGAAGGAACAGAGGTGGAATGAAGGGGAGCCAGAGCTGGATGCACCGAGGGTGGTGTCAGGTGCCCTGAGGTGGAATGAGGGGGGCCAAGGGCTAGATGCACCGAAGGTGGCGCGTGCTTAGGAGGAGCAGGGCCAACAGGTTGAGCTTCAGGAGCATGGCCAATAGGTTGAGCTTCAGGAGCTGCATGGAGATTGACTGAATGCAAAATAAGACGAGTGAGCAATTTTTTAATTACCCAATAATTCCTTCTATGGTATGGAGTGTGATTGGCCTCTAAGAGGGAGAATGAAAGCTCGTCGTCCCAATCATCCATCACAGCACGCAGATCTTTCAGAACCTTGACGTAAAATCCTTCTGAACTATCCTGAGCATTGAATGGCATTGGTCTGGAATCACCTCTTCCAGCTCTTCCACGCCCTCTTCCCCCCCTGGGATTGTCACGACGACATGGTGGCATGGTTATCGCTGGAAACCAGGGAGCAGAGGGAAGGAGGGTGTCGGAATGGAGGCTAGAATCTGACTCTACATGCTGAAGTTTGGACTGAGAATAGCAGAGATTCTGTAGATCAGGCTGAGCGAGAATGAACCGAGTAAGATGACGGATCAAGGAGGCAATGAGTCCCCCGAAATCAAGCCCTATGTGCATTATGATTGACCATAAATGCGTTGAGCTCATCTGCTCGACATTAACTATCGAGAGGACACATTCCTCATGGAAAAACATGCTTGTCGTCACCTGGAGCTGAGGAGTCGTCATGCACGGAGGAGTCATCATCATGTCTGCATGTAAGTCTTGTGTCAGTCGAATCCAACCTGTCACGTGTATGCATGTGAGGCATGCCAGCTCCACCATATGGGATGGAGTGCCTGGTGACGTGCTAGGGCACGTCATTCCTACATTGGGCTCCGGTTACCTGCCTATCACCTGCATTCAAGGAGAATTCTTTGGTTTCCATTTGGATCCATTCATTTCGAAAGTTTGTATTAGAGATCTCATTCAGTGAATACTGTTGGATGAAAGAAGAGGAACGAAGTCCTCTATTGGCAATTTTATCTATGAGAGAGTTGGCTTCATGGTGGATATGCTGAAAAGTGATGGCAGCCAGCTCTGAAATAATATCTGCAAGTTGTTGGAGGTCATGATCTAGACGCCAACAGGAGGAGACCTTGGTGCTGCTAGAGCCATTTTGGATTTTGGAAGCCATATTCAAAATCGGTTCTGAATCGCCCACAACAATGAATGGGAAGGATCTCTGAGAATATGCAATGATGATGCACTGAAACAACCCCATTATCTCTACTGCATTATCGCTTTCCATCCCCAGTTTTTCAAGATAGATGCGCAACATCTAGCCTTTATTAGTTCTGAAGACCCCTCCAAAGCCTGCTAGTCTGGGGTTTCCTTTTGAAGCCCCATCAAAATTAAGTTTGAAGAAACCCTGTGGGGGGCGAGACCAAGTGGCAAGGGAGGAACAGTGGGGATGGGGAGGGTTATAGTTGGTGAGGTTAGCAGGAAAGTGGGTAAACCAGTTGTTTAGGATTTATTTTTCCCCAGGGTTGGCTTGAAGATATTTCTCCTACCAATTGGATAACATGGTGGTTTCTTTGATGTTCTATCGTAGCTGAACCCATACATTCTCCACCGAGTTGGCTTTGCTTTCAAAGATCTGACTGTTGCACTCCTTCCAAATGTTCCATATGAGGAAGCCAAGGATGATCTGCCAAATTCTTTTGAGAATGGGGTTTTCAAAAGGATGCGTGTGCCAGTTCTTGATGGTGTTGGCTATGTTTCCTTGGTGTCTATCAGTTCTCATGCAAAGTAAGGTTATTTTGTTCCATAGCTTATTGGAGAAGGAGCATTGGTCAAGAATATGTTCCATATTTTTCTCGTTCTCCTTACAAAGCATGCATTGGCCCAATGAATCCTCTTCTGAGAAGGTTATCCCAAGTGAGGATACGCCTATGCAGGACCAGCCAGAGAAAAATGGTAACTTTGGGCCAAGTTTTGATTTTCCAATTACATGTTGGATTCGCATGTTTCCCATTCTTAATGTATTGATGTGTAATGTTGGCAGGGGTTTTGGGGTAGGTGGGTTGCGCATCACCACGGAGGCTACACAAGCTCACGCGACACCGCGCAATCCAAAGATAGCGCGATGGGCGGAAAACAAACCGCTTTTGAATATTTTATACATTTTTTTGTATTGGTTGAACACGTTTTGTGGATATAGGTCATTAGTGGTTAAATCAGTTAGGAGTTAGTTAGAAGTGGACCTTTAATGTAAAGGCGCAAGCCTATATATAGATTAGAATTGCAATTGTAGAAATATACATAGAGATACACAGAAGATATGTGTCTGAGATGACACTGAAGTGAGAGATTGAATCTATTGTGACCTATATGCGACTCTGTGGATTGATATTTCTCTCGATGTGGAGAAAGACAACTGTTGTTTTGGAGTTGTTGCGATGAAAGTAATATGATACGATGGATATTGAGCTAAATCATTGTTGTCCTTGTTCCCTTTCATATGTTGTGATGTATTTTTCTGTCTTCATATACTGTGATGGTTCTGTTTTATGAATGAAGAATGTAATACTGCTGCGATGATGAATGATGCAATCTGTTAGATCTGTGATTGTAATGATAGATCTATGATGAATGCTGCGATATCTGATAAATGGTTCTGGTAGATCTGATAGTTATGCTGATGAATCGTTGATTCCATGATCCTCCTCCTTACTGCTGAAAACTTGGTTTTGACAGCTCTCCCTTGAACATCTCGGGTGAGACTTTATCCACTCTGTAGGTGTTTCCAGGCAGGGTGAAACCTGTGTGGGACAATGCTCAGGGAGATCGCTGGTTGGGTGTCGACAAAGTGAGAAACCCTATCGATGAGGCTTTGTTGGTGGGTTTTTGCCAATAAATGGTTCCATTGTCGAGACCTGATTGTGACTGAAGAGGAGGATATGTTGTGCCATTCGACAAAACTAGATATCCAAGATTGGTTCAACCTAAGAATGCAAGAGTTTACTGAAGCAGAGAACTAGAACCCGAAGTTGAAGACAGACAAATGGTTGGAAATATACATTCACAACTGTCCTCATGAATGGTTTTTCTATGAGTTTCCCATCATACTCTACGAGTGGCTGGCATGATTCACCTACAAGAAGCGCAACTTCCAGGGTGGAGAGCCGATGTCTTGGACCCCCGAACTAATTCAAGAACTCTAAGAAACTGACAATAAGGCATCGCAGGCTGTCGAAGTTTGGTTAGACAGTATTCTGGAAGGATACATCACTGAGTTCGTGGTTGATACCAACAAGTCCTACAGTGAAGCAAAATGAGAATTCTTGAATGGCCCACGAGGTAGGTTCTTGTTGTCTCAACAATTGTCAATCAAGATGCTTGTTTGTGAAAAGGGTATACTGAAGATGCACCTCGAGTAGTAAACTCTGGTGTGCAGAGGCTGTGAACACCGCTATAGAAGGGGGGCGAAAAATGGAAAGATAAAGGGTAGATGGGTGTAATTTTCGATGAGACTGTGAGGGAAGCCGAGGAAGAGAGTGGTTGTACAAGGGGAGGAGAAAGATTCCAAGTAGAGAAGAGACAGAGGACATGGGAAGGTCTTGCTGTGATCAGAACGCAAGACTGTGAAGGACAACCACATGGGACAAATTGGCCCTACAATGACAAGAAGGATGAGCAGACCCAAGCTATGCCTAGAGTAGTATCAAGATCAAACCCTGGTAGCAACATGGCCAAACCTACGCGCACTACTCCACCATCAGTAAAATATACGCAATCTACGTCGATGTGTCCAACACGCCAAGAGGCATCCAGTAGTAAACAACATCTGTAAGAAGGAGGTCTAAAATGGCAAGAGAAGATATGAAGCTACCTATGTTCCATGGAAATGGAACTAATGACCCACAATAGTATTGGTTCTTATGTGAGGTAGTTTGGACTGCCAGACAGAATATCGATAAGGATGTAAAGAAAGGCCAGTTAGCAACCACCGTTTGGGGTCATGCGCTTGATTGGTACATGAGATTCATATAGGTCCTGTAGGGGACCATGGTGAATACTTTGGATGACATTCAGAAGGGATTGCTTGAAGAATTCAAGAAACCAAAATCTGAAGCATAGTACATTACAGAGCTGAAGGAAATCAAACAATTCCCCAATGAGATGGTTTGGGACTTTGATCAGAGGTTTAAGATGCTTACGACACGGGTCAGCTTTGATATGAGTGACGTCCAACATAAAGAATGGTTTATTACGGCACTAGTCCCTCATTTCTGACACCCATTAATGCAGCAAAAGATCGTGACACAGAGCGAGGCTCTGGAAATTGCGATGAAGCTGGAAGCTTCACCTATTGAAGAAACTACTATCGGCATGAACCAAATGCAGGCGCAACTAGCGAACTTGAAAATTCAACTACAGGATATCGAGAAGACGAAAGATGAACATGATGATTTTTGGTGCACTCGGTGTCATGTGGATGGAGACATGAAATATACCTATCCTTCTTTTAGGAAATATCTACTCTCAGGAGCGCCAAACCCATTGAGTTGCGGTGGTGTGCCATGGTGTCGGATATGTCAAGTGTATGGGCACCAACATGAAGATTGTACCTAGATGTAGAAAATGGTTACAAAGCCAACAAGATTATATTCCACCTTCTGTCACTCAGTTGGGCACGAGGATAAGGACTGTCAAGCCTATGATCTGATTCAAGAGAGGACATATGATGCATATTTTGTGAAAAGTGAAGATCCCCGCATGATGCAACAACCACAGCCGCAGGTGATACAACTTCCACCTCAATTCCAGTATACGCTGCCACCGCAGATGCAATTTATTCCGTCGCAACTACAGATGCAGGCTACACCTCAACCGTAGTTTGTGCCAAGATCGGAGTACAACCAGACCCCAATAGCTCTGCCATAGCCGCAATATGTCCAAGCAGCACACTATGTTCAGCAGTAGTCGAATTACCTGCAACAACAAATGACGCAACACCAGTATCAGCAACAAGTAGCTCAACCACAATATCAGCAGCAAGGAGGATACCGCAGAGGATTCGAATTCAGGGGAAGAGGAGGTTTCGGGCATGGAGGAGGATGAGGTTGTGCATCAATCGAGTGTTACAACTATGGGACATTTCTCCACTATCAGATGGATTGTGCCCATCTGCAATGTGTATACTGCATGGTGAATGATCATACTGTTGAAAATTTCCCTCAACTAATTGCGAGATGGAAGGCCGACAATGTTCCTTTATTATAGAATCAGAATCAGTTCCAAGACTAGAATCAAATACAGAACCATTGGAAAATACAAAATCAAGGTCAGCCCGAAATTCCAGTTCAAAATCAGAATATCAATCATCCTACAAATCAACTGACAAACCAGAATCCACCTCTGAATCAGCCTCCGCTACAAAACCAGAATCAAGGGTCGACAATTGCAACCATTCTAGCAGAACCGCATACAAAGGATGTTGATGTTGGGATTGTTACTCAAGGAGGCACGACGACTGGAGAAGATGGACCGTTACCACAAGTGTGACTTCCTAGAAATAAGAAAGCACAATTTTATGTTTTGATGGAGAGAGATACATTTTTTGAAGCTCTCCAGGCACTTGGAAGAAATCCTAGTAAGACACCTATTTTTGGCATGCCTTCTACTTTTGATTCTTCATTAGAAGCTGAACCATCGCGGTAGTATGGTACCTTACAACAATTCTTCAATAGTTGTTTATCACTGGCGAAATATCCTAATGCTCTGGTGGAGATCGAGAAGTAGTTGCATCGTCTAGATAGAGAGTTGCAGGACTCTGCAGTGAATTCTTTACAGAAGAAAAATATGGGAAAATAAATGCAGTTGACAATCCATGTTGGGGACTACCAAGTGTATTCAGTTATTTTGGATCTTGGGTCAGATGTGAACATCCTGATGAAACAAATGTGACAGAATATGGGGAAACCAAGACTTGGTTGGTCCCCGGTGCAGCTGCAATTGGCTAATCAGAACAAAGTTCAACCAATTGGCCATGTGTCGAATCTGGTTGTAGATGTCAGAGGTATGAGGAATTGTGCAGATTTTGATGTAATCGAAGTCACTGATGGAGGGGGATCCTATCCCGTGCTTCTATGGATTCGATGGGCCAATGAAAACATGGTCATGATAAATTTTAAGAAGCGGTTGATGAAATTTGAGAACTAGGATACACGAGTCATTGCCCCGATGGATCCAAATGAAGGAAGGAAATATATTGAACCAGTCAAATATGAAGTCATAAGAGGATGGGATCACATTTACAATATCTCTGAGGATTACATCCATCCTATCGCTGACGCAGAACTGGGTTGGCACAACACTGGCTCTGCATCCTCTGATTCTGATGATGCACTGGAAAATTAGCAAAACCGCATGCATGAAGTATCACTCAGAAAATGTGGGCTGATTACACAGTCGTTGTGCCATGTTGCGACTAAAATCATTGAGTTTCCAATATATGAAGGACTACCGAAACTATCTGGGTTCCTCAAGGAGTTTGAAGCAAAGGTGTCTGAAGCTCAGTGCTTGTTGGCATTAGGAGAAGCATTGAAGGCCACTCCAGCACACTGGTGGGAAGTTCATAAGAAGAACATTCATGAATGGACATAGTGTTGACAGTTGATGACTGTGCGCTTTGGTGATATGGAGGTTATCACGCTGGCAGGTACGATGGACAGAATACCCCTTGTATTCATCTGAGGGAATACCGGACGTCATGGGCGTCGCGACCCAACAATGAGTGGGTCCATGCTTTTATTCACACGTTGGATGAAATGCTAATATCTTGGTACATATCAGTAGAGCTGCACAGAGAAATCACAACTTGGGAGGAGCTGACTGTTTTCTTTGCACATACTTTTGGCTTTGTAGATGCTAACACATAGGTTAACAATGCACTATAGATCATTCGAGACGTAGTCTTGAAAGTTGTCCCAGTCGCATATCCTGTGGACCCACATGCGCAGTGCCACATGCAATCGATGATGGAATGCTACAACATCTCTGGCGAGCCAGAAGACAATGATGAATTGCGCAATATTAATATTACAGAGAATGAAGGAATTCAGGATGTCACAGCACCAGATGTGCCCACGGATCCCATGACTCAACCACTGAATATTAAGAAAGTTAACATTGGGACGGAGGAGAGTCTGAAATTCACCAATATTGGGGACTACTGGGACGAGGAGACCATGGAAAATATCACAGATCTATTGCATGAGTTTCAAGACACATTCCCAAAAAAATTATCAGAAATGAAGGGGATATTGGGTGACCTAGGGGAAATGAAAATCCCATTAAAATCATATGCAAAACCAGTGCGATAGAGGCCATACCGGTTGAATCCACGATATAAAGAACGGGTCAAGGATGGACTTGATCGGATGCTAGATGCAGGGATTATTGAGCCCGTGGAAGAATCAGAATAGATAAGTTCTATGGTGGTTCAAGACAAGAATACTAGGGAAGTTCGAATCTGTGTCAATCTAAGGAAGCTAAATGATGTTTGCATGCATGATCCCTTTCTAACACCATTCACGGATGAGGGTCTTGATAGAGTAGGTAGTCAATAAATGTATTCTTTTAAAATATGGATTTTCTAGGTATCACCAGATCAAAAATACAAAGGAAGACCGCCACAAAACCACATTTGTCATCGAATGGGGTTGCTTCCAGTACACCGTAATTCCCTTTGGGTTGAAGAACGTTCCTGCGGTATTCTCTCGCATCGTTGTCACTGCATTTAAATATTTTATTCAGAAATTTTTGCAAGTATATATGGATGACTGGACAATCTACAGATTGATCAAGGATTACTTGACAAACCCACACTTGATGCTGGAACAGTGTTGACAGCATCAGATTGCATTGAATTCAAAGAAGTGCATCTTCTGTGCACCATTTGGGATACTATTGGGTCACATGATATGTAAACAGGTGATTTTGGTTGATCCAGCAAAGATTGTGCTCATTTTGAGCTTGTTGCCACCTACAAACTTGAAGATGCTTCATGCGACACTGGCGCATACTGGGTACTATCGCTATTTTATCCGAAGTTATGTTGCGATTAATGCCCCCATGGAGAAACTGTTAAAGAAGGATGTCGCATTCATATGGACCCATGAATGTCAAAATATCTTTGACACATTGAAGTCTAAGATGGCTTTAGCACCCATACTTGTGTTCCCCAATTGGACTAAGCAGTTTCATTTCCATGTCGATGCCTCGTCTATTGTGCTGGGAGTTGTCCTCGTGCAACCATGAGAAGGAGATATGGATCATCTGATTGCCTTTGATAGAAAGAAGTTATACTTTGTTGAGAAGAATTACATGACCACAGAAAGAGAGGGGCTGGCGATGGTATATGTGCTGCAGAATTTCAGGAATTATCTCTTGGGGGGTCACTTCAAGATGTTCACTGACCATTCGAATTTGAAATATCTGGTCAATAAGCCTGTGTTAGGGGGGAAGATCTGTCGCTGGATACTTCTCTTTCAGAAATTTGATTTCGAAATAATCATGAAACCAGGATTCCTAAATGCTGGTCCTAATCATTTGTCCCGCATTGAGACAGTTGAAGAGCCCACCAATATTGATCATGGATTGCCAGATGCACAGTTGTTTTGAGTTGATATTGCAGATGACCATTATGCATCAATAATTCAGTTCTTGACAACCGGAGTTGCACCGGAGGAGATGACGACCAGTCAAAAGAAGCAGTTGGTAATGAAGGCTTCGGATTTCTAGCTGATCGCGGGACATTTATACAAGCTTGGACTTGATGAGATCCTACGACGGTGTGTTCTACCTCATGAACAAGGGAAAATTCTTGAAGAAGTACATGCAGGAGTTGCGGGTGGGTATTATGGAGGAAGGGCTACTGCGTGTAAGGTACTGCGCACCGAGATATGGTGGCCTACCTTGCATAATGATGCTACAGACTATGCGCGAAGTTGCGATGTTTGTCAACGTGTCGAGAAACCATCGCGGTGAGATGAGATGCTGCTGGTACCATAGGTAACGTTACAACCTTTTGATAAATGGGTTGTGGACTTTGTGGGTCCAATCAACCCTCCAGGGAAGAGAACCAGTGCGCACTATATCATCACAACAACTGACTATCTGACAAGGTGGGAGGAGGCCGCACCAGCTATGGATTGCACCGCTGTGACATCGCAAAGTTCATCTTTGCAAACATCGTGACGCCGTTCAGATGCCCTAGGATATTGATGAGCGACTATGGAAGCAACTTTATCAACTGCATAGCAAAAGCACTGAGAGAGGAATTGTAGGTGCAGCATAAGAAAATCACCCCATATCATCCATAGGAAAATGGAACTGTAGACATCTTCAACAAAATCTTGTAAACCGCGCTGAAAAAGGTATGTAACGCTAAACGGGATGACTGGGATTTAAAGATCCCTATGGTACTATGGGCGTATCGCGCCACTTGTAAAATAATAACGGGGCAGACACCGTTCAAACTGGTATATGGGAAAGAGGTAGTTATGCCTATGGAGTACATTGTTCCTAGTATGCACATCACCACAACAACTGGCATGGACGATGAATAGGAACTTGAGGAGTGAGCAATTCAGCTACTTCAACTGGAAGAGGACCGCTTCATTACAGGATTCCAATAGCGTGTCGAGAAGGATCGACAGAAGGCATGGCATGATCGCCACATTAAAAACAAACAATTTTCCCAAGGAGATTTGGTGTTGTAATACGAAAAACAAGTTCATGAAGCATCCATATAAGTTACAAATGCACTGGTTAGGACCGTATATTGTTCATTCAATTACCTATGGGGGTGTAGTTCAATTGCAACAATTAGATGGAGCGGTGCTGCCGAAGCTTGTGAATGGTATCCGCTTGAAGCCTTATAGGACATGGGCAAAAGGATGCACTACTTGAAGCACTACGCAATGAAAAAAATATATAGATAGGGTAGATAGAATATCAGAGGGCGCATCAGGAAGAAGTGGCGGCGCAAGCGTAGGAGTCAATAGCATAGTTAGAAAAAGAGACCGTGACAGCCACAAAGATGCGATTAGGTCAAATCAACAATAAATGTAGACACTGAAGAGCAGTTCGCTAGTGGCACTCGTTGAAGTGACGCGCATTTATGGCCGATCCAACTGTTAGCATGACAGTATCGCCGACAAATTCGATCATTAATGAAGGATTTAGTCATGATCATTAGAGGAAATTTGAGGTCTAAAATGGGCCTCCTAAGGAAAATAATAAAATAATAGTTAAAATATCAAAATAATAGTTATTAACTTTGGAGGAAGAATGAAAAAAACTATTTTTTTTGTTCGTATCTTCGACATATCTCTCTGTGTTTTTACTCAAATTCTGAGCGGGAGAACTCATTGGATGCAGAATTTAATTCCGCATCCAACGAGTACCCACACTGCATACTTTTAAAGGACCCCTCTACCCCAAAAACAACAAATACCTAAAAAAACATGATTATGATGTCATCATCACATTTTTTCATGTATTTCTTGTTTTTGGGGTAGTAGGGTCCATCAAAAGTATGCAGTGTGGGTACTTGTTGGATGCAAAATTAAATTATGCATCCAACGAGCTCTCCTACTTGAAATTTGAGTAAAAACACAAGGAGATATGTCGAAAATATGAACAAAAAAAGTAGTTTTATTTTATGACAAATATGTCAATTCAACCATTATGGTTCACTCATTTTATTGAAATTCTATTTGTTCTTGAATTCCAACTCACAAAATTTATTGTTGGTGCGTTTTCTTATAGGGCCCATTTTAGACCCCAAATTTCCTCTAATGGATTACCGTGGATTTGGTAATGATGAAGCTAGATTCGTGAGTTGTTATAAAAAGACGAAGGACGTGGAAAGAAGGCATTGTTGTGTTCAGTTGACTAAGTGAAGTCGAGTTGAGCTGAGTAAGTGGAAGACTGTTGAGCGGCAACTAAGGCATGACAGATGGGTGCGTTTGATTTCTTGATAAGATTTGTTGGTGTGGCATGCTAAGCAACCACGACACTGTGGAGATTTCAAGCAAGTAGGAGTTACCTATCCATCCAATTGCTATCATAGAAGAAGTCATGAGTATGCCAATCAGATCATATTCGATCCTCCAGGGCAAGCGAAAAGCGCAGAAGGCAAGATCAACGTCGCCGCAGAACAAACATATGCGCACTTCAATTAGGACGCAAGGGGAGGGAACTACGCAGACAGGGCCATCTAGTTTGGGAGATGTGGAGTCCACGGGACCTGGGGGCATGTCCATCAATGATATCCCCGGATATATCACTCCCACACGACCTGGTGTGAAGCCCCAGAAGTTAACTAAAAATCAGAAATATCAGTCGAAAGTGTCGCCGCTGCTCAACGGAATGCAGTGCACTGTGGATATTATTCCCTTCCTGGTCAAAATCAAGTGTGAGGACCATGACTTGTTGATGTTGAAGGATCTAGTAGTGATCCCTACGAGTCCTTACCGATGGTTCGAGGCACACCCATCGAGTGTATTCCACACTCATGGGCACAAGGACTTAACAAATCTGGGTTACTAGGGCTTATCAACATGCCCCACTTCGAGAGGCTAAATGAAGCAAATGCATGTGTCAAAGAGCTGTTGGCGTGTTTTCATGGAGGAACATTGTGGTTGGATACCCCAATCGTGGTTACGGTGGATATGATTTCTGAGATCACGGGCTTGTCGAAGGCTGGGGCAGACCCCGCTCAATACCTCACAGGAAAAGACAACGATAAGAAGCTGGCTCGGCAACTGAAGGAGGGATATGGATTACAGTGGGATGGCCGCACATACCACATAGACAGCATCAACAAGCGGGCGGTACATATTGGAGCACGCATTCTAGCAAGCAAAATCGTTCGGGGGAATCACCCATTTTAGTGCAATTCAGGAGTGGTTACTTGTGCACAATAGTGGGCTATGGGAATCCAAATGAACTAGGCCCTCCTCTTGTTGAACCAACTTATGGAGGATTCGGTCGCATCCCAAGTCGAGGAGAGGTATTTTTCCTATAGTTGGATACTGATCTTAATTGCTTTGGTGGCTTGGATGGAGCCAAAGGAATACCATCCTATGTTGGTTGCAGCGGTCAAAGTGTGCAAAGGCACATGACACCAAAATTTATGGTGGGTAGAGGACCCCAGGCGCAGACTAATTACACGATCCACTTTTGGATCTACTGGGAAGCGCTACAAGCTGCAACAGTTAAAATTCTATGCTTGTCAGATGTAGCAGTGGTCAAATACCATAGGATCATGTGGTTCGCTATTGGGCCCCATTCCATTCATATCCAGGTGTGACGAGACCCTGATAGGAAATGACTTCCAATGCCTTACAATCTAACTGATGATGAAGTGGAATCTGTACTCCAGGACTGGCCTGCGGCCTATCCTACGGCCTAGTGCTAACTAGTTAGTGCTGAAGAAGTGTCGATGGGACCATCGACAGATGCCCCTAAAGAGCCCATACGAGAAGGCTAGAATACTCATGACTTGGATGGAGAGTCATCGATTGACACCGAACCCGAAGCCCAGCTCATCCTAGATGAGTGTAGTGCACAAGCGACACACGAGATCCCCAGGGTGACCACAAATGGAAAACGATGTAGTATTCATAGAAGTCGGAGCACGATGGCATTGCTGGTGACATCATTCTAAAAGTTTGCTTAAATTCGTCGCAGTTGACGTTGAAGGAAGCAGTTTTGAGTTGGCATCTCTAGAAACAGTTGCACACTGGTACATCTACGACGAATTCTTCTCTTTAGGATCACAAAAGACACCATAGCCAACTGACGTGGCTCGAGGAAGAGCCACAAGACTGTGTTGGGAGCCTGTTAGTAGGGGTTTTGGGGTAGGTGAGTTGCACAACACCGCGGACGCTGCGCAATTTCACGCGACACCACGCAAGCCAAATATAGTGCGATGGGCAGAAAACAAACCTCTTTTGAATATTTTATGCATCTTTTTGTATCGGTTGACCACATTTTGTGGATATAGGTCATTAGTGGTTAAATCAGTTAGGATTTAGTTAGAAGTGGACTTGAATGTAAAGGTGCAAGCCTATATATAGATTAAAATTTCAATTGTAAAAATATACATAGAGATACACAGAAGAGATGTGTCTAAGATGAGACTAAAGTGAGAGATTGAATCTGTTGTGACCTGTATGCGACTCTGTGGATTTATCTTTCTCTTGCTGTGGAGAAAGACAGTTGTTGTTTTGGATCTATTGCGATGAAAGTAATATGATACGACGGATATTGAGATGAATCACTGTTGTCATTGTTCCCTCTCATATGTTGCGATGTCTTTTTCTGTCTTTATATACTACGATGGTTCTATTTTATGAATGAAGAATGTAATACTGCTGTGATGATGAATGATGCAATCTATTAGATCTGTGATTGTAATGATAGATCTGTGATGAATTCTATGATATCTGATAGATGGTTCTGCTAGATCTAATAGTTATGCTGATGAATCGCTGATGCCCCAATCCTCCTCCTTACTGTCGAAAACTTGGTTCCGACAACTCTCCCTCGAACATCTTAGGTGAGACTTCATTTGCTTTGCGGGTGTTGCTGGGTAGGGTGAAGCCTGTATGGGTTGTTGCTCAGGGAGATCGTGAGAACCCCTATCGACGAGGCTTTGTTGGTGGGTTTTGGCCAACATGTAAAATAACATGAGAAATTGCAAATAAATAGTGTAAAAGATAAAATCCATGTAAATCATATTCAATTACAAAATTTACATAGGTCGCAACAAGAAGTGTGTGTGTGTGTGTGTATATATATATATATATATATATATATATATATATATATATAAATTTTTTGGTACAAAAATGTGGTCTTGAGACCTAGTCTGAAGCATGCTAGATTTCAGTACTATAAGATAACAAAAAAATTGAAGCTAATAGCTTTCAGTGTAGATATATTGTTGATCCCTAGTGATGCTCATGGTAACACATAATGGCCCTTGCTACTCTGCACAAAAAGCAACCAAATAAACCTGACACACTGGTAGGGTGTCGCTAATACCTCCTAGGGAGGTCATCTCCTCATCAACCTCCTAGCGTACAAACCAAGCTCTATCCCACATGTCAACCAATGAAAACCCTCCTTGCCTAGCCATCCCAATATCTGCACAGTAGGAAACATGTCTCAATACCACACAAAAAATCTATAAAATCACAAAACATAAAAAAATGTATTTTAGTATTGTCTTACTGAGATAGCCCCACTTCCCGTCCTCAGGCAAGGATAAGTTTGGATCTCCTCGAAATTATGTTCCTGCATAGGCGTAATCCTTGATCATCAGAAGTTGGTCATCTAACTAGTGGAAGAAGGATGCTCCATATTTGACACTGGTACCCCTGCCACCATGGAAGGCCATAACCACAACCCAACAGAGCATGCATGTATATATTGCTCCGAGGTTGTTGAAGGTTTCCTGATGCCTCAACAATGGAACCCTCTCTAAGAAAAAGGATACTAAAATAGTGTCATATCCAAATTGTTTCAACTCACCATAGTGACATTTGGTAAGTTTCTCCTTGAATACAACAAGTGAGGATTCTTCCCAGTTAAATACAGTTGGTTCCATTTCCTCTAGAGTGTACAACATGTGGGACCTAGAAGCATGATGTGCTCCATGGCTCCCAGAAAATCTCTGCATAGTAAAGAGGACTATCCTCAAACGAAAGTCCCTCAAATATTTGCTTGGGATATTCTTCCCACTCATTTGGGTACCTAGGGAAATCGATGAGGCCTTGGGTAGTCCCATCCATGCCTAGAGGACCAGTCAGAGAGATGGGAACTCCTCTCCTGAAAATCCCTATATAGAAGTAGATGTCTTCTACTTCCACTATGAGTATGTGTGCCCCCACCTCAAAGTGTTGTTGCTCAGGATTCCATATCCTAAGTATATACTCTAGTAATATGATCTGAGCCCTCATGTTAGGAACTTGGAAAAACTTAAGGAGCCCACACTCCCGAAGTGCACTAACCTTGCCATGATCATTTTCCCCATGAATGTCATCTAACTCATGTTCTCTTTCTTTCCACATGACCATTATTTCTTGTTCAACCTGCCAAATAGTCAAATTGAAGGATTAGACATCACTTATGGCCATTTTAAAATCTTAAAAATCCTTTGTTTGGATGTATTTTTTATTGTTCTAGGGAAATCTGCACCACTGCTCTCTCTCCTTCGGGACAGAGTAGTGGCACCACACTTTCCCTTAGGGAAATGTGCGGTGTCACTCGTCACCGCAGTTCCCAAAAGAGAAAGGAGCAGTGCCTAGAAGGCACATTTTCCTCTTGGAAGATGGCCCTAAAACTCCAAAAAATGCATTGAAACAAAAATGAAAACCATAGAAATGAAGGGGAAGAGGTTAGTAATTACCTTGCCCAGGCGGTGCACTAAATGATCGACAACCTTCGCAATTTGCACTCCAATTTTTCTCTCAAAAGGTCCCTTTTCTCTTCAAATATGGGTGAAAATACAAATGGTAACTCTTTTTTACTTTTCACTACTTTTATTTACCATTTTAACCTTTTATTTTAATAAATTTATTATTTTTTCCCTTGATATAGTAATTTATGGTCTAATTTTTTATTAAATTGAAGTCTAATAATCTTTTTGAGAAGTGAAAGTCATGGAGAAGTGATATTTTTCGATATGGATGATTTTTATTTTCTCCTTTTTCATTCTCTATGAAAACAAAAAAGATTATGAGAGCATTTTCAAAACTTTAGTAGTGCTCATTAAACCGTAGAAGTAAGTTTTCGAGTCAAAATTTTTGGAATCGTTAAACCTATTTACGAAAAAGAAACCCCAATGGAGTCCTCTTTAATCTCTCATTAGAGGAAATTTGAGGTATAAAATGCGCCTCCTAAGGAAAATGATAAAATAATAGTTAAAATAATAAAATAATAGTTATTAATTTTGGAGGAAGAATGAAAAAAACTACTTTTTTTGTTCGTATTTTCGAGATATCTCCCTGTGTTTTTACTCAAATTCCGAGCGGGAGAGCTCGTTGGATGTGGAATTTAATTCCACATCCAATGAGTGCCCACACTGCATACTTTTAACATGCCCCTCTACCCCAAAAACAATAAATGCTTGAAAAAAACGTGATGATGACATCAACATCACATTTTTTCAAGTATTTCTTATTTTTGGGGTAACGGGGTCCATCAAAAGTATGCAGTGTGGATACTCGTTGGATGCGGAATTAATTTCCGCATCCAATGAGCTCTCCGACCTAAAATTTGAGTAAACATACAGGGAGATATGTCAAAAATACGAAAAAAAAAAGTTTTCTTTTATGACAAATATGTCAATTCAACCATTATGGTTGACTCATTTTATTGAAATTCTATTGGTTCTTGAATTCCAACTCACAAAATTCATTGTTGGCACGTTTTCTTATAAGGCCCATTTTAGACCCCAAATTTCCTGTAATGTTTATGACTCTCGAAATATGAAAATATTGCCCAGTGAACTTGTCATTTTCACACTCGTAAAAATACTTGAAGGGTTGTCTTTCCGATGGTAGTTTACCCCTTTTTGGTTCAGATTGACTGTTTACGAAAAATGTACACTCTAGTCGTTGACTAGAAGAGTTCTTCAGGGTATTATTTTATACTTTTTCGGGCCTCAGAGACTAAATTTTATGAAAAAATACCTTTCATATTTTTCTTTAGTCCCTTTTAGACTCTCTAAATATGAACGACGTCGAGTTCTATTTCGATGGACTTATTAAAATTAAACTCTGAAACATCCTTTTATTGGAACGAACCCCTCATTTCTTAGGTTTGAAAAACATATGAGAATGGACTTATCTAATGGTAAGCCGCAACGAGTGTTTGCCACCCTCTTTTAAAGCATTAAAAAGTAAAGAGGAACTCATTAATCATGATGGGGAAATTAACCGAAGGGAATTATATTTCATTTGTAATAATGGAATTTTTCTAGTCACCTTTGAACATGTCACTTGTCTACATTTCATTCAAACACTTGGGTATTCATCTTGTCTCTGAGTCGATCCACTTTCATGAGTCATGTTACTCTTTTGAGTCTTTTCAAATAATGTATCATCCAACATCGCATTATGTCCTAGTATCTACCTCGTCAAGTCAATGCTGTCGATTCTTCAGTCGTGTGGCCCAATTTTCAAAGAAAGGTTGTGTTGAGAGTTACCCTCTGCAGTCAAAACTACCTCTATGTTGTGTCAGTTACCTTTGAGTCAGTCCTATGGTCACTTCATACTCAAATTCCATAACTTTGTTTTGAGTTTTGTGTCATTGATGTAGGATTATTCACGGTCCTCCTTCGATGAGACTATTCCTCTCGACTTCAACACATCTTCCAAGAATTAGTCTTAGAAACAAGTTAGTACCTTGAGATCTGTATACCTCAATGTCATATTTCCTCGCTTTTGAAAATAGTTTTACATCGTTGAACATTGATCGAAAGATTCAGCCGAGTGTTTGACATCAAGTCTATCTATTCACATTCAAAGGAATGTATCGGGGTACCCTCATAATCATTAACATTAATGGTGATCTCCCTCACACTTGTTAACGGTTTTCATAATTGAGTGATAATCAAGTGGTTTCTACCATGTTCAACTTCGATACATTTATTCGCATAGATAGAATCACACTTTGTTGAAGACGAGACAAAGATCCTAGGTATTTTTTGAGCATTCATTGATTTCCCCAGGTTGTGATGGAGTATTTGTATGAGTCATATCATGGATCCACATTTGTATGTTTGTGTTTGTGCTCAGATTTGCTTATGTATGACGTAGATCTACATTGTATGTTTGGTAGTTATGTCCAAATTTGACTCTTCTTTGCATGGATCTACATTGTATTTTGGTAGCCATGACTATTTGTATCTCAAATGGATCTGCATTGTATTGGTCGGAAGCCATGTTGTGAGTCATATGGATTGTATCAAAGTGTAAATGTACTGCAGGATGACCTTGGTCGTTGATGAGTTCTAATCTTTGGACTATTTCCTCAAAGTGATAACATGTTCCTACAAAGCCTTTTGCCTATCCTTTCCCTCTAGCCTCATGCTTTGGGGCGAATTCTGTTACACCTAATTCTCATCAACACCATGTTATGGGATAAGTATCTCATTATTTGCCTTAAAATCCTCAAAAATTGAAGTTGAAAATGAGTAGGATGAGTAATTCATTGGTTTTGGCCACCTCCACACATTACCTGCGTACAACCCGTGGTACCCATATCAAAGACACCTTTTCTCTATGTGCAAAAAGTGGTGCCACTGCCTGCTTCTCACTTACACGTAGTGGTTCTCCCCTAGCACTACCTGTCTCCCTTATACAAGGCGTGGCGCTCAACTTATGAATGTAAAAATGGAAGGTTCAAGAGGCTTCTCCAAGATGGCCTTTGTGGAGCCTCATACCTATGAATTAGGACAACTGGAGCTTGAGATACCCCATCCTAGGGATCATCCCTTCATCTCTCCCACATAATCCTCAATTTACTTTATCCTCTCAAGCCTTTATATACTAGTTCACCCCTCTTGGGAAAGGGGAGGAAGAATGTGTTATAACATCTAAATTCTGGTGAAATTCTGTTAGACTCTTGAGTGATTAGTAGGAAAGTTGAAAGCATTGAGGAAAGACCCCATTGAGAAGAGTTCTCAACACCAATGCATTGGTTGTATATTGTCCTTTTTATTTTAATGAAATTAGTTTATTTCCCATAAACATTGTATGGCTGATTATTATGCTTTGTTTATTGTTTAACTCCTTGGTCTTTTACATAGGATAAACCATCTTGTTACTCTCACTTGGTTTGTTTTTGTTGTGTCTATTGTAGGATCTCTGCATAGTTCAAGAACATCAAGGTTCAAACCTTTACATCCTTTGGAAGGTGAGGAGAGTAGTTAATTCAAGTAGTTTATTTGATCCTAGGGAAAGTTTCTTTATTCCGTAGTTGTTTTTTTCTAGTTTTAAGTATTTCAATCTAGGTAAACAGCCTCTGTCAGCACTGGATGAGAATTTCCAATAACAATGTTATGTGCTGCGATTAAGAATCCTCCACCACCATGAATGAGTGAGTTCACCTCTCATGAACTGGATAATCCTTTAATGTTCAGCACCATAATGAATTCCTGAGATCACCTCCATGCATTGACTTCTACGTTGAGAAAAAAGTAGGACTACGATTTCTTTCGTCACTGTATGAGAGAGAGAGTTATTCATGGAGTCATTTTGGAGACTTATGCATGAGATCATTAATGGAAGCTCACTCTTTGTATTTGGATCACGAGACCATTCCATCTGTGATGGTCTATCTCTTTTGTTTGGTGTAGAGTGTGGTGTGCATTTTTAAGAGTTGCGATCTAATTTTGTAGTTGGTGCTATTGTGGAGTCATCTTATTGTTTTGATCCTCACTATATACTATTGTTTGAAGAAAATGGAACTAAGACTATTGAAGTGTGAAGAATGTTATATGAAGATCATGGAGCTAATTCAATTCAGGCGTCGATGTATCTACTACTGCAAACATTGAAGAATGTGGTGTGCCCTTTTGTTCAACTGGTGGAAACCTTAAACACATTGGGAATTTGAAGAGTTATTGAAGAGTTGCGACCTCTCCTCCAATTGTTGTTAGTGGTTTCGCACTCCAACAAGTGAAAATTGGAATTCTATCGATTTCTGGAAGCCAAGGTAAAAGGAACACTAGAGACTGTTTCTCATGGATCTATTATGTGAAATGGTGTAGTTAATGCAAGTAAATAATGGTAAAATGCAATATAAACTATACTAATGGAGACATAATGTAATATGCAAAACGATTGTGAGTCGTAAATGCAAACAAAGAAGTAAATACCTCACCGTAAATATGTTGGGAGTATTATTAATCCTCCCTTTGACCACATAGTCTAATTTTCTATTTTCCTATCTTAGGATGTCTTCATCACTCCACTAGTGCACGGGGGACACACCTCAGGGACATTTGCCACTTACTGCACCTTATTGCATGAGTTTAGGTGCCTAAGGACCAATCCCTATAATTTAGAAACCCACTCTGAGTGCATTTAGCAATCACCTTCACTTGACCTTGGTAGGTAATCAATTATGTTCAGTGATGCTCCAGTTACCACTAGTTAGATCACAATTAGTTAGGATAGCACAATTTTTCATGATTGAAGGGAGTGTGGGCACGTTTGTTCGCCCACCCTCATGAGTTAACTGATTGTAGACTAAGTTTGTTATCCAAAGTCGCATTAGTGAGCTTCAGTGGTGATTTTTCTGCACTAAGTTAGCTTCGGAGTCAATCCGAGTTGGTAGATTCGAATCCTATCTTAGGCATTTGAATTATCCTATATGTATAACCATTGTATTATATATTAATTACGGATTCATGAATATAATCATATTATTCCAGTTTTGTCTCTATGTGTGTACAATTTTTCCTTGAGTATTGATCAGTCTATGCTAAATTCTTCTCTCTATTCTGCAACCTTATCTTTTCATTTGAATTCATGCAAAATGATGATCCTATGCTTCATTGAATTTAACATGGTATCAAAGAAGGTATCCATGCGTTCCTTGAACCTCAGAAAATTCCATTGATGCACCAGAATCCATTGAGTTTCCACATAATTCCCGAAATAATTGCATTACTCCCTATGGATTTTGTCCAGAGAATTCTATCCAGGTATGTTGTACTCAGAGAAAGTACACATGTCAAAGTGAAGAGTGTTTGATCTAAATTAATTCGAATTGAGTTGTTTTAGGTTGTTTTTGCAGGTACATTCAAAGAATTTATGAAGAATTGTTGATGAATATAGTTGTGAAATGGTGAATTCAGTAGCTCTGACTCCCAAAATCCTTACACCCTTTAATGACCTTGATTGGAGGGCAGATATGCAAATTTCCTTGTGCAACAAAGGTCCGTACATGATGACCATGGGCAGAGAAATTGAACCCCAATAATATATTAAAAAATCAAAGCATCTGGATAGGCTTGATGAGGCTTTTGGCTACTTGTGCATCCACATTTCCAGGGAGTTGTTCTTCCATCTTGATGGGCTCAAGAATCCGAAGAAGTATGGGATAAGCTCAAATACTTGTTTGGAAAATAGGATGAGCCGAGGGGCCATATCCTGGGGAATGAGTTGATAGCACTACAACCCAGCAACTTCAAAACTATAGAACCGGTTTTCTCAAAATTGAAATCACTGGTCATGCAATGCGAGCAATGTGCTATTAAGAAGAAGGATGAGCAACTGGTGCTCTCCAGACTGGGAAAACTTGGCCCGTAATTGTTAGTGTTTGTATCTACCTTTCACTCTGGGAGACTGACTACTCCTAATTGGCAAATGCCATCCCTTTCCTCCTTCACGGAGTCTCTAATCCAAAAACAAGACAAGCTTATACATATGGGAGCTCTTAGAGCCTCTTCAAATCAAGCTCTCTTAACTGGTGAGACAAGGAATGCGCAAGCAAGAAGGAAGCAGAAAAGTAAAGAGAAAAGAAACACTGAATTTGAACCAAAATATGAGCTCAATCCATCACATGAAGCCTCAGGCACATGAAGCCTCAGGCTCTAGGAAGGACAAACATCAGAGGTCTAACAAGGGAAAATGTTCTTACTATAAGAAAAAAAAACGTACAGACAAGTATTGTTTGAAGAAGACCATTGATCAGATGGAAAAAAATCCTTGAGCAACAACTTATTAGGATATATTTTACGTCTAAAATGAGCCTCGTAAGAGATAATAAAATATTCTAAGTTTGTCATTTTGTGGAGAAGGTATATTTACAACTCACATATTGCATTACAATACATGCAACTATGGTTAAGTTAAAGTAAAAATATGTGTACAAATAAAATTAATAAAAAAACTTATTTGATATAACTAGAAACATAAATACTTTTAAACATATAAATGTAATAAAATAAAGAACTCATAAATAAAAATAAAGTAAAATATTTTAATTTTTAATTGTAAACTTAAATTAAATTTTTATAAATAAAATTAAACTATATTTATATAAAATAATTTACATTATTTGTTTTAAAAATATATTTAAATATTAATATAAAATTCCAATTCTTATTATATAATATAATATATATTATAAATATTATATTATAATAAATTTATAATATATATTATTTTATTTTATAATAAATTTATAATATATATTATATTATTTTATGATAAATATAATATTAAATTTAATTAATATATAATATTTATTATTATATATTATTTTTATAACGGTCAATTTCAAAGTTCACGTTATTAATGCGATTCCATCTTATAACATTTTTTAAACATATATATTATATACCATTATGATATAATATTAATATTATAAATTTATGTGGTTTTCATTTTATAATATTATTTATTTATTATATTTACACTTAATTGTAAGATAGTTTATTTATTATATTTTTACTTTATTTAATTTAAAAGTACTTTTTAGACTTTATTCAATGTAAATGTAGCTAGCTATGATTTTATTTTTGAATTTATGTTTGAATTTTATTATTAATCTATTTTTATATTCAAAAGTGAAAGTACTCGAAAGTAATTTTATTTTTATTTTTTAATAAAAATCATAAAGATATGATATTAATTAAAAAGTTGTAGTCAGCCAAGCTTACAAAGAGGGAGGTCTGAGACCTGTATAAAGTTTTGCAAAAACCAAAAATAACAGAGATGTTTGAGTTGGTAACTAGAGTCTTGAATTTGCATCTAAGCTAAATAAAACTTCTGAAACCCCTCGAAGGGTAGATTTGGACGAAGACACCTGAAACAAAAAGGTAAAAAAACATAAAATACCCATGATGCTAGGATTGCTCCTGGTTCTTTCATTTTTTATCTTTGACATGCTGCTCCACAAAGGCTTCCTACATTACTTGGTCTCTATACAGGTTGTCTTGTATGTGACTGCTTTGGTTCATATTTACCAACTTCTTCAAATCATCCTTCATGTAGCCTTTATTACCCATTAAATCATACAGGTCTCAATGGTTGTCTTCGATTTAGGTTTCTTGGTTTTCAATCTGACAAACCATCCAATCTGTTGTTCTGCTACCTTCAACTATGCTTATGTTAATTATGTCATAGAGCAATCTCAAATTTTTCTTGATATCCTTGAGAGAGTTCTGAATTATTCCAAAGTAACTGCTTTGTTTGTCGTTTCTTGGAAAGAAGTCAGAGTTGGGAGCGTTGCAAAATATGAACAGGGCGAGCACTCAATGCATTAGATACTTAGGGAATCCAAGAAGAGAGAGCAAGAACCTCCGATGAGTGAGTTTACACCCGTCAACCAGTTCTCGTTGCCGGGAGAAGGACCAAACACTATACCAGAACCTTCTCAAGACTGCACGTGGACAAAAGAAACCTCTCTCACACTGCAATTGTCTGTTTCTCCAATGTTTGTCGCGGCTCTATCAACTTCTATACCGGGGCTTTTGCATTCTGTAACAGAGGGAACCCTCACAGCTCTGACAGGAAAAATTTCAACTCGTGAAGCAAAATGAGCGTTGGGAGAATATGGAGTCTTCATTTGAAGGGTGTCCAGGGCTCGTGCAAGCCTTACAATACGTTTGCACAATGCAGAGTGTGCATTTAAGTCCGTCACATGGGCTATGTGAGGACAGATGGGAGCCGAAAACCATGCTTCCTGTCGGCTCGCAGATCACCGGAAGGAGAAGGAGATTCTCCGATCACGAAAGTTCTCAACCCCCGATCTTGGCACGATGCTAGGAGGGGTTCTAGCATTACGGATTAACCACCCTTGGAACAACCTAGTAAAACATAGATACTTAGGGGACATACAAAAAATTGCATAAGTTGCCCTTCACCTTGGTTGATCCATATTTTAACTTGGAGCCTTGATTTGCCAGCTTATCAGCCTCATAATTGTTACCTCTTAGGATGTGGAAATAGGAGACTTGGACTTCTGCAGTGACCTGTTGAACCTGCTCATAAATTCTTTTCATTTTGACCATAGCTTTGCTATATTCGTTATTCATTTTATGGATTTCTTGCTTCGAATCTCCTAGAACAATGATTTTAGAGATATTGAGTTGCCTTACTAGATTCATTCCAAAGAAGAGCGCAAGCCATTCTGCTTCGTTGTTGGTTTTACGACCAAGTCCCCAGGAATAAGACGACACAATTTTTCCTCCAGGATCGAAGATGATCCCACCCGCCCCTTCCTTCCCATTTACAATGAAATTATTTTAAGAGTATTAAATACATGTATATTATATATAAAAATATTTTATAAATACTTTTTATCATGAATATGGTTAACTATGGATTGTTTATCCACCATTTAGAATTTGACAAGTAAGCAACTTTAAATCAAGCAATGCCACCTCAACCATAAGGGGTGATCCCATTCTCTATAATTTTGAGGCTTATTTTTTACCTCAAAATTCTCCTAATATGATATTTCCATCCCTGAAGGCGTAGGAAGACTGACTCTGGAGAAAAGACTAAAGATCATGATGAGAGATGCAAAGCACTAAAGGCTAGATGTTCAAAATCACATGCCTTCATCATTGATTCAGGTGCCTCTAATCATATGGTTTCATTCAGATAATCATTCTCTTCATTACAACTTACTTATGGTCCAAGTATTCACATGGGTGATGACACTCAAATTTGAGCTGAACGAAAGGGTTCAAAGATGTACTCTATGTGCCCTCTTTAGCTACAAATTTGTTATCTGTATACCAGATGATACATATTGGCCCACCAAAGCAAGTGGTATTTGGTCCTGACTCGATGGAGATCTTAGATATATCAATAGGGAATATTATAGTGAATGGTGTTGCAAACCATGCCTCCAAGACATATGAATTCTCACACTTTCTGCCATACTCAGATCCAGTACAGTCTCAACTATCATTTGAAAGGGGAGATAAAACCATTCTACCTACACCTTTTACATATCATAATTTTTTCATTACTGTTTTAGATTCAAAATCCGAAGCATAGGATCCATTTGAATCAACTTATGAAATTGAAGATGAAGTTCATAGTGATCTAGATCCAAATCTAGTCCCTACTCCCAATCTTAGGCTTAAATGGGAAGAAAAACTTATTGACGCGGCTGAGAACATGACTGGAGAGCCATTTGACATGAGGAGAAAAAGATCCCAGTTTCAAAAAGAGAACCTTACGCTATGTCAAGCAAAATCACTTCTTTTAGAGAGGTCCAATAAGCTCATAGAGAGATGCTACATGATGGTAAGGATTGATCAATAATTCTACACACTAAAGAACAATTTGGATCACGTCACTCTTCCTCTAGAAAGAAGAGACAAAGAAAACATTCCTTCTCTTGTTTGTAATGGGATTGGAATAAAATGGAGAGGTTCACATGCACAGTCCCAGGATACTAGTGCACACATGGACCATCATATTGTTTCACTGCACCATAGAGATGTAGGTTGCAAAAATATTTTCACAAGTTTTTATTCAAGAATAAATTTTCTCTTGATATGAAATCTTGATCCTGATTTTCCTGCTTACTTTGAGAGGGGGGGGGGGGGCGCTGTTCCCATGAGGTTTTCCCCATTTCCTCTATTTTATTAAGCATATATTATTTTTTCATTTAGATTGTATGGGTGACATTTGGTCTTAGTTGGAAGGTCCCATGTTGTCCAAAGTTGGGATTAAGGTGGGGTGTTGGGATTATTGTTAATCCTCCCTTTGACCACATAGTCTAATTTTCTATTTTCCTAGCTTAGGAGGTATTCATCACTCCACTAGTGCACGAGGGAAACACCTAGGGGACATATGCCACTTACTACACATGATTGCATGAATTTAGGTTCCCTAGGGACCAATCCCTGTAATTTAGGAACCCACTCTGAGTGCCAACAACAATCTCCTTTAGTTGACCTTTCTAGGTAATCAATTATGTTCAGTGATTCTCTAGTTACCATCAGTTAGATCACAATCGGTTAGCCTAGCTCCAACTTTCATGATTGAAGGGAGTGTGGGCACCTCTATTCACCTACCCTCATCAGTTAACTGATTGTAGAATAAGTTAGTTATCCAGAGTTGAATTAGTGAGCTCCAATGGTGATTTTCCCACATTGAGTTAGCTACGGAGTTAGTTCGAGTTGGTATATTTTAATCCTATTTTAGGCATTCAAATTATCCTATATGTATAACCATTGTATTACATATTAATTACTGATTCATGAATATAATCATATTATTCCAATTTTGTCTCTATGTGTGTATAGTTTTTCCATGAGTAATTGATCATACTATGCTAAATTCTTTTCTCTCTTCTGCAACCTTCTCTTCTCGTTTGAATTCATGCATGTTGATGATCCTATGCTTCATTGAATTTAACAAAATAGGAATAGTAATAGTAAATTGAGAATAATAAACGTGAATAGCATGTAATAACTGTAAAAATAAGAGATTAATCTTTTTCTTTTCAACACACCAAGAAAAAATATGCAATATACATTTCTCTTTTATTCAAATAATTAGGATTATACACAGAATAGGAGTACCTCATACAATGGGGGTCCTTGCAGCTAGGTTGAGTCTAACTTTCTTGGTTCCAAGTAGCCTAATGTATCCCACACTCTATGACGAAGGTGTCGAAGTTCAACTGAGGGAATTGAGAGTGATAACAAAGGGTTAATGTCTTGAGGGAATTTCAGCAAAGTAACGGTGCTCAAGATGGAGATGGTTTGAATGGGAACCTTCATGTTGCATAAATAGGAAAATACTTAGGATTTAGGGTTTCAAAACCTGGTTTTTCCACTTTACCACTGATAATTTTTTAATTTGAGTGGGACTTTATTTTGATGCATACTTTCTCTATTTTGGTGGATTTTTCCCTATTTTGTTGGAATTTCCTAACTTTGTGGGATAAGCCCATTTTTTATAATGATTTGAATTTTTGGTATATGAAGGTTCACCATGTTGAGTTTTGGTGTGTAGAATAATGATGTGGAAATGGTAAGTGGGCTATGACATATGAATGATTTTTTTGTGTTAACATATTCCCCCCCTGATGTGTGAGGTTAGGATCTCATCATATGATCTATAGAAATCATAGGACTTGTTTTTCGAGAGTATGAATGTGACAAGAGTGTGGAGAGATAAGGGCTGCACCAGAGGAGAAAGAAAACTATTTGTTGGGGATGCAAGGGAGAAAAGTGTCGATACATCTCTCAAAATGGATGAGGTGCATATAATCATAAATATATGGACAAGGCGAGCATACCCATGCTCATATCAATGTTTCAATATACATAAATGGTGAGGTCCATAAGGGGACCAAAAAATACACAAACAACTTTTGTGTGCATCGGAGAGGTCCAATGAGGACGTATACATGGACTAGGATGGTGGTCCTAATGACTGCTGACCTAAATAAATATTAAAACTGGAAACAGTGGCATGAAATATGGATGCATGGTCACAATTGATGCTTTGAAAGGTCCAACAACTGGAAGGACTCGTACAAATTAGGATTTGAATATCATAGGTACAATATACTACAACTGGAAAAGGATGTACTGCGAAGCTTGAAGGGCTTCCAATATGTCACCAACACATCCTAGATGCCCAAAGGAACATAATGATGATCAGGTTCCATAGTGACTCACCAATGTTCTAGAGTCAAGGGACATCCATTTCTTTCGACCAACTAATGAAAGGACCAAACCATTTACGAATAATAATGGTGTGATGATGTAGAGAATGTTCAGAACGTGATAAACAACCATCTGAAAAGGGTAATAAGGAATCCCTTCAAATGGTTTGTAGCAAATCAATGATGATGGTAGCGAGGTCAAGTTACATGAACCTCTAGGTATATCCTTTAGAATAAATGTGATGATGTCAACATAGGGAGACCTTCCACTACCAAGGCAATAATGGTTCCTGGGTAAGAGTGCGAGGTATACAACCATCAAGTGATTGGAACAAGATGCTGGACTGGGACACTATAGGTGGGTATGAGGGTGGATGAACAATTTTTCAGAGTATGATTGTAGGGATGACATGAAATCATATGAAACTGATCTCTAAGGGGTGGGGAGACATAGCTTAGGGGGGGAATGCACTAGGCATAACTGCAACGAGATGATCTCAGAGGAAAAAATACTAATAATAAAGGAAGGGGACTCGGATGGTGGCTCCAAGGGTGACTCATTGTAGAGTAATCTAAAAAAAGGTGACAGGGAATGATGTTGACACACGAGATTGTATGCGATCTGCAACAGTGTTGAAAATTGCCAATTTTTCCTTCTTCATGGTTGCATGATCTCAAAGAAGTTAATGAAGTGTGCTCGATATGGTATTTTATTATTGCTTTTATCAAGCCCGGTACAGTTCATGGTCATCAGTATTTTCAATTTTAGCGAGTATGAAAACAAGAAGAATATTCTAGTGGTGGTATTTTTCATAAACTTAGTCTCCAAGGCCCAAAAAAGCATAAAATTGTGCAATGGATAACTATTCTAGTCGACAAGGACTAGAGTATTCCCTTTTCATAAATAGTCCATATTTCCTGAAAAAGTGGTAAAATTATATCGGATGAACATTCTTTCATGTCCTTTAATGATTCTAAAAGAAACAAGATCACGCAACAATATTTTCGTTGTTTAAGGTGCCATAAAAGAGCTTAACAAAAAATCCATGATGGGATTCTGGGGGAACAAACCAATGAGTGACAATATGAGGAATATCATGAGGCTTGAAACTCAATATGTCAAACTATACAGACTACCAATCCTATGGGGATGAAAAAAACATGGGTACCAAATGCGAGGGGTTCTATAAAATGGTATCCCATTTGAGGGGAGGCTCTACTTCCGAGCAAGGGAAAATAAAAGGGGTGGATGCGCGGGGCCACTCACTTGGATATCGGGGTGTCCTACATGCTTGGGGGATAAACAATGAGTCAATGCATCAACTTGAAAGAGTGGAAGTATCTATTATATGCTAGTTAAGGGGTTATACTAGTAAAAGCGGTCAGTACCATAAAGGGGGTGTGCAAACATGACCTGTATCTATACAAATACCAACCGTACCCAAGCATAAATGTGTGTGTAGAATATAAATAATGAATACAAACACATATAAGACATGACTAGCATGATGCCAAGCAAATTGAGGTGGTCTCAAAATATGGCCCAAAAAAGACTCATTGAACATGGAAAGTGGATACTATACTTGGGAAGAGCAAAAAATGTTGATTCCAGTGTGAAAATGACACATCAAGTGGACGTCATATGACTCGGGGGTGCTCAACAGAAGATCAGGTCCAAAGGGCCTATAAAGGGGGGAGGGGACCACATGACACTTATCATTTTCACTTTTTGGAGTGTGGAGGGTCCCAGAGAGAAAAAAACAAATTCTTTTGACTGGAGCAACGGTTTGCGATTCCATGACTTGAAGGTAATAGACTGTCAAATTTTTCTCTTTTTTGATGTAATTTTTTATTGATTTGGCCTCTTAGGGACCCTGGGTGAGCTCCTGATGGTTTCAGTGGATAGGGCGCTCCTTTTGAAGGGAATGGAGAACTTTAGGGCACTCTTAACATCTTGAGAAGAGCACTCTAAGGATCTATTTTCCTCTTGACAGGAGTGCTCTAGTGATCTAGGGTGCTCTTTTCCTCTATTGAACTCTTTTCTTCCCCACAGGAGCATTGTAGAGCACCCTTTTTTCCCAAGTAGGTGCACTCTA
Organism: Pseudotsuga menziesii; assembly: GCA_001517045.1. Lineage (NCBI taxonomy): Eukaryota > Viridiplantae > Streptophyta > Pinopsida > Pinales > Pinaceae > Pseudotsuga > Pseudotsuga menziesii. The sequence goes on from LPNX010114262.1 coordinate 182,799, forward strand.
GGGAAGATATGGAGGTGCTTTGTTTTCTAATGAGAAAATGATGGCTATGTGTTTGTATTTTTGTACGATATCATGAGTTAACTGACATGAAAATCCCCTGGTAGATGGGGATCCACCGGTCCTTGACAGCTTAGCATAACATCGGTTGCTAAACTTCTTTTAGAACCCACTAATGAGAAGTGCAAAGTACATACTAAACAAACTAGTGGAGTTTTGGGATCGTGATTCATAGGTTTTATCATCTAGGGGGAGAGGATTGAGATCGCTATGCAAGTTTTTTCCTTCATGATGGGGTTATCAATGTATGGGGTCATCGGTAACACACAACTGAAATGCCCAAAAAGTGTTTCAATGGCAGATTTGGTGGAGTGGCACTACTACAGGATGATGAGAGAAAGAAAGACCTACATACTTCTTTGTGACATTAATTCTGGAGACACTTTCCATAGATGCTACAATAGTGTGGATCTTAGGAACTCACTGACCTCACAAGGTGTTTGGTGGGAAGATGTTGATGGTAGAGAAGGTGCTGAGGGGTACCTATTTTGGTTGGGCTAAGATGTATCTGAAGGAAGTTTGGTGTACACTAAATGAGGTGAGCCAGAGGGGTGGAAACTTTTTCTACCCATTGTTTATGTGTGTGTGTTCTTTTTTTCATGTGTTTCGACACTGAGGTCGCATCATCAAGTGGACAACAACGACCCAAGGGAGCCCAAGATGATGAGATGGTGCAAGTTGATGATCTGAGAGGGAGGAAGGATGGTGGGTGGGTTATTTACCCATGATTTGTTTGCGAAGTGGAAGAAGCTGTCGATACTGATCGAGGATTACCCTTATGTAGATATGGACTACATAGGTGATCCCATGCTTTCTCATCCTCCAGGCCAAGTTTTGGACTTGATGGTATGTAGACCTAGTTTTTATTTTGTTGTTGCATATGATATTACTAGATTAGATGGTATCCATTTTTTATACGATGGGCACTGATGTACCCTCCCACATCTCTATATGGTAGTGGTATCCACTAGTAGGATACTACTAGAGACATTGGAGGGTTATCGGGGTCGACCTGCTAGCGAAGCAACACTGACATTGCAAAGATACTGATCATGTACTAGACTCATTTTACAATGGTACTGAAAGTCTACTAGATGGGATTGTTTATGACAGGTGGCAATACTTGGATGATGAGGTAATCACCATCTGCTACTAAGCACCACCAGAGTGGTGATCCACTATGCATCATATAACCATGGTGATGGAGTATGTAGAAGAAGAGTCCCAAGGGGATGTTCCCCTAGAGTAGGAGAGCTCTGATGAGGAGATAGATTCAGATGTCTATGAATTAGTAGTCTCTTATCAACCTATGGATTTTCCCCCTAATGTGATGAGCACAAGAATTTTTGTACCGTCTATGTATGATTTTTTTAGAAGGAAGTTGTTGGGGATCCTTTCACCAGATATGAACATAATGCTATACATACATACATACATATATATATATATATATGCACATGGATGCACTTTTATGCATTTTTTGATGTTTTGTCATCCTTCTACACTATGATGTTTTGTCATCCTTCTACACTATGATGTTATGGATTATTATGTGTTATTTACACATGGATGCAAATATTATGAAAATATATATGAATGTACTTAAATGTGATGATTGATATGCCACTCTAGGATGTCATTGTCCATATGATCTGTGACATTATTGTAACGTCTTGTTACATGTGTAAACGAAATGAAATCAAATTGTCTAACCAATTGTTTAGTGCGCAGGAAATTTCTAAAGAGGGAAGGATCACGTACTCGATATAGGTTATTCAACTCAGCAACGAGCATCTAGGAATCTAGGGAAACATGAAGCTATAGGGTACCCAATTGGAGGGAAGTATTTAGGAGACCGATCACTACATCATACTTATCCTAGTTATTGGTGGCTACTACGAGACATACTCCATCTAGGTGAAGCAATTCATGTGAAGGGGAATATATGACTCAGGCATATGAGGTGATATTTAGGGACCATCACCTTGTGCCATAAGTGAAATTGAGATGAACGGTAGGCATGGGATCCATGTGATATCAATAAAAGTAGCCATATATGACACTCATGGTGGAAAAAAGGTGAAAAATAACAAAAGAGGAAAACTGTACAAATCGAACAAATGGGATTTGTACTATTGAGGATAGAATCACTCGAGGTACAATTCATTGTGGGGGTTTCCCAATAAACATACTTATGATTCAACGAGCAGATACACCCCCTTGACGAGGTATTCGTGTACAACGTATTGACCCTGCAACATGCACACAAATTCCCTTTCCCATTCTTGTGATTTGCTTGGTTTTGAACAAGGACAAGGTCACCTTCTTTAAACATGCGGGGACAAACATGATTATTGTAATAAGATTTGGAGTTATTCTTACCAAATTTCATCATTTGGATGGCAGCACGAGGATCTTTGTTGACTTTCTCAAGGGTGAGAAAGCATTGATCTAAGGGTAGAGTGTCGAGAAGGAGGTCAACAACTAAATGAAAAGCAAGAATCCAACACTCAATGGGCAGGACAGAATTGAATCCATGGATCAATTGGAATGGGGTGAATCTGATAGTTTTGTTAGTGGAAGTACGGTAATCCCATAAAGAAAGAAACAAAATCTGATTCCAATTAGATTTATGCTTGTTGAGCATTCGATGCAACATGGTTTTGAGGATTTTATTCACTGCTTCGACTTGGAAATTACATTGGGGGTAGTAAGACAAAGATAACTAGTGTTTGAACTTCAAAAGAGTTGATAGTTATTTCCAAATGGTATCCTTAAATTTTTTCCCATGATCGGAGACAAGTTGTCGTGGACCTCCAAAATGTGCAATAATGTGGTTAAAAAAGAATTGAGTTGCGGTGTAGACTTTGCAATTGTAAGTGTGCATGGCCTCTACCCATTTGGTAAAGTAGTCAACGACCATGATAATGTAATTATGGCCTCCCATCAAGGTGGTATTGCATTGCATGAAATTGATGGCCCATTTGTAGAATGGACTGACTAATACTACATGATAAAGTAGAGTAGGAGGTGTTTTTTCCCTTGGGACAAAGAGATGGAAGTTGTGGCATATTTTGACTGTTGTAATGTAATTATTAAATAGAATTGGCCATAAATAGCGAGCATAGATGATTTCTTATGTAGTGGCCATATTGGACAGGTGACCACTACAAGCTCCACTATGGAAATCATTCATGACCCATTCAGCCTCATTGTGGGTGAGGCATCGATGTAGAATGATGGCGGTGCCATGTCAGCAAAGGAAATCACTAATGAGGGTATATCATAAGGCTTGGTATCGGATGCGACACCGATCATCGTGACTAAGGTGAGGGTGAAACATTGGAGTCCATAAGTAAACAAATATTTCCTCGTACGATGGGTCATCTAAAGATATGGTTAACAAGAGATCATTAGGAAACATAACCGAAGGTGGAGGTGACATTGAAGGGGATGTGAGCTCAGTCATTAACTGATCCAAATATATTTATTTGGTTCTTTTAAGTGTAACAAAATCCAAGTTTTACTCTTTTAGTATGAAAATCCTTGGCCATGTGTCCCTAGATGAGGTGGTGAATCAATAGGTATAACATTGGGTTGGAATCGACAACGACGATTAGAATGCAATGGTGCAATTTATGGACCGAGAAGATGATGAGAAGGGACATCTTTTCCTTGTGGAGGTATTGCAATGAGGGACCAAATAGTGCTTGACTGATGCAGTGGATGACATGCTCTTGGAAATCATTTTCTTCCTGGACTGAAACACCTGTGATGGCATGCTCATATGCAGAGACACAAAGGATGATATCCCTCATGAAATTACGGGGTGATATTAAGGGATAAAAATTCAAGGATTGTTTTAAAGCATGAAAAGTGGTTTGTTCTTGGCCATACAAGATGAATGGAATGCTGGTACGAATAAAGCATAAAAAACCATGGACTTTGGTAGTGTACTCTGGAATAAAATGACGTAGGAAATGGGCCCTACCCTGAATATTCTACAACTGGTGCCCTTTAAGGGGTCGAAAATAATTCCCTTTTGGGAGATGATGAATCCCAACAATCATCCGAGAGATACACAAAACACACACTTCTTGGATAGATCCATGAGGTTCTCTAAGTAGACGGAGATAATGTGTTTTAAGTCATGAAAACAAAATGTAATCACATGCTGGAATGTGGCTCCAATGTTTTTTAAACTCAAAGGTATGACTCAGTACGCAAATGTATCCCTTGGGGTCATGAAAGTGGTTTTGTATTGGTCTTCCTTTTGGATATTATTTTGATTGTATCCATAAAATCATCAATGAAGGGCAGAACTTCAATAAATGGTGTCAGGTAAATGTCCTTGGGACGAGCCAAATTCATATCATGGAAGTCAGTATAGACACATATGGTACCTTGTTTCTTGTTCACCACAATAGGTTTGGAAACCCATATTGTGTAGGAAATTGGGTAAATTAAACCAACTTGGTTTAGTTTTTCGATCTCAGCTTTGACGGACAATTATTTCGATGGGAAGATTGGTTGTTGTTTCTATCCATAACGTTGGGCCATGTGTCGATCCAGTGTTCAAGAATGGCTGGGTCAAGACCTAGCATCTCAGTGTATGACCAGACAAAGATATCACAGAATTATTGGAAAAGATATTTGTACACAATGACCTCCTCTACGTGCATGATTCCCCCAATGTGATGTTTTCCACAATTTGAGGCTTGAAAGAAATATCAACCTGAATGGTAGGGGAAATGTTGATTGTGTTTCCTTCCTCAAATGAATTAGGTGTCGATATTGAATGTTTGAACCAATTGACATTGTAGTGAGGGAGGAAGTCTTTTGACTCCATGTTAAACTAGTCAAAAACTGACATGAGCATTGCGTTAGGGAGAAATTATGCATGGTGGTGCATGTCATACCACATAAAATATGGATCTATCAAGGCCTCAAGGATTTATTCATTGGTGTAAAATATCTGAGTGGTAAAATAAGAAGGATCTACAGGGGTTGATGGCATGGATAGAGGATCACCCTTCGTGATAACATCAATGGTGTTAACCTTATTTCAAGAAGATTCTAGGGGTGGATCTATTCTACAATAGTTATCTCAAATATTAGAGAGAGATTTTTTAGGTTAGCCAAAATAGAGTGGTATTTGGATAATTCAATATAATGATAGGAGCAGTGTAATCAGATAAATCTACTCAATCGGAATCAAGCCAGATCTCCCTAGTCCAAGTGGATCTAGAACAAATCAAATACATAATACAACCTACTTTCCTAGATCAAATGGAAATGCAATCTAACAGATAGATCACCTACCTGAAATATGTAGATCCTCTTCTCTCTTTGTTGATCCAAGCTCTATCTAGAATCTTCAGCTGTAAAACCTTGTTAAGCAATTGGAAACAAGCAAATAGTATATTTGTATCCAAACATATAATTGATCTAAGCTAACAATTAAGGAAGAAATCTCTAAACATTATTAACAATATAAAATTTATGGAAAGATATTTGTATTAATGTAATCAAGGAGATACATAGAATTACATAGGAGAGAACATCACAACCTAGCCTTAACGTTGCAATCTTCCATCCAACAATCCAAGCCAAAGCCAAGCCTCCAAAGAATTATAGTGATCACCTAGAAATTCCATCAGCATAATAGTACCATAGTCCTTCCTCTCTTCCAAATGGAGAGAGGGTTTAATTTATAAGGCTAAAGGGATAGAGTAGGTTGAGGATTAGGAGGAGGGATCAAAGGGATATTCCCCATAGGTTAGGAAACAAATGCCACCTCACCTAAATGATAAGGATATACATCCACCTCATCCACCTTAGAGAAGGGTCTCGAAGCTCCATTTTTCACCCTCGAAACACGACTGGTGCACTTTCCAAAAAGGAGGAAAGCACTGTCAGTGCACCTAGCAGTGGGAGACAAAGTGCTAACATTAGTGCTCCTAAAATGAAGGAAAAAAATGCCTTTGACGCTCCTAGCATGAAGGGAAAAAGCGCCTTCGGTGCACCTCGCATGAAGGATAAAAGTGACAACCTTCCTAGAGAGGGAAAAAAGGAAGAAAAAACCTCAACATCAATCCAGTTTAGCAGACAGAAATTTTGGGATTAGGCAAGGGGTTAACACATGGCTCAAGAGTGCAATATTTCGGTGTAACATCAGTGACCGTAAATTTTTCATATTGCACATTGGTGGTTTGTTATAAAAGACTTGATCTTGGGTTGGTTGGGGTTAGGAAACTGGACCACATGAAAATTATTGTCTTCATCCAATGTTTGCACATGTGTTTATAGGATAGGAAACTATAGACAATTTTGGTTAGCAATACTACTGACATCACACAACGCATAAGGAAGTGGCATTCAATTCAAGGTAGTGGGAGGTGTAATTATGACTTTACTCTGATGTGAATTGGGATGGTTACCCCTTCCTTCTTCTTATGAGGAGGTGAGGGTTTGTTAGGGGCTGGATGAGGGGAGACTCGAGGGGCTATCAGAACTGAGAGTATTCTAGGTGGTTGATGGTTGGCAGTGGTAATCGGTTTTACTAGTGTCAACATGACCTGCGGGGTCATAGGAGGGTTAGGGGGTGTAAGGTATAAAACTGGGATGCCCAAGGAAATCCCTGACAAGTTGAGTTTTTCCAAAATGGTGTGCTCATGATGCCTGAGGGTGGAAACATGAAAGGTATCTAATTAATAGGTGTGGCTCCCCATTGGTTACCAGGTAGTGAATTCGGGATGGGGTTTAGAATTGGCTACAGTTGTCGTTGTAGTTTTTAGGTCATTGGTATATTAGATGAAATAGTGAAAATGTATGATATATGGATTTGTATTAGAGTTGGTGTAAATGTCAAAAAAATCACAGTCATAGGGGCTTCTTTGAATATACCAGGGGTGATGGAAGTCAACGACGGAATGAACACATTATTGATGGAGTTCTCTACCATAGGGAGGATATTTTCTAGGGTGGCCAGCCTCTTAGGGTCATAGTACATTAGTTGGTCTATTTTTACTATCTTCATGTTGTGAGGGAACATCATGGTCTAGAAAATAGTCGAGGTTATGGCCTTCATCGCGTACATGTAACTACACCCTAGGAAGAGGTTGCAGTCATGAAGAGAATTGACCACTTCAATGTATATGAGGAAAATATTAACCTCTTAAATCAACTGGTACATTTGGAAGAATTCCTTGAAGTTGGGTTACACACCCATCAGAAGCACAAAAGGAATTCGAGGATGGTTCTAACTTGGGTTACCCAATATTTTTCCAAACAAACGTATACATGACACATGTAGATGCACCCTCATCGATGATGCAACAATGAATGAAAAGGTTTGAGATGGTAACGGGTATATGGAAAGCCATTGATGACGGGATCTACATCTCGGGGTTATCAAGTTATAAGTTCATTAAATGTGCATCGATGGGTTTGATGGCACCTAAAGAAGACACCAACACTTTGCACTATATTAGGAAATTCTTAAGGATTTACAAAGTGGACGTGGTTGTGGGTGATTGGTCCAATTCGTCAATGATACTATAGTCGGGTGCAGCACGGGAATTGGAATTGGTCATAAAACATCATAATGGAAACTTTGGATACTTAAGGTTTTCCTCCATAGCGGGTCGAGGTAACTACAAGTTTGGGTCAATAGTGGGTGCCTTGCCCGACTAACTAGTAGAATCTGTCTTGGTATCTAAGCCATACTAGTTCCATCTTGTTTGTAGGTTGAACTCTTCATTTGATAAGGTAAATAAGTGTTGAATACTAGAGTCAAGGGGTTGGCTTGACAATGTGGCATACTGTGTCGATGGTTGGGTCATGACTACCCTTGAGTAGGAAAATGGTTTTGCAACACAATAGGTGGTTGGGTCGGTTGAGGCAGAGGAGGCTGCACCTGAGGGTTGGAGGTGGTGTCATGACAATTAGCTTCATCCCAAAGTTGGTGAGATCGATCTAAATGGGGACAATGGTGTGTGTAGTGTCCATAAACATTGCATAAGGAACAAGTATGATTGGTTCACAAGTATAGGTTCTTTCCCTGTTGTGGAGGATGGTTAGGGTCTTTATTCATAGTATTGGAACCATTGTTATCCAGGGGGTTAGGAGGTCGTCCACCCCCCTAGAATTGGTTATTTCCATGATTTTGACCTTTTATTCTATTTTTTCTAGGATTTTTGGTTATTTAGGTAAGGTTGGTTTGGTGGTTGGTTATATTGAGAATACACCTGTCACTGTGGTCCGGAGGGATCTTGAGGTGGTGCTGTTGCAATGGTCAATAAAGGTGGGTTTGGTAAAGGGAAATAAGGGTTGGATGCCTAGCATGGAGAATATCCTTGAGGGGTGTTCTCGTAAGTAGGTCCTGGATAAGATGATCCATGGACTTGAGGATTCAGGTCTAGGGGTGCATATGATGTTGTTTCTCTATATTTGGAGGTTAGTCAAGAAAAATATGGACCGTAACTCAGAATAGGGAAAGGCCTCGTCAACAATGGGGTGGAACTGGATGGGGTGTCATATGAAGGAGTCTCCATGGGAGGGATGTGGATGTAAGGTTGGAGTATGTATGTGACTAAACCAATAAAGGAATCAATGACAAGTGTTTCCCTTGGTATATCTATGCGAGCGGAGTCCCCACAAGGTGCGTTTGGAATAATGATTTATACGTAACTTGACTAGGCATAGATCAAGTAGAATTGTTGGGATTTGAGGATAGGAAGATCTTCCTTTTATGGGAATTCAAAAGTGACATCCTTAGCAATGGCATGGATCAATACCTTTAAGAACTAGTCAAGCAATATCCTATCATCTAGATTGATTTTTCACTTATTGTGCCATTTAAGACATTAATGGATATGGTCTGTGATATGGGTAGTGGTGTTATGGAAACAAGACAAAATAATATCTACATCGGCATTGTATTTTATGCAAGGATAATTTTAAGAATACCCCCAAAATTTATATGTGTAATAAATGGGCGAATATCTCTAATAGATAGGAAAAATTGAAGGCTATTTTATCAATAATATAATATGTATATATAATTTTTTGGCTAATATTTCATTCTACTATAGAATCTTGTAAAATCTTGTTGAATATTTCATATATCATAATATATAGTAAGACCTTGGCAAACGTTTCATTGAATTATTAAATATTGTAAAAACTTGGAGAATCTTTCATCAAATTATAAAATCTTGTAACGTCTTGGTGAATCTTTTTCTAGGAAGAATCAACTTTTGATTTTGCGGATTACTAAGGTAGTGCAATATAAGAGCATATACCAGAGCTCAACTCTCTCGACTCCTATACCCTCAAATAAACAAATGCATGAATGAGGAGATGAGGGATTTATTATACATTTCACAAGTAGTATTGGGTCAGTCACAATTAGACTATTTTTGAAACACAACTACACTAACTAGATTCAGGGAAAGTGGGGACTCCACTTATTATCTCATCCCTTAATGGTCCAATGGACTTGTGGGGACCCAAAACTTGACATACCAAAAATCTAATAGAATTGAACACTTTACACTGCGAAGTGATTATGGCACCACAAACCATTATTACAATTTGGACTGTTATCGAGACCCAAAACCTTAATATAGTGTATGAATTCCCAATTAGGTTATTTTCCAAATATCGCATTTTAAAGCTACTCCCCAAGAAAAAAATAACCTGCTTATTTGTTGATAGATATGAATACCACTTTTTGCTTTCTTTTGTTGAAAATAAAAATATGAATTATGTCATTTGATTTACAATTGTTAAAGTTAGTTAGAAACTTGCAATGGTTATTAGAAATAATAACATACACTAACAATAATAGAAATCATATTAATGTATCATCACACATATCATTAGAAATACTCTGTTAAATACCATTTTTTCTCAGATAAACTGAGGCGTTCATATCGATGTCCTTGAAATTTTTTAAAGCATGCAAAATGTGGTAAAATTGTTTTATCACCCTAATTGAATGCAAACGACTACATATCAAATAGCATAATGTCTACATCTTAGGTAAAACATGTATTGTACATATTATATACAATCATGATGGAAATGAAGTATCATGTTCCAATTAAATCATATATTTATCATAAATAACTAGATCCATTTCTGGACGATGATAGCAATTACACAAAAAAAATCACCAAAAAACCTTTTACTTATGAAATACCCTTACAAAAAACAAAATATCATAAAACAAGTACCGAACAAAACAAATTAAGTCACAAATAAAATTAACGAACTTGGAAATATGAACAAAAAATCTACCAGTCCTAAAATTCTCAATACAAATAAAAAAGACAAATTCATGCATTATTGGCTACCACTACGCTTTGGATAACTCTACAAGAAGAAATCCAAAATAATGACCATTCCACTATAGCCCTTCCTTTATAGTCAGTGTGCATTCATTTATATTACAAACACCCCAAACATCAACAATAGCAAACATAAAATATGAACAAATACACTCCCATTAACTCAAATCCAATAATAATTGCAGAGAAAGATCCTAATAAAAGCACATTTTAAACCACTGGGTCAAATTCAGTTTGAATATATAAAAACCATGTGGTGTCTCTCCGTCAAGAGTAATATCCACTAACAACATATAAATGTCATTCGGCAGTTTAAACATAACAAGGCATAAAATAAATCATATATTTTGATCTCTATAACACTTTCAAGGAAGCAATACTTATAGACATAATAAAACCCTAGTAACATTGAATGATCCCTAAGAATCAAGAGGAGTGCTCTATAATTCAATAGGCCTAAAAAAGAAATTACGATAAAAAAGGTAAATTTACAATATAAAATCTATTGTAATTGTGGATAAAAATCATAAAATGCATACCATTTTAATTATTGGATAAAAAGTGTGATGCAAGTTTTTATTCTCAAATAAATTGCATGTGTGGCATGCCCCTTCAAGACCTGATATTTCAGTAATGGAGATGCTATGCTAATATTAAAATGTCAAAAAAACTAATAATGAAAAGTGGAATCACATCAACCAAAACCTTCACCTTGCAAGTGCAATCCAATGTGGGTGAACCATGAATCACTATAGCCTTTATATAGAACAAAATAACCCCTAATTTTTTCTCCAATACTGGAAATCAAGGGTTCAAAGAAGGTATCACATGAAGTTAACTAAGAATATATACAAATGAAACCATATTCCTAAATTACAAGGAAAATGGAAGGAGAAATAACCTTGGGGAGCCTCCATTACTGAAAATTGTGGGCGAAGGAGTGATTTCACTAGATTTTCTCTAAAAATTGGGGGCAAAAGATAGATTGGAGGGAGATTTTACTAGGGATAAAAAAAGGTTTTTTCGTTTTACTCATTAATATATGGAAGGCTATTCATTTTCGATTTTTTTTTCTAATAAATATTTGGAGAGTAAATTTTATATGAAAAAACCTTTTCCATATAAGAAAATATCCCACTAAATTTTTGTAACCCCCTTAATATAACCCATGTGTTTCATATAGCCCCTGAAATTATCCATGATTGTATAGGAAACTGAAAGAACTATAGGAATGTGGAGGCTAACGGTGCGAAGGTGGAGTGGGTGTCATGTGTTTATTCAATGTACCACTTCGTTGTGATGCTAGTGAAGGTCCTTTGGAGGAGACACAATATAGTTGATTCATAAACTATGGAGTTCAAAGAACATCATAGGTGGAAGGAAATGATATTGTTCTAGGGATATTCTCTAGAATTTCCCTTAGATGTAGGGATAACTAAAGGGAGTTTCATAGGCATCAAAAACTAGGTAGGACTATGTCTAATTGGGTCAATAGTTAATTTTTCCAGATCAAGAAGCTTAAGGCTATCCATCACTGGAAGGATCGTGGGATCAGAGGATTCATGTGGAGGTAGAATCATGGGAGTGTTCTCAACAAATGGATTTCCTAACTAAGGGTTGTTGGAAGAAGGGTTTCCCATCAAAAAATAACCCGTGAATGGGTTCCCCATGGAAACGTGTCCAACAACTTAATTTCCTATGGGAATATTTCCAGAAGGGAGTATACCAATAGGTGGGTTCACAATGGAAGGGTTCCATGTAGGTGGGTTCACAGTGGGAGAGTTCATAATGGGACGGTTCCGAGTAGATGGGTTCCCAATAAGTGGGATTCCTGTACGTAAAGTTATACTATCAGATGATGGGATGTGACCATCCATGGAGCTATGTGATGATGAAGGATATGAGTGGTAGGGATCAATATCGAATGCGAATCTCTCAGAAAGAGAAACTAGAGAAAGAAAATGATGTCATCTAGGGGTGTAGCAGAATCAATCTAAGGAATTGAATTGTGGTGGATGCACCCGAAGCCTGCGAGAGTACCTTAGAGGAGAAATGATGGTGGATTGACATAAGTGCGAAATAGGGCTATGAAAATGCTAAAAACACAACTACAACTGTGTGTGCATAAGGATATTTATCAACAAAATTGCCACTCAGGCCAAAACACACTCTAAAAATATACTACAATCTCGTGTCATGGTAGGAGAGTGGAAACAAATGACCAAAATTCCAACAAGGAGTCACTACCTAGAAACAAAAAGACTCGCTAACCTATGTGGTATGAGAGCATGAAATCACCAAACTAAAGTGCTGGAAGCCCTTGTAAAATGTATCCTCTACAGAGTGATGAAATTTGAGTCATAAAATACTACCTAGAAGACCAATAATGGATATGGAATATCCCCCTACCAAGAGGGATCCTCAGTAAAAGAGACCTAGAAGAATGATAAGTAGGTTACCATGTTCATGACACATCCAAGTAGGTGTGTTGATCCTAGATTTGTTATCATTTTTGGCAAATAAATTACTCATTTAAACACATATTTTATTATCTTTTGTATATTTTATGACACACAGATCATTATTGATCCTCAAGTATGAGTCTATTTAAGGTTTATATGAAATCTTTTTATTTATCATTTTTATGGTTTTATTAATTAAAAATGAGATTATTAAAGTGCATTTGATGTATTAACTGGTTTATATATGTGTTTGCAGATTTTATAATCCTTTTGGGCTAAATTAATAAACAGAACGCATTCATCCTGCCTTTCGCACAGCATGTCCAGCTCAACATCCAGCTTGTCATCCAGTCCGTTGCGTGAAACTTGCTGGTGGTTTTCTAGATGTTGAGACGTCTTGTTGTAGACTACAGTCCTGAAGTGCGCTAGCAGACAGACACCCTATTCGCCCTAGATCGACGCCCAGCATATCTAGCTCACAACCCAGCCTCCCGTTCAGCTCTCTGTCCAAATCACCCATCAGACTGCGCGCTGCTAAGAATTAATTTCAAGCATTTAAAAACATGAAACAACTACAAACAAACTGTTATCCACTCGTCTGGGTGATGAAGCTGTTTTCTAGATATTTGCCAGCCTACATTCTCCTTTTCTCGCCACCACATCAACCATCCACGTGCTGGATTGTCGCATTCAACCCATGCTATAGAATATTCACCACAATGCTCTCCTTTTTTCACCATCAGCCACCTACTGGGATAAGGAAGGATCTTGTGCGCCACCTCCGAAGACTGTTCACGTTGATGAGAAGCTCGTGTGCCACTTTTGAAGACTGTTTGCACTGAAGAAGGGAGATTCCTGCGTGTTGGCCTGTGATCAGTTAAACGCCTTTAAGATTGACTAAATTTAGAGAGCAATCGACCACTAAAGGGTCGAATTGCTCATCCCTATAAATTATTATATATAGCAGCCTCTATGAGAGAGCTCAGTTAGCTAGAAGAGTTAGGTTAGTCAAACAGTATCAGTTCATGCTTTGATTTGTTCTTAAGCACCGTATTTTTGTTCCATCGTCTGAATAAAGAGTTGTATGTGTTGCTGTTGAAGATTGCGTTTGAGTAGAAGTTAGCAAGGTATCACCCCTGATTGCTGAGAGGGCCCCTCATCAACCAGAGGTTTCTTTTCTTGTTTGTTTCCTTTATTTTTCCTATTGTAGCTAGTTTAATTCATAGTTTCTTTTATTTCTGTAATGCAATTTGATTTCTGAATTAGATAATTAGACCGCGTGCAAAGCTTTTTTCCAGTCTTGCTTTCAGTCATTTTATTTTCAGTCTGTTGCCTGATTTATTTGCAAGTTAGATAAAATAGATTGTTGTTTATCAAGTTAAGTAGATTTAATTTTATCTATTTCATTTCTGTTTTAATTATCAATTTATGCAATTTACATTCTAGTTCATTAATATGCAATGGTTTCTTTATGCTTATGTTTATGAATTTGCTTAAGTTTATTTTTCTATTAGATTTTCTTAATAAGTAGGTTTATTTATTATTCTTATGCATTAGAATTACATCTGCATGACTTCAGCTGAAGGTTAGTTCATTTAGGTTAGTTTTTACCATTTTAATTGTGCAGCCTGTCATTCGGACAACCTGTTCAGTCTGTTAATCAGCCACCCCTTTCAGACCCACAGTTCAGTCTGTCATTTCGCCCCTAGTTCTGTTTTTAATGTTTTTTAAATGTATTTTAAGATTGTTTTTAGTTCTGTTTTTTTAATGTCTAAATTATGTTTTGACTGTAATAGTTAGATTATAGTTTTGTTAACATTATAGTTATAATCTAATTGTTTTAGGTAATTTAATGAAGTTTTATTATTTTTCCTTATTTCCTTTTGCCTTGAATGTGTGTTAAGTTGTTTTTGTTTCTTGAATGTGGGTGAATCCATAAAGAGGGGTGTCTATTTTGGGGGGTTTTATGAGAAAATAAATTTGATTTTTTCATGTTTTTCAACTTTGGGCAAACAAAAGTGATATTTTCGTTTAGAATTTCACTTTCAAGTAAAAACAAAACTTTTAGAGAATTATGTTAGATTTCTATTCATAATTTTTTGAAATTTTTTTATTGAGATTTGATATGTCATTTCAGAAAATGTTTGGCAGTGTGTCCCTATAAAATGAAAGGACTAAAAAATAGTCATGTTTGGTTGCGCCCGTAAAATAATTGTTAAAGTTGTGTTTTGCAAAAAATAAATATGCTACGACAATCTACACACAATATACTATTGCGATGACTATAACTTTGTAACGAACGGATCTATATACTAATTATAATAGTTTTTTGAATTCGATCAATGGGAAAACCTTGTCAGTTTTAAACATGTTTTTGGTTGCGCCACTTTTCTCTCAATTGACTATAAAACTTAAAAATCTACGAATACCCTTTTAAAGTAGACACTCCAATTAAGTGCACCATATTTGTTTCAATTTTTTAGGTGGTGTATTTTTAAAGTTATATATTTTTCATTTCACCGCATTTTGAAAGAGATGAAACTAAACTCGACACATGTTAAGAAACAAAAAAAAAAAATATCAGATCTCACCTATACACAACAAAATCTATACCTACAGAAAGTAGATTTAATGACGAAACTAAAGGTATCAAGTCCGACAGTCGATTTGTAGTGTAAGGCATCCATTTTACTTTCCAAAAATGGAGAAACCTGAAAACTGTGTAGGTTACAGGTTTCAGAGGTTATTCGACCGAACAATTTTTTCCGTAATGGAGACATTACAAAAAAAAATTCGTTGACTGGAAAAAAAATCGTATAAGTAAAACGAAAGAGCCTCATTATTTTCGCACCTCTTCATTTCGTATAAGTAAAATGAAAGAGCCTCATTATTTTCACACCTCTTCATTTCTTATAAGAAAAACGAAAGAGCCTCATTATTTTCTCACCTCTTCATTTCGTATAAGTAAGAGTATTTTTTAAGGAGTTTTCAGAGGAGATTTCTTTTGCCAAAGGGTTTTTAGAAGGTATTTTTCCTCTTATTTATTTTCAAGGGGTACATTCAAAGATTTTTTTCCCGAGGCATTTTTGCCAAAGATTTTTTGTTCTAAAGTATTTTTGAAAATAAGTTATTTCTTTGCAAGAAGTTTTTTCTTAGAGTTTTTTTCCAAGATATTTTTCCAAAGTATGTCATTTCTTTGCAATGGGTTTTTTTCCGAAGAGTTTTTTTTTTCCAATTGATTTACAAAGAAGATTTCTTTACAAGGTGTTCTTATTTTTTTCCAAGGGTTTTTCAAAAGGAGATTAAGCAATCATGGGTAATAAAAGAAACCATAAAAAAAAGTGATCGTAAACGTGATGACGATGATAATAGGGAAAAACAAAAACTCAGAAATACAGCCAAAAGAGCAAGGGTTGCAGAAACGGAAGAAATAATTGAAGATATAAGAACATATTTACATGACACTGTTGATGAAATGGAAATTGAAAATAGGGTACAAGAAGAACAAATGGAAGTTGAAGAGACCATTGTTGAAGATGTAAATAGTGATTTACATGTTAATGTTGATGAAGTCAATATTGAAGATCAAAGCCAAGATCCAGAAATTGGACCTGGTATGTATATATTATGTATTTTCGAAATTCATTTTTTATAATGAATTGTATTTTCGGACATATGTTAAATTAAATTTATTTTGATATATAGGTACTTTCACCATTGATGATGAAATGTTAGAAGACATTGATTGCGACAAATATGGAGAAAAATTACCCATACATGTTGCATGATATCGTGCTACAAAAATTTATGATGATATTCTCAAGGATTGTTCAATAGCAGGACAAGCGCAAATTTTGAGATGTTTATTGGTGTCCAAGAAGTTAGAGGGTGCTACGTCATTATTGGGTGTTCACGAGGCGAAAAAAGAGTCAAAACTGAAACATAATGTGATAGAAAATATAGGTGATGCAATAAAAAAAATTGGAAAATCCAGAAAGAAAGATACCAGTGTTGCACGCAGAGCAATTTAGACAACAATTGTTTTAGCTAGTACTAAACAAAAATGGTTGACAACACAACTAGCACAAGCAATTGGAACCTCAAGAAAGACATTATACAAACATAGCAAATTCAAAATGCAAATAGATGAAAATGATGAACTTGCTTGCTGGGAAATTATTTGTAGACAACCTTACAAAGATAGAATGGGAGAAGGTGTTAAAGATATTGTATAGAAATATTGGTTGGAACATGCTTGAGTTTTACCAAATTCAAGGGATGTGATACGACAAAGAGTATCACAAAATGTATATGAAAGCCATCCAAAACATGCAATGGAAATGACACATGTACAATTGTTCAATAAATTCAAGGAAGATCATCGTGGAATTAATATGTCAATCACTAGATTTGTGCAACAAAAACCATGGTATGTTAGACCTATTAATATACGTGAAACATGTTTTCGTTATCATGTGCAATTTCAATTATATTATGACACATTTCTTGAATTTGGTAAAATGTTTTGGACAAATTCACCACCTCCGCCCACAGTACGTGAATTCATATCTCAAACCCTATGTGAGAGAAATCATGATGAAGTATTTTATAATAAGAAATGTGTCAATGGAAAACATTGTCATGGTTGTGGAAATATTGTTTTATTCCACAATAAAAACCCTATAAATAATGATCAGTCACTTTCAAATGTAACCGTTGATTGGAGAAGATATGAATACAACATTTATTCTACAAGTTCTAGTGATGCACATTCCAAAAGAATTGAATTGCGAGAAGATAAAATATGTGTGACAAATTTTCTCAAGAAATTTGAAAGTAAAATTTATAAATACACCAATAATTCACATAGAGCACGATGTCAAGACCTTCAATCCAAACATTCCCGTGAAATTTTTCCAGCTGGAACAATTTTGTTTGTGGTTGATTTTGCAGAAAACTACATATTTGCTGCACAAAAAGAGATTCAAAGTGAATACTATCATTCTGACCAAGTTTCAATATGTGTCCATGTTCTATATAGACATTATCAACAAGATGTTGATGGCATTGAAAGCACGTGTGAAAATCGAGATGTGATTAAATAATATCACTTTTATATCAGCGATGATCGTACACATGATACACATTTTGTTCAACATTGTATTGAACAAATTTTCTCTGATTCACTAAAAAGTCGTAAAGTTAAATTCAATGAACATTGGATATGGTCGGATGGATGTGCAGGACAATTTAAATCTTCATGATCATTTTTTTGGTTATGTCGACTTCATAAAGCAATGAACATTAAACCTTGCTAGAATTTCTTTGAAACTGGACATGGAAAAGGTGAACATGATGGTGCAGGAGCATACATAAAAAGAGCACTTCGAAGATGGAAAATGAACCATTCTTCTAGACAATTCCATTTAACTACAGAGGTTGTCCAATGGTGTAAATCAAATCTAAGCCATGATTGTAGTCAACAATCAAAAGATGTGCACAGGTATGTACATTATTTTTTTAATTTATATTAATTGTCAATTTTAAAAAATGTATGTACTAACATTGAAGTATTTGTACACTAACATTAAAAGTTGTCATTTGTGATTTATCATTTATTGTGTAGGTTTTTTTGGCTTGTTGGGGTCCAAGATATAGATAGATCAATACCATATGAGGCTAGCACCATACATGGGACTAGAGAACTTCACTCTATTCAAGCAAAATCCTTCAAAAACATGTTTGCATTTGACAGTAGAAAACAAACATTTTTGTCATATTTGCACTAAAAATGTTGAATCTATAGAAGTTTGTGAAAACATAACAAACAACTACGTAAAACATTGGAAACACACAGAGATTAATCCAAAAGGGAAAATGCCACTAGCAAGCATAGAAGAATTAGAATTAGAAGAAATAAAAATATCATCTGATGGCCATAGAATTTCAGATCTTGTTAGAGAAGGTAATGATGTTGTTGATTGTTCAATATTGTCCATCACCTTATGTTTATATAGTCAATTTAATTCACTTAACTCCAACGCCAATTGTAATTTGCACAGGAGATATTTTCGTTGTGATTGCACCTTTAGACAACAACGAATATGTAAAATATTATTTGATGCAATGCAATGAAGGAAAAATGAAGTTATTGGAGGACTACAATGACAACAGATTTACATACGAGAGAGGATCCATCATTTTGGAAGGCTATTTTTTGCAGCAGACCCGTATGACTGAAAATTATGTCTACATTCAGGATTATGAACCTGATGTTATATGTTGTTAGTATAGTCATTTAGTATGTGCATCTCGAATAAAATTGGTACAAGTTGCATAAAAAAAACTTAAAAAAACAAAAAATGGAAACTATCCAAATATGACCATGAACAGATAATTGAGGACGGAATTCCATTGCGATGGTTTTAACTATATCATTTCTTGTTTTATGTTAAGATTGGCTATCATGAATTCATTGAACTTTAATTTATTAAAATTTAGAATCAAGTTGCTAATGTTACCTTAGTAATAAAAAATATTAGAATTCAAAATCAAGTTGCTAATTTTACTTTAGTAATAAAAAATATTCCTATCAAAACTTCTTAACATTCCTAACCATTCCTAACATTCACTCATACATTCATATATTTACGCCTATCAAAACTTCCTAACATTACTAACATTTCCTAACATTCATTTCTAACATTTCCCACATTGATTCCTAACATTCCCCACATTGATTCTTAACATTAGATTGCATCTAACATTCCTAACATTCCTAAAATTCTCAACTTTTCAAGACTTAAAATATGTTATACATACAAACATACATAAATTTACTGATACATACATTCATATAATTGCACCTATCTAAACTTCTTAACATTCATATATTTGCACCTATCAAAACTTCCTAGTTCCTTTCCTAACATTCATGTATATTTTCACCTATCAAAACTTCCTAGTTCCTTTCCAAACATTCATTCCTAACATTCATGTATATTTGCACCAATCAAAACTTCCTAACATTCCAAACATTTTTCTAACATCGATTTCTAACATTCCCTGGACATTGATTTATAACATTCCCTAGACATTGATTCCTAACATTCCCCACATTGATTCTTAACATTAGATTGTGCCTATCAAAACTTCCTAACATTCCTAACATTCCTAACATTCTCAACATTCATATATTTGCGCCTATCAAAACTTCCTAACATTCCTAAAATTCTCAACATTCATATATTTGCACCTATCAAAACTTCTTAACATTACTAACATTTCCTAACATTCATTTCTAACATTAACATTCCCCATTCCCACATTCACTCCTAGCATTCCCCATGTTCATTCTTAACATTAGCATTCCCCATATGTTCATTCTTAAAAAATTGGATTGCTTTCATTTTTAACATTAATATTCCCCATATTCATTCTTAACATTCCTAACATTCCTAACCTTTACATATACAAGTATATAATCCAAAAAACAATATCTAAGATCAATGTATGTATGTATATAATCCAAAAAAACAATCATGAACATGTGAGTTCAATGTACATGTATATAATAATAAAAAATAGTTATGAACATGTGAGTTCAATATACATGTATATAATCAAAAAAACATTCATGAACATGTGTATAATCCTAAAATTAAGCTCCTCTATGTCTGAATCAAAGAATTCCACCACTATCCTCCACTAGGGTCTTCCTTTGAACTCATAGCAATCTGAAACATGTATAAAAATAGATTATGAGTATCATAAATTATTTAAACAATTTTAAATTAAAATCAAAACATTAAACTAGTATATAGAATATCAATACAATTATTAACAAAATTACCTCAAATTCTCTATCATTCAATGGAGTCTTCTCTTTTCCTCTAGAAGGTGGAGGAGACCCAAGCTGCAACATGTATAAAAATAGTTTATAAATCTTACAAACTATTTAAACTATTATAAACTAAAATAAATAAAATAAAATATTAAACTTATAATTCCACCACTATCCTCTAATGGAGTCTACCCTTTTCCTCGAAAGATTGAAGAGACCCACGCTTCAACATATATGCAAGCAATTTACAAATGTTAACTAATTAAACTTATATATCATAGAACAATTTGGGTAATATTACATACCTTGAAGAAGGAACATGTAAAAACATTACTATTTTTTCTTCCTCTCAATTTTATGTGTAGATTTGTAGATATGGGTCGATGAGTAATAGGAGTCATAGATTTGATCAATCATATATATAACTCCAAATACTCCACAACCCATTTCTACAAATAAAGATAAATGACCCTTCTTTATATCAATGACACTGCAACCATAGATGATAAGGAGGAATCATCTCTACCACTATCACCACGTCGATGATCATATGAATGTGAACTATAAAATAAGCTTGAATCCAGAGGTGAAGTCGATAATCTTTGATTTTCATTTCGGACACCAACTCCCGAAAAATGTGATGACCTCCTACGCTTCTGTCTCAAAGGTTGCTCTCTTTCCATTGGATATGATATCTACAAGTTTATAGAAATATCAATTTCTACATGTTAATTAATCAACTTTAAAGACCTAGCTACTATAAAATATAAGATTTCAATAAGGATCTAGATATCCCTAATATTATCTAATAGCTCTTTAAATGATTATAGCTAATTTATTATCTATTTCCATTTGATATGATATCTATAAGTTTACAGAAATATCAATTTCTATATGTTAATTAATCAACTCCAAAAACCTAGCTACTATAAAAACTAATATTTCAATAAAGACCTAGATATCCCTAATATTATCTAATAGTTCTTTAAATGATTATAGCTAATTTATTATCTATTTCCATTTGATATGATATCTACAAAATTACACAAATCAACTCATATCATGTTCAAATTCTACATGTAATTCCTCATCTTCAAAGACCTAGCCACTAAAAAAAATAAGTTTTTAATAAAGACTTATATGTTCTTAATATTATCTAATATATCAACTCATAACATATTCAAATTCTGCATGTTAATGCCTCAACTTCAGAGAACTAGCTACTATAAAAACTAAATTTTTATTACCTAGATGTCCCTCATATTATCTAATAGTTCTTAAAATGAAAATAGCTACACTATTGTTGGATGTATGAGAAATTAATGTAGCAATCTCTGTGTTTTTTATGTGTTTTAGATTTTTAAAACTACATTTCTAATAAAAACCTAAATGTCCCTAATATTATCTAATAGTTCTTAAAATGAAAATAGCTACACTATTGTTGGATGTATAAGAAATTAATGTAGCAATCTCTGTGTTTTTTATGTATTTTAGATTTTTAAAATTAATAGAAACAATATCATCAAATATGAAATTAAAGCTACATTTCTTTATGTCAACTACAAATATTTTCATTATTCCATAAAATCATAAAAAATATCCCTTATGCTAAGTTAACTGATCAGAGTCAGAGTTGATGAACTCTACATGGACAAAGTTGATGAACTCTGCATGGACAGAGTTCATCAACTCTGTCCACATGGATAGGGTTCATCAACTCTATCCACATGGATAGAGTTAAGTTCATCACTTCATGTGAACAGAGTTAATCACAGATTTAATACAAATATCTTCCTTATTATACCTATGAACTTAGATTAAAATTTAAAAAAATGCACAATATCTTAATATAATAGTAAGTATAAATTGTAACTAATAAGCATTATACAAGTTATATGTTTCTTTTATGATTTAGATTAAAAATACATAAAATCAAACAGATCGGTAATCAAAAAATCTGATGTTTTATGTGTAATAATGTTTTTTTTTATGATTTATATTAAACCTACTAAAATACGTTTTGCTAAGTAAAGTTATCAGGGAAAGAGTTGATGAACTCTACACGAAATATGTTTTGCTAAGTATAATCCATTGTCTTGTCTATTTGGACATATTTGATTTACTCTGTCCACATGTGGACAGAGTTGATGAACTCTGTTCAAATGGACAGAGTTCATCAACTCTGTCCATTTGGAGAGAGTTCTTCAACTCTGTCCATCTGGACAGAGTTCAGGAACTATCCATCTGAGTGTTGATCAACTTTGTCCAAATGGACAGAGTTCATCAACTCTG
The DNA here is from genome assembly GCA_001517045.1 of Pseudotsuga menziesii. NCBI lineage: Eukaryota > Viridiplantae > Streptophyta > Pinopsida > Pinales > Pinaceae > Pseudotsuga > Pseudotsuga menziesii. The sequence goes on from LPNX010114262.1 coordinate 205,808, forward strand.
TCCATTTTATTTAAATTATTAAATATAATTTAAGTTAAAAATATTTCATTCTAATTAAAATAGATTATATCAAATTCTAAAAACATATAATTTATAATTAAAATTAACAAAAATTTATCGATGGTCATGAATAAAAAAATCCTTTAGATTTCAATTTGAAAAGCAATCAATTCGACTCATAGCGTTGGGTGATAAAAAACAAATGGAATCCTACCTCGAGATTTTCTTTTGATCAACTCTGTCCAAATGGACAGAGTTCATCAATTCTGTCCAAATGGACAGAGTTGATCAACTCTATCCACATTTGGACAGAGTTCATCAACCCTATCAATTTGGACAGAGTTCATCAACCCTGTCAATTTGGACAGAGTTCAAATTTGTCCGCCTATCTCCCCATTGTCAACCAAGTTTAAAGCATCTATTCATAATTTGGCAGATTACCATATAAATTACATTTTTAAAACTTTAATAAGGAGGACAACAGCATTAAGGGCATGGATTTTTGAAATGGTTTAATCATCTTTTTATTAAAGTCTTCTGAAATCTGTCCATATGTGGACATATTCCATCAACTCTGTCCAAATATGGACAGATTTCATCGATTCTGTTAACATGGACATAGTTCATGGACGACTACCTTCGACATATAGATATTAACTAAAATTAAAATTATAAGAATTATACAATACCAATTAACATATGCAAACTTTAACTCTGCAATGCTACGACAAAAAACGAATTCCGTTGACTACAACAAGAGATAAATCACATATTCAACGTTTCGGATTATAAAAACAATTTCAAAAAAATTTACCTGACAAGCAGAAGCACAGCAAGACCATACCACGAACAGACCCTCCAAGAAAACACCACAAACACCACCACAAAATGACCTCCACGAACAGACCTCCATGCCGAACAGACCTCCACGCCGAACATACCATCACGAAGCAACCAACACAAACAGACCTCAACGCTGAAAGGAAACTAGACAGTGTTCAGCCTCCACGTCAAACAGACCATCACGGCCTCCACGCCGAACAAACCATCACAAAGCGACCTCCACGAACATACCTCCACGCCGAGAGGAAACTAGACAGGTAGCGGGGTGCCAGGATGGCATATGTACACGTCAGGAGGAACGATCACGTGGACGGGGATGATGAGAAACAACAAACAAATCGGGTGGCAGGAGAAACAAGACAGAATGAAGACAAATGACTGCAGGCGAAAACAATGAAAATGGGCCCGGAGCTGACCTTTTATGCGAAATAACTATTTGGCCGAACAATTATGTGGTCGAATACTTGTTCAGCCGAACAATTATTTAGCCGAACAATTATTCAGCTGAATGATTATTCGGCCAAACAATTATTCGGCCGCATAATTGTTCGGCCAAATAATTGCTCGTCTGAATAATTATTCGTCCGAATAAGTATTGAAATGACCGTAAAAATTACCAGCCGACTATGCTTCTTGTCAAATTAAACAGTTCACCGTTAAGGTTATTCGGCCAAATAATGATAATGATTCGGCCAAATAAATTAATTTATCGGCCAAATAAATATAGTTATTCGACCGAATAACGTCCGCTATGTTGTTTGGACAACCGATTCTCACAGAAGTGTTACCCAACTTTGCGTTTTCACCCATGTTATTGTTGATTTTGTTCTAATATTGTTTTATTTCATATTTATGCTTTTTAGATTGATTTATTTGTTTGTATGTGAGATTTAGTGTTATATGTGTTTTCCTTAGTATGTTTAGGTTGTCTCTTTTATGATTGTGTTATTGTTGAAATAACTTGTAGGACAAAACCTAAAGATATTTCTTTTATTAAGTTTTCTACTTGCTTCTTTTATTAAGTTTTCTAGTTGCTTATAAGTTAAGTTTTCCTTGTACCCTAGTTTCCCATTTGAATAGTTAATTGTTGACTGTATTTTAGTTTAAAGTTTATTATCAATTATTTAGTTTATTGTTCTGTCTCAGTTTAATTACTTTAATAACTGCATTTTTAGGAGTTTCACTCGGTTTTTCATTTTGAAAGATCTTTCGATATTTTGTTTGTTAAATATTTACACGACACCCTCTACCTTCGCATATTTTTTGTGTAAACTCTAAGCTTACCAACCCCGGTTTATAATTAAAGAATAGGTGGATTAATTTAGACATTATAATACACCCAACACTTTTGGCGTCGTTTCCGAGGAGTTGTTCTGTAAGGTAGAGTAGAATTCTTTATGAAGTTTATTAATAGGTTGGTAGCGGGGGAGCGGTAAGACGAGAGGTAAAAACCTACGCATCTGTTATAACAGGCACCCCCAAATCTAGAAACAGTAGTAGCATAGGTTTTTTTTAGTTTAAAAGTATTTCATGAGTAGAATTAGAGATCCTCAGGGTAGATTTGTCAAGATCAAAAAAGTTATTGAAGTCTCTACTAACTACCGTAGGGGACGTAATTCCCCAACTACTAACTCACCAGAAAGGTATCGAAAGACACCTATAGGAAGTAGTTCTACCCTGAAACCTAAGGAGTATCTCTTATAAGATCTTACCGGAGAATCCATAGAAAGAGAAGGAACCTTGGCAGAAGGTCCTAAGGACCCTGTTCCTAAGGAAGTTCAAGTGGATCACCCATTAGAAACCTTTAGCGCTCCACTAGTTTTGAATCCAATTAACACAAATTTTTCACTAGTAGGAGATCCAAATTTTGTTGACTTTGTTGATCCTGTTCAAGTAAAATCTCTCTTTGGAACCTCAGTAGATCTAGTTATTTCACAAATTGAAACTTCTACAGTAGAACCTACTATCCCTCTAGGATTCAATAAAAACACAGCTGATTAGAGGAAGATATCTCCTGAAAAAGAACATTGGGATGCTCCATTATCACCTCAAAAGGATCCTCCTAAGTATATTTACGTTAAGAATCCATCTTATATGGAGAAACAAGGAGAAAACAAAGATCATGATGAAGTTAGAAATGAAGAAGGAGCCTGGGGAAAATCGAACTGAGGCTACCTTTGGGTTCCTTATCTTAGATACAATGCAAGATGTAACTATGAAAAACATCCCTCCTTCCTCCTTACCTACTTTCTATGGAAAAAGCAATGAGGAACCGGACACATTCCTGTTTGAGTTTTATATCCTTTGTAGGAGTTACAATTATCTACAAGACGCTCACAAACTAAAACTCTTTCCCACTACACTAAAGGATTTCGCCTTGAGATGGTTCATGGGATTAGGAGAATCCACTATCAGGACTTAGGATGATATGAAAACCTCATTTTTGTGAAAATATCAAGAATATTGCAAACCTAAGGACTCTCGACATGATATATTCAAGAGACAACAACTTGAAGATGAGATCCTGGAGGATTATCTCAAGAGGTTCATTTATACATTACATAATTCTAAATATAATGACCTCCGAGAAGATGCAGTACGTACACTTTTCCTTAAAGGGATCTCTAAGGACTTGTTAGAAAGACTTAATCTCATGGCAGCTGGAAGACTTAATCTCATGGCAGCTGGCGATATTTCTCATAAAACTTTTGCATAGATCGGTGAGATGTGTAAAAATTATTCTAGGAGTAGGGGGTAAGTTGCAAAAAAATTTCGAGAGCCTTTTAGTAGAAATATAAGAGGAAATGTTCCTAGTTCAGGTGGAGTTACAAGAGTAGAGTTAGGAAACATGTTGGAGAACTTTAAGACTGATATCTTAGGAGCAATGGGTTCTCAACTAGATGCTTTACAAGCCAAGAAGAGGCGGGATGAAGAACAAGTAGCAATGAGTATCTTTTGTCCAAGATGTAGAACTAAACATCCCCAAAGGGAATTTCCATTAAACAACATCTCTGTATGTCACATCTGTACAAAAGAGCATCCAACAGATAATTGCCCATCCTTGCCTAGATTGCAAGCCATATATAAGAGTGGGGATGTAGCTGAAACATCTAGAAGGCCTCCTTGGCAACCTAGAGACCAACCAGCATATCTAAACTTTCCACCAACACCTCCTGTCACATACCCCAATTTTGTAAAAATATGTAAATTATTTAATTATATTCCTGAGACATTATGTTAAATTTAATGCTAAGTAGGAACTGATGACTCAGCAGAGTCAACAGAAGTGGAGTGTAATTCGGAATATTTTATTATTAATAAATAAATTGTGGAGACAACAGCATGGGAGAGCTGTTAAAAAGAGGTTACTGGTCAAACTGGTGGATGGAACTAGGTGGAGGGCAAAAGACAAGTGGCAGCATCCTCAAACACTTCCTAAGTTGCAGGTGGCAACTTCCCTATATTTGGGGTCATGATCCCCCAAGAAAGTGGGATTAGAGCAGGTGGCTCATTAAATGACAACTAACCCAAAAATACCTAGGCAATCTTTTAAAAAGTACTCAATGAAGAGAGCTAAGGCTGCTCAGATATTTTTCCAGAGAGAATTCATTCAGGTGAATGTTATTCAGGAAATTCATTGAGGAAAGAGGGAAAAACAGTAAGGAAGTTGTTCTGAGAGGATTGCTGCAGTAACTTGGTTTATTACAGCTTGTTAGCTGGGAGAACTTACTGATAAGTCCTAGATTAATACTAAGTTTGAAGACTGGTATTTGACTTTGCTGCACCTAGTTCCATCCAGGGAGACCAGAGCAAGCTCGGGGTTCCTGAGGAGTCGCTGTTTGAGCGCTCTCCAAGAGTTGGTAGGGAGGAACGGCCTCCCATTGCTGTTGTTGTCCCAGTTTAAACAGGTTTTGTCGCTTAACTATGTTGTTTTAATGAGTATGAATGGATGAATGTTATGCTTATATTATATGACAGAAGAGTTAGTTAGTTTAATAGTGTAAATGTTTCAGTATATCAGTGATTGAATCTATTGATGAAAATTAAGACCCACTGTGTTTTTTCACATCTGGGTTCACCAGACCGTACTTCAGCACAGGGGTAGTATTAGAAAAGGATAATATGATAGTAATATAAGAAGGAATGATAGTAAGATTATAGAGTAGTTTTACTGTGTTATTTTGCAGAGAAATAATCTTGGAATGAGAGTAGTATTATATGTACAGTTCTTGATTTTTAGTTACTCTCAGTAACCTAAGAGTTTTATAGATTTACAGTTTATTTCTTTTCAAATCTTAATGACTGTTTTATTTCAGAATTTAAAGAAAAGACAGAATAGTTAGATTTCAAATTTATTCTACAGGTATCTTAGTTCTGAGTAGGATTCTCTTACAAAAGAACATATATAAGTGTACATAGGTTATCCACTTGTAATCTGTTTTATCTATTATTTCTAAAATAGAATATGTAACTGTAGATTATAATTCTTAATAATATTACTGAATAAAATACAAACAGTGCAATAAAAAGATTAAGTTCTTTTATAAATATATTTTTATAATTGTTAACTGGTTATTCTTAAAAGAAATATTATAGAATATAGAGGATGTAAGAACACAGTAGATAATTAATAATTTATCTTGTGTTCATAACTAATTAAAAATACAGTTGATAATTACAATATTTATAGTACAGTTCTATAAATTATTATTTAAAAACAAGGTAATATATTATAATATCACCAGTAAGTGGGATTTATGCAAAAGGGCTGTGCATAACAGATACATTACTTTCTGTAAAAGAAATACAAATTAATATAAATTGCAAGGTAATAGTTATACAATAACAATACCAACATTTCCAATTAAAAGTAACTAAGTATCTAGGAGTACAAAAACAATAATTATTCTGTATATTTATGTACTAAATACACATATTATGTAAGTTAAAAATACTAAGTACAGGAACAGTATGAATGGGTAATATAGATAATTTTTAGTACTACTAGGTTACATATAAATTTCTGTACTTAAAAAGGGAGTAACTATTAGTTACTCAAAGTACTTCACCATAATTTAAAATCAAGCAAATAGAGCCACAGTCCGCTCGTCTTATCAAGTGGATCTATTTAATGCAAATTATCTAAATAATTTACAGTTATATTATTAACCTAAGAAAATTTCCCAAGATCATAGAAATACTTCTTTTACAGCCACGCTCACAGAGTATGTTTATATTAATGCAGGTAAACAAAGAATTAAATAACTTGTAGTAAAACATTGTAAGCACCCGAAATCAAAAGAGGCTGTTAACAACTCATATATATTAAGTTAGGGTTTAAAACCCTGTAAGTATATAACATTAATCGAAAATGGAATCGAGGGTTTCTAAGCCCATATTCCAAGTTATCTTTCAACTTGATTTTACATAGTAAAAGCTGATTGAAAGACTACTGAAGCCACGGCTTCTACAAGGTGTTTAAAAACACATTTTTAATGTACAAGACGGCCAGAGTTAGAGTGCCTGCAAGCAGCTCAAGGGTCTTTTATAACTATGAGAGTAAGCCACAGTACAAAGTAATAAATAAACAAAAACCCTAAAGGAAGCAGTTCATGACAGCATAACCCATTTTGTTCCGGATGAACCAAGAAAAGAGGAACGGCCATGGTTAAAAACCAGGCTTACCCGTAACCTCAAACCGCCGTTGTAACCTCACGCAGCCAAGCAGAGGATGAGGTCAACCTGTAATAAAAAGAGTGCATTCAAAACTCTGTTAGAAATGATTTCTTTATAATAGAATTAAATCAACGAAATGTAATAAGATTCGACAATCCCCTTACCAAAGATTTGTATTAAAACGTGACTATCATCGAACAGTGCATCAACCACGAAGGCAAGCAGGAACATCGTCTGTAGAAGGAAGAAAGAGTTAACAGCGTAGCTTTTATCTCAATGCTGACCCGAGAAAACAATACCTCAGCACTCACGAAGGGGGAGGCAGTTACAGTCAAAGGGTTCAGACTTTAAATCGACGAAGGAGTAAACCCTGAGGACATTTTAATACCCTCGTAAACACCAGATAGAGTGACCATAACACCTCTTAACAGGTAAAGAACACACATGCAGGGAGAAACAGCATCTGGGGAGGCTGCTTTAGAACAGGGTAACGATGGTGCTTGGGAGCTGTTGTAGCAAAGGAAAAACGAAGGCCCGAAGGCGACAGGAAAAATGGTGAGTTAGGGCTTGACCTCAGCCTTTTAACAAACCAATGCATGGATGAGAAATAGCCACGTTACCACGTAAATCTTTTCTTCATTATGGGTATTTTTGTATAGTCTAAGTTTTCCAGCTTTTCCAAATGATTCCCAATCATTTAACTCATCCATAGTTTCGTTATGCACGTAGTATGGAACCTACATTTTTGTGTCATAACAAGATTTTGTTAGTAATCATCGAAGGTATGATAAAACTAACGACCCTTGTGATTGTGCTATGATTATATTACAAAGTATAATCTTCACCTTGTTTTATAACTTATACTCTTTGCATATGTTTCCTTTCCATAGTGCGAGGTTTTCATAAAGTATTATTTTCATAAAAATGACAAAGGCCTTATAAAGCATAACTTAAGAGACGAAGGATAACGATATCTCTCGTAATACAAGTATCTACTTGGTTATCCTAGTAATTAAGCAATCATAGTATATTTATCCTTTAACCAAGTATATTTGTTCATGCAAAAGAGTTAAGGAGGCCATTATGGTAAAAGAAGATAGAATGTAATGGTATAGGTAATCCATAGACTTAAAACCTTGTAACATGTATTAGTATATAATCTACCTTTGATTTACCAACCCATGTCTAGAGTGGTAAATACAATAACACCACTTTATTTACAAGCTTGAAACGTCTAAGATAAAGAGTTTTAGAAGTTCTCCTTAGAAAAGACCTTTAACTTAATTTGTCTTAGACTTGGTTATGAACCAATCATCCGGTTGAATAACTATGATTTTGAACATTTTACAATATTACTAGAATTAGTGATAACATGATTATAGGGTCGAAGTAATATACTTTTGGTTAAGTAAGAAGATTATTTTTACAAGTATTCTACCAACATCTATATTGTATGTATAGAGCATACTATTGGTACATTGTAAGAGGTTATAGATTTAATCATAGTAACTATGATATTGTAATGTTCACCTTTATGACTTTTGCCTTAGTCATCTAAGTTGGATAAAATCTTGCAAGAGGGATTGGCAACAAAATAACTTGATGAGTACATCATCTGGATCAAATGTTCTTAAAATTAGGATTTTTCACATAGGAAGGTGAAAGCTTTTAAGCGAGAGTTATCAAAGTAAGGGTTAAACCTTGGAAACTAAACGAATTAGTGTAATGTATATAAGCCCTGATACGATAGATTAAGTTATTTCTTATCATTGGGTAGTTTAATTTTGATAGCAATAGAGTATTAACCTCCTTCCTTATACACTTTACAAAGTAAGAATACTTGTACTTTCTTAAACATAAACTGCAGATTATCGTTTTCTAAATGTAAACAATCTTGTTCTAAAGATCTTTTGACACTGATATTTATGATAGAGATCAGACAGTTCAGTAATGTAAAGAACTATAATTATACCTCTGCAAGGATAAAAAGGAAAAACAGATACTGGAATTTACCTCAGTAATCAATGATTTGTGTTTAGCCACTAAGGTTTCACTGAACTTTGAATTGCAAATAAAACTTGTACTTAAAAGACTTTAGAATTTTAATTGCAACAGCCAAATCTATTTACCTATAATCTGTAAGGAAAGATTAAACTTTTTGCATTATCTCGAAAGCTATGTAAGCCCAGTTTTTGCATGACAGTCTCCCCTTATGGTTGCAAAAAGAACAAAATCAGTAAAGCTGAAAAGAACTGTTCTACTACAAATCATAACTAGCAATCATTGAATTTCAATAACAGTTAACTAATCAAACATTTAGTGACTGTAATTATTAAAATTATATGCATTTGAAAAATTTTAAATTTTTCGGAAAATCTAGGGTTTTGACACCTCCACTCTATTATCCTCTGTATCAACCACCTCAACAATGGAACAACTCCAGTTGGAAGAATTGGCCACCTCAGTATCCTCCTCCTCAATTTCCACAATAGCAATATTGGTCACAACGATGGAGAGGAAAACCATATCCTCAGCCACAACCTATCCCTGCACCTAATCATCCTTATCCTCATAATCAAACAAATTTCCAGCAAATGCTGCCTAGATTTGTACCTCCAATTCCTTTTATCACACAACAAAATCATCACTTTCAGAATGCAAATCCTCCTTGACTGACATTATTACCTGTGCAACTGATACCTAACCCTGACAATAAACCAACTCAAGCTCTTAACAGCATTGAGTTGCAAACTCTTCCATCATACCTTATTTCGATTGTACCTGTACATGAAATTCAATTACGATAGGGAAGAGTTGTGAATAATAAACCCAAGTCATCAGTCATCATTTAGGAACCAAATGAAGAAGAAGAAGATTCAAGTGAGCCCGTGAATGATGCTATTTTGGAGGATGTGAACATTTCAAAAGTTTCAGTACACACCCATCCTCCACAAGAAACTATTCAGGAGCAAAGAATTCCTCCATTTCCAGAAAGATTAGTAATAGAAAGACCTGTAGTTCATCCAGAGTATAACATTTTGAATGAATTAAAGAACATCTGTATTAAAATCCCTCTATTACAAGCTATTAAATATATACCAATATATAGTAAGCTAATAAAAGAGATGTATATTAAACGCCCAGGAAAGAAGCAAAAGGACCCTCTTACAATTCATGTTATAGGAGAAATGTCCGTATGTATGACAGGTCAGTCCCAGATTGCAAAATATACATATCCAGGAGCCCCAATAGTGACTGTAATTATAAACAACACCGCCATAGAGAATGCATTAATCGATTTAGGATCCACTATTATCATGATGACCAACACAGTTTTAGAATTTTTACAGTTAGGACAATTTCTTCGACCTACTCCTTCGATCCTAGAACTAACAGACCGTTGTAACACCCCAGTTTTGACCCCATTTCCATTAAATATACATGCTACATATATTGTAAATAATCATGGTGCGGAGCTAAAGGAAAAATCCCCACCATCGATTTGGCTATGTTATGTTTCGGATAGAAATTGTCACCGATGGTATATCGGAACATGCAGAATACATTTAAGTTGTGGCATCATGTGGCTATGCATTTTTAATTAAATAACCCGACCAGCTATGTTCTCTGCAACCAAATTGAGAAGGGGCATGATTCCTAAAGATAAGGAGGGGAAATGATGAACCTTGAGCAATGGGGGGGGAAATCCACATGTCACCACGCTGTTTGTTCTGTTGTTAGTTGGGACAGCTATTGGCTGGCAGGAAAACCACCACTAAGCTCACGCCTGCATTCTCTCCACGACGTGCCTTTTGAGTTGTGGATGGTCTACCCACTATCCGGGGATCGTGAGTATGTTCGTTTTCCCCATGCTGAGCGGAGTTAAAAGGATTACAATCCATTGTGTGGGGGTTCTCCATTCCTCTCACACCGCCTTGCTAATCGAAGAGACGTTCTTCCTCCTGTTCATGCAGAGAGTTGTGTCTTTTCCACCATTTTCAGACTGTGTAACATTCTATTACTCCACCATGGAATCATGGTCATGATTTTCATTCACAGTTTTGGGTTGCCTATGTCTTTTTCCCTTTTTCGGTTTGTGTAAGTTCTCCAGCAATTGCAGTGGGGATTGTGTGTTGTGGGCTCATGGTTGTTCGTGGGCTGTTGTTTTCCACGGCTACTGGACTGTGTATTTCCCTTGTGATTTGGCTGCTGTTAGTTGCTATGGAACTGTAAGTTGCTGTGGAATCGTTCTGGCCACGATAGGGCCAAGAACGATTCAGGGAGTGGTTTTACCCTATTAAAGCTTGAATAGTTGTTTTGCTTCATGCATGCAGTGGTTTTGTCCTCGGACTACATTGGAGTGGTGAATGAGGGCCTGATGTGCTTGATAAACCTGGTGGTTTGGGAACCACACAGATAGGGCTAGTGAGCTAGATTTCTTCTCCACAACCCCTGAATAGCACTGGAAGGGAGATCAGGGTCTGAGGGACTGCGTTGCAGAGAAAGGACAAATTTCCTTGTGTTGGGTGTGTGTGGGTGTTCTAGAAGTCAGGCTAGTTCTGGTGTCAGTGTCTTTAGCCCTTCAATGATCTCACCAGCTTAGCATTTAGCCTTTCCCAACTCCTGGATGGCCTAATAAACCCAACTTTGTTGGCTTGGCTAATCCGTTGTTCGCCTGATAAACCCAACTGTGTTGGCTTGGCTGAACTGTGTACCCTTGTTAGGTTGTTACCCTTGGCTATATGTAAGTCTATTAGTTCCTTATTGCTTGGGGAATCATTCCCGGCTCGGGGGTGGCAGCGTTGCTGAGAGATTAAAGAGCACGCGGGCCTATGGTTGGGTGGAACGTTTCAGGAACGTAGCTGGTTGCAGAACAAGTTCTTCATAAGATAAGTATTCTTACCTAGCTTGTGTCTGCAATTATAATTACCATAGATGAATGATAATGTACATGTTGAATTCTAAATTGTATATGAATGCATGTTGTTGCTTCTACTATGTATATGAATGATTAATGCATCGCAGTATGTCTTATGTTTTTAAGTATCATGCTTCAGCATTATATGTATGTGTATGTTCATGTTCATGGGGCTAGATGCCCAGAATATTTGACCTATGGTAGAGTCCTCTTCACCAGTCGGAGGGTTGGGGACGTTACAGTGTCGTATCAGAGCCAACATTGCAGCATGGGCCTGAATGGGCCACGAAAGATCAGATAGCAGAAGTAGGTTGCTTACTGCCCAGAAGAAACCAGGAGGAAATGGGTGAATGACAGGAAAATTCATGGGAAAATTCATAAAATTTTCTAAGTGCCGGAATTTTTGGCTCATCAAAAAACTTAGTGACAAGTTCTTCCAATGTAGCAGAGCACTTAGGGGTAAGGCCACCCGATAGACAATAATCGGAATGAGTTAACGGTTCATGCGCCGCCATTACGAAAGGCTAGTGCACTAATCCTCTAACGGCTACATGTTTCAACTGTCGATGCTAAGGTGTTTAGTGCATAGATGTTCTGGGTTCCGATACATAAATACGGTAGTTACAAACAGTTGATTTGATAGACAACGTATAGGGGAAGATGGAGCCGATGAAGCGGTAGAAGAGAGGACTAAAGAAATTTTTTTGGAAATTTTTCTAAGTCATAAAATCATCGGCGATCGACGATGATTAGTTGATCGCATCACCAATGCCTAGAGGATCAAGCTGTCGACATGGAAAAAGGTTTGGTGACTACATTGAAAGAGGTTAGATGATCTTGCGCCACTATTGCAGAGGGGTAGACAACTATTCTTCCAATGGGTAGAGCCTCCGACCACTGATGGCGTAGAGAATAGTCATTCTGACAGCCGACGCAGTGGAAAAAAAATTTCTGAAAGTTTTCTAAGGAACGGGATCATCGGCAAACGGAGGAGAATAGCCGTTGACATCGCCGATGAATAGTTGAAGGAAGAGTCGATGTGGTGGAAGACAAGGCAAGAAGAAAATTCAAAAAAATTCTTTAAGGCACAAGATCATCGGTCATCGGGAAATGTTAGTTGTACGGGTTGCCGATGAACATCAAAAGGAATTAGTGGATTGGATCGTCGATCGAAAAAGGGTCAATGAAGGTGAACCATAGTTGCAGCTGCCTAGTCAACTATCCACCCGACGCCGCAATGAACAAATGCTCCGACCACCGACGAGTGCCCCACGGAGACCATAGTGAATCTGCTGCCGGCTGTTGTGGCCACATAAAGAACTAATCACCCGACGAGGAGTGCATTTGAGTGTTGATGCCACAGCTACTAGAAGTTCTAATCACCGATATACTTGTGGCCACGGAAGACGCAGAAGGCCTGTTGGCAATCGTCGTGAAATCCGAAAGGACTAACAACCCGATGCCCAGTATGCCTGATCACCGATGCAGCGGATTAGTTGATTTCCCCGCTGATAAAGTTCGGATTGTCAGACCTTATGGACCTGATTAGAAGAAAATTTTGAAGAGTATAAGGTCATCGAAAAATTGTTAAGGATCAGGCCGTCGATCGGAAGGAATCAAAGGATTGTAAATCCGCTATTGTGGAAGTACGAAGCACTATCCACCCGATGGATAATAGGTTCAATAGCCGAATAGATGTCCGCGAAAACCGTAGTAAGATCACTTTCCATCATTGCAACTACTCAAGGGACTGCGCACCCGATGAACAGTCGATTTCCTCATCAATGCAGATCAGGGGTTTAGTCAAATTTCCCGCCAAAACGTCGTAGAGAAATAAATGAATAGACCATCGATGAACTAGGTGTTTTGACCACCGAAGTATCGAAAAGATAGCTGGGAAGAGATCCGATTGGGCCAAAGGAGATTTGGGTTTTTTGAGGCAACTTCTCAGTGATTTTTCAAGCAGTTTTCAACTATCTTTCAGTAGGATTTCAGTAGATTTCAGCAAACTATCAATGGATTACGGGGCTGAACAAGAGAGAGAACAAATTTTGTGTTTTGGCAAAATTGTTGTTTTATGAATTTCCAAAAGGGGAAGGTAAGTAGTTTTGATTTATATTAATGATATGCATCTAACAGTTTGCTACTAACACATTTGTAGAATTATAGACAACTTCCAAGAGCAGTACTCCAGAAAGAACAGTGTGGTAAAGCAAGAGGTGGTTTAGTCATGAGAACCCAAGACGGATATGATGCTTAGGATTCTTACGAGCATGCAGGAGATGCCATGGGAGAAAATGTTTGTAATGGAAATGATAACATAGATTCTAATGGAAGGAGATTCCAGGAGACACCATCCGAGGTTACAGCCACCATTAGAAGCTTGGTTAAATCCCAGGAAGAGCAACATCAGTTGAATGCTGCCATGTTGCAGAGCTTGACAAACTTGTAGAGAAAGATAGACTTTGGACGAGGTACAACAAAACTAGAAGGTAGTAAGAGTAGCACTAGAAGAAGGAGATGGACTTCCAGTGGATCATCTTCTTCTGAAGAATCCAGTGGGGATACAATCTCATCTTCTCATAAAAGGAGAAGAAGAGGACGCCATAGGGATCGCTCTCGAGATGAATTTAGGAAAGCTAAACCTCCTACATTTGATGGTGAGATAAATATTGGACAAGAGGCTGAAGCTTGGATTCTTGGAATAAAGAAGTACTTTCAAGTGCAGGATTATTCAGGAAACATGAAGGCAAGAGTTGCCATATTCAATCTGAATGGAAGATCATCCATTTGGTGGGAACACTTCAAGAAAGTAAAGAGGATCAGTGAAAGGAAACTGAAGTGGAAACAGTTCAAGAAGTATTTTGGGTAGAAATACCTCTCTGACAGGTATTATGATGACAAGATCAAGGAGTTCCATGAACTGATATTGGGACAACAGACCATGGATGAATATGCAAATAAGTTCTTGGAATTGTTGAGGTATGTCCGGTACATCAGAGATGAAAAAGTGAAGGTCCGGTAGTTTCTGAGTGGATTGCCTCAAGCTTACAAAGATAGAATTGAGTTTTATGAACCAATAACCCTTGAAGAAGCAATAAGGAAGGCTAAGTATTGCTATGAGCAAAGCAAAGGTAAGCCTGATTACCATAAGGCATGGAAGGACAAGAAGAATGAGAAGCTTGACCAAAGAAGGAAAGGTTTCAAACCTTCTAGATTCAGGAATCAGCAGAAGCAGCCATCCCAAGTTGCGAGTAATCCATTTGGAGTGACAGGTGGAAAGCCTAAAGAGACACATCAGAATAAAGGTCCACTCAAATGTTGGAAATGTGAAGGACCCCACTTGTGTAGATATTGTCCACTTGAGAATGACAGTGCAAGGCCAACTTATAACATTCAGGAAGCAAAAATAGCAGGTCAAGGAGCAAGGGAAGTCCCTAGAATTTATGCAGCACTGGAGGACCACCAGGCAGATAATCAGTCAACTGTGGTTGAAGTTGCAGGGAAGATTGTTGAACAACCTGTTTCTATTTTGATTGAACCTGGTTCTACTCATAGTTACATTACTCCTAGAGTAGTGGATATTTGTGCTTTTAAGAAGGTAAAGCATGGAAAATCTTGGTTAGTTTAGCTAGCCACTAGGACTAAGAGAAAGGTCAGCGAATTGGTAGAGAAATGTCCATTGGTTATGAATGGATTGATCACTTGTGTAGATCTGAATGATCTACCGCTTGGTTCCTATGATGTTCTCATTGCAATGGATTGGTTAGAAGCCCACCGAGTGAAGCTTGACTGTTATAACAAGACTTTTGAATGCACGGATGAAGAAGGAAACCCAGTAGTGGTGAAAGGTATTCTGAAGGTAATTTCAGTAAGACAGGTTTCAACAATGCAATTGAAGAAGTTCTATAGGAAAGCTTTCCAGTTGTATGGAGCACATATTCTAGAACCAACAGGAGATGAAACTCCCAAGTTGGAGGACTATCAGGTGCTACAGGAATTCAAGGATTTGTTTCCTAATGAGATTCCAGGGCTTCCTCCAAAGAGGGAAATTGATTTCACCATTGAACTTGTGCCAAGAGCAGCACCAGTGCCCAAGACACCCTACAGAATGAGTACACTGGAGATGTTAGAGTTGAAGATGCAACTGCAAGAGTTGTTGGAAAAGAAGTATATCCGACCGAGTGTGTCTCCTTGGGGAGCACCGGTTCTGTTTGTAAAGAAGAAAGATGGTACACTCAAGTTATGTATTGATTACAGACAATTAAACAAGGTTACTGTGAAGAATAAATATACTTTTCCTAGGATCGATGACCTCTTTGATCAAATGAGAGGAGCAAAGGTATTTTCCAAGATTGACTTGAGGTCTGAATACCATCAGGAGGATCAAGGATGAATACATTCATAAGACAACCTTCAAGACGAGGTATGGACATTATGAGTTTGAAGTGGTACCATTTGGTCTCACAAATGCACCAGCTACATTTATGTGCCTTATGAACAGTGTCTTCAGCAAGTATTTAGACAAGTTTGTTCTTGTTTTCCTTGATGACATTCTTGTTTATTCTAAGAATGAGGAAGAACATGAAGAGCATTTGAGGTTGACATTGCAAGTGCTCAGGGAACATCAGCTATATGCATAAATTGAACAAGTGTGACTTCTATAGAGATAGAATTCAGTATTTGGGTCACATTATCTCAGAAGAGGGCATATCAATGGGCCCTGAAAAGATTGAAGCCATTATGAACTGTCCTACTCCAAGAAATGTGACGGATGTAAGATCTTTTATGGGAATTGCAGGATACTACAAGAGATTCATTGAGGGATTTTCCAAGGTTGCACATGCCATCACGTCTTTGCAAAAGAAGGGGATAAAGTTCGAATGGACTTCAAAGTGTGAAGAAAGATTCGAGCGGTTGAAGAATCTTCTCACCAGTGCACCAATATTGAAAGTTGCAAATCCAAAGAAAGATTTCGTGGCATGTATTGATGCATGCGGGCAAGGGCTGGGAGGAGTCCTTATGCAAAACAACCACGTGATATGTTATGAGTCAAGAAAGCTGAAGGATCATGATAAAAACTATGCCACTCATGATCTAAAGCTTGCATCCATAGTGCATGCTTTCAGGATGTGGAGACTTTACTTGATGGGTAAAAAATTTGAGCTCAGGACAGATCATTGTGGTCTCAAGTATTTGTTTGATCAACCTACTCTAAATGCTAGGCAAGCGAGATGGCTGGAATTTTTATGTGAGTTTGATTTCGAAATCAAGCACATAAAAGGAAAGAAGAATAAGGTAGTTGGTGCACTCGGCAGGAAGGTACAGGAAATGCATGTGGCATCTCTTAGTCTTTTCCAATCAGATTTGAGGTAGCAGATTAGAAATCATGTTGCCAGAGATGAATTGTA
Organism: Pseudotsuga menziesii; assembly: GCA_001517045.1. Lineage (NCBI taxonomy): Eukaryota > Viridiplantae > Streptophyta > Pinopsida > Pinales > Pinaceae > Pseudotsuga > Pseudotsuga menziesii. The sequence goes on from LPNX010114262.1 coordinate 222,656, forward strand.
TGAACAGGTAAGAGACAAATTGTAGCAGCAACGTCTTGAGAAGAGGTATGAGGGATATAAATTGGAAGAAGATGGACTTCTTACTTATAAAGGTAGAATTTATATTCCGAATGTAGTAGATTTGAGGAGAGTTGTTATGGATGAAATCCATCAAGCTCCATATTCTGGTCACCCAGGATATCAGAAGACAATTGCTACAGCTAGAAAGCAGTACTTTTGGCCAGCAATGAAAAGGACATGGCTGAATACATTTCAAGGTGCATGAAATGTCAATAGGTAAAGGTTGAGCATAAACATACAGCGGGCTTGTTGCATTCTTTGCCAGTTCCGGAATGGAACTAGGAAGTTATTTCCATGGATTTTATTACAGGATTGCCAATGACTCGAAGACAACATGATTCCATCATGGTTGTAGTAGACAAGTTGAAAAAAGCAACACATTTTATACCAGTGAATTCTACGCACAAGACTGATGACATTGCAAATATTTTCATAAAGAAGATTTTCAAATTGCATGGATTGCCGAAGGCAATAGTCTCTGACAAAGATGTTAAGTTCACTTCCAATTTTTGGAAGGGGTTGTTTGCAGATTTGGGTACAAGGCTAAACCTCAGCACTACATACCATCCTCAGATAGATGGGCAGACAGAAAGAGTTAACCAGGTGCTTGAAAATATGCTTCGCATGTATGTTATGGACAAACCAACCAAGTGGGAAGATTACTTACACTTGGTAGAGTTTGCTTACAACAATCGACAGCAGGAATCCTTGGGGATGAGTCCGTATGAAGCCTTGTATGGAAGAATGTGTAGGACACTAGTGACCTGGGATAACCCAGTAAACAGGATTATGCTCAGACCAAAATTACTCAAGGAAATGGAGCAAGAGGTTGTAAAGATTAGGCAGAATCTGAAAGCAACACAGGACATACAGAAAACCTATGCAGATAAGCATAGGATGAACAAAGAGTTTAGTGTTGGGGATCATGTTTACCTCAGAGTGAAAGCAAAGAAAAGTTCCTTGAAGCTTGGAAGTTCTGCCAAGTTGTCACCTAGATATTGTGGGTCGTTTGAAGTGCTTGAAAGAATAGGGCCAGTTGCATATAGACTTGCATTACCTGCTACTACTAGAGCTCATAATGTTTTTCATGTTTCTTTGCTTAAGAAATATGTACATGATTCTAACCATGTGATAAATTGGGATGTGATTCAGGTGGAACCCGAGGGAGAGTTCCAAATCAAGCCAATGTGCATCCTCAACAGGAAGGTCACAATGCTCCGGAACCGGGCCATAGGGCAGGTAAAGGTGCAATGGGAGCACTACAGACCTGAAGAGGCTACGTGGGAGCTGAAGGATGCCATGCGATTGGCACATCCATTTTTTTTCAATCCTATGGAACATTGAGGCGGTACTAGCGTAGCATTTTGTTCAAATTTTGTAAAGCACTTAGGACAATGCTATTGAAGGGGGAGAGGAATGTAACACCCCGGTTTTGACCCCATTTCCATTAAATATACATGATACATATATTGTAAATAATCATGGTGCGGAGCTAAAGGCAAAGGCCCCACCATCAATTTGGCTATGTTATGTTTCGGATAGAAATTGTCACCTATGGTATATCGGGACATGAAGCATACATTTAAGTTGTGGCATCATGTGACTATGCATTTTTAATTAAATAACATGACCAGCTATGTTCTTTGGAACCAAATTGAGAAGGGACATGATTCCTAAGGATAAGGAGAGGAAATGATGAACCTTGAGCCATGGTGGGGAAAATCCACGTGTCACCACCCTGTTTGTTCTGTTGTTAGTTGGGACAGCTATTGGCTAGTAGGAAAACCACCACTACGCTCACACCTGCACTCTCTCCATGACACGCCTTTTGGGTTGCGAATGGTCTGCCCACTATCTGGGGATCGTGAGTCTGTTCATTTTCCCCATGCTGAGTGGAGTTAAAAGGATTACAATCCATTGTGTGGGGGTTCGCCATTCCTCTCACACTGCCTTGCTAATCAGAGAGATGTTGTTCCTCTTGTTCACGCAGAGAGTTGTGTCTTTTCCACCATTCTCATACTGTGTAACGTTCTATTACCCCACCGTGGAATCATGGTCATGATTTTCATTCACAGTTTTGGGTTGGCTGCGTCTTTTTCCCTTTTTCGGTATGTGTAAGTTCTCCAGTGATTGCAGTGGGGATTGTGTGCTGTGGGCTCATGGTTGTTCGTGGGCTGTTGTTTCCCACGACTACTGGACTGTGTATTTCCCTTATGATTTGGCTGTTGTAAGTTGCTGTGGAATCATTCTGGCCACGATAGGGCCAAGAACGATTCAGGGAGTGGTTTTTCCCTGTTAAAGCTTGAATAGTTGTTTTGCAGCATGCATGTAGTGGTTTTGTCCTCGGACTGCATTGGAGTGGTGAATGAGGGCCTGATGTGCTTGATAAACCTGGTGGTTTGGGAACCACACAGACAGGGCTAGTGAGTTGGATTTCTTCTCCACAACCCCTGAATAGCACTGGAAGGGAGATCAGGGTCTGAGGGACTGCGTTACAGAGAAAGGACTGATTTCCTTGTGTTGTGTGTGTGTGGGTGTTCTAGAAGTCAAGCTGGTTCTGGTGTTGGTTTCTTTAGCTCTTCAATGAGCTCACCAGCTTAGAATTTATCCTTTCCCAGCTCCTGGATGGCCTGATAAACCCAACTTTGTCAGCTTGGCTGATCCGTTGTTCGCCTGATAAACCCAACTGTGTTGGTTTGGCTGAACTGTGTACCCTTGTTGGGTTGTTACCCTTGGCTATGTGTAAGTTTGTTAGTTCCTTATTCCTTGGGGAATCATGCCCGGCTCGGGGGTGGCAGCGTTGCTGAGAGATTAAAGAGCACACGGACCTATGGTTGGGTGGAACGTTGCAGCGACGTAGCTGGTTGCGGAACAAGTTCTTCATAAGATAAGTATTCTTTCCTAGCTTGTGTCTGCAATTATAATTACCATACATGAATGATAATGTACATGTTGAATGTTGAATTGTATATGAATGCATGGTGTTGCTTCCGCTATGTATATGAATGATTAATGCATCGTATTATGTCTTATGTTTTTAAGTATCATGCTTCAGCATTATATGTATGTGTATGTTCATGTTCATGGGGAAATATTCCCGGATGATTTGAACTATGGTAGCATCCTCTTCACCGGTCGGAGGGTCGAGGATGTTACAACCGCACTACGGTAAAAGCCGTTGGAGTCCTGGATGACATTGTTGTATCAGTAGCTTCATGGGAATCCCCTGTCGACTTTATGGTCATAGAATCAAAGGATCCTTCTAGAAAACATCCTATTATCTTGGGAAGACCATGGTTAGATACTGCAAATGCTTTTATATGGTGTAGGGATGGAGAGATGACTATTTCCAATGGGTTGTCCACATAAAGACTTATTTTATACCCCCCAGCACAACCAATAATTGAAAATTGATGGTTGTTAAATTGTTCTTTTGGGGATGGAGACTTTGATGATCTCTCCCTTCCTAGTGATTTTTCCTTGGCACTTCAGGAGAAGACCACTGAGAATCTATTAAAATAGTTTGTTTCTTCGACGACCTGTACAGATTTCCCTCAATCCTTTGCTTAACTCGATCAGATTTTTGGAGATGAGTTTCAAGAGAATATGGCTCTCTCAATGTTTACAGAAACACCTTGTGTCTTCACAATTGAAGAACATATAGGACCATATACCATACCTTGTGAGGTTGTCCCTGAAAAATTTCTACATATAAACACGGGATTAAGTGAAAACCAATAAGCACAATTGCTTAAAGTTCTTTAGAAACAGACTGGAGCACTTGCATGGGAATACACCAATATGAAGGGTATACACCCCGATACCTATATTCACCATATTTATATGGATCCAAGCATGTCACCTGTAAGGCAGCCACAGAGTAGGATGAATCCTGCTCTAAAGGATATAGTAAAAGAAGAATTACAAAAAATCCTCACTGCTGGTTTCATCTATGATATTTCCGATAGTAAATGGGTATCTCCTTTAGTAGTAGTTCCGAATAAAATTACAGCGAAATGGCGTATTTGTGTTGATTTTAGGGAACTAAACAAAGCTACACTTAAAGACTACTTTCCTTTACCTTTTATCGATCAAGTATTAGATACTTTGTCAGGTAAAAATTATTTTTCATTTCTTGACGGGTATAGTGGTTACAACCAAATTTTATTAGCACATGAAGATCAAGACAAAACCACTTTTACATGCCCTTGAAGAACATATACTTATCGATTTTTTCCATTTGGCTTATGTAATGCACCTGCCAATTTCCAGCGGGAAGTATTAGGAATCTTTCCTGATCTTATACATGACTGTGTGGAGGTATACATGGATGACTTTACGGACTATGGTAATACTTTTCAAGAATCCTTTGACAATCTCAAGAAGGTCTTGATTCGATGTCAAGAAATGAATTTATCTCTCAGTCACAAAAAATGTAAAATGTTACTGACAGAAGGTATATTTTTGGGACATCGTGTTTCTTCCCAAGGAATCAAGGTAGACCCTACAAAGATCAAATTAATTGTTGGCCTTCCCTCTCCCAAAACTCATAAAGAGGTAAGAAGCTTCCCTGGTAATGTAGGCTATTACCATCGTTTTATTGAAAATTTCACCAAAATAGTTGCACCAATGTTTAAGTTACTTACAAAGGACTCGAAATTCCAGTGGACAGAATCTTGTCAAAATGCTTTTGAAATCCTAAAAGCCAAACTATCGGTGGCACCAATACTTAGGGGTCTCGATTGGTCACTTCCTTTTCACATATTTACCGATGCCTCTGATACGGCCATAGGAGGAGTCCTTGTTAGCTGGAATATTTCACCTCCTGCGGATAGCAAGGTGTTCCACTGATCTGAATAGTTCAGATCTAGAACAAATAGAAGACAGAGGTTGAAGACTCTCCCTAGATGTCGTAGATACCTGGAATACAATGCTTTGATAGTCACCCTGTGTACCTGCAATAAGCTCAACACAAAATAGATCAAAGCAACTAGAATATGATCTACTAATCTATGCTAGTGACTAAGGAATCTAACAACATATATATGAAATCAAGAATCAACAAAATATGTGGGACATAAATCAACTTGCATTAAAGAAATATGAAGAAGTTTACAACCAAGCCTTAGTGTTGACATGCATCTCCATGAAACCAAGCATTCTCATCCCCATAAGCTCCAACTCTATCTCTCTCTATGTTCTCCAATGGTATGGACCAAGTGATCAATCCAACAGCATAACAATGCCTTAAGAGTTCTCCCCCTCAACCATGGCCATAAGCTTGTATTTATAAGGCTAGATGGATAGGGTAGGTTGAGAGATTTGTGGGTGAGGTGGACTCCAAGATCCTAGGATGGGGGATCTCAAGCTCAAAAGACCCACAACAGTAGGGATAAGGGATATCTCGAGGCTTATCATCTAGAAGCCTCGAGAAGTTTCTCTTTTTCCCTTTTTACCCAGGGTATCGAGTTTTCCCTTCATTAACAGAGCGATTCTGGTAATAACCGCTTACGGACTAAGGGCCATAAGCGGTGGCACTGCGTGTGGGAAACAGAGTATGGGTGGTGCGAACAAGGGTACCACGTATGGATAAAGGGTCAAGCATGGTGCTGGGAATTTGTATGAAAACATTGACAAATGATATGAGTTTCGACTCCAGAAGCTAGGATTTAGGGAAAGTAGGTATGTCAAATGTCTTATCACATGATGGTGACAGGATTTTGGTATAACAGGATGCCCCCCAAAGCATGAGTCTTAGAGGGATACGATAAACGAGAGCTTTGAGAGAACAAGTCATTGCCATGAGGAAAAAATGTTGGCTCGATCAGAGTATGTCATCAAGTAGGAATCTATAGTACATCAGTATGTTGACTCATAGACACAAGTAACCAAACTCATGGCTGCAAACCAATACAAGGCAGATCCATGAGAGGAATAAACAAGCATGGCTACTAGAATACAACGTAGATTCGTGTCATAGAGGACTCAAAATTGGACATTGATACCAGAAATACAACGTAGATCTACATCATACAAATGCAAATTTGAGCATAGCCACGACCATACAAATGTGGATCCATGCTATATATACAATACTCCATCGTAACCTGGGGAAAAGCAATGAGTGCTTTAAACATATACCCAGGGTCTTCATCTCATCTTTCACAAAGTACGATTCTATCCATGTGATTACAATGATCTGAAGTTGAACATGGTAGAAACCACTTGATTACTGGCCAATGATGTGAACCGTTAACAAGCGTGAGTGAAATCACCATCAATGTCAATGATTCCCAAGGTACTCTAGTACAATCTACTGAGTGCGAATAGATGTCCTGAGGTCGAACATGACACTCGATTCTATAGATCACTGGTCAATGATGTGAACCTATGTCAAGAGCGACAGAAGCTGTCACTTAAGGCATACAGATCTCAAGGTACTAATCATTGTTTCTAAGACAATTTCCTGGATGATGAGCTGATGTCGACGGGAATAGTCTTGTCGAAGGAGGGCCATGATGAGTCCCACATCAACGACACGAAACTCGGAACATAGTTCTGGAATTATGTCAATGTAGTAACCATATGACTAACTCAAAGATACTGACACAAAGACTATGTAGACTCCAAAGGTAAAACTTCTTCAAATCCCCTTTGAACATCGGGCGGCACTACAAAAATACTTGGCAGCATGACTGAACAAAACAAACACAAAATACGACAGTGGACAATGCATTCTTTTGAAAGACTCAAAGGAGTGACATGACTCATGAAAGTGGATCGTCACGAAGATTAGCTGAATACCCAATTGACTGACATGATTGTGCAGACAAGTGCCATGTTCAAAGGTAACAACAAACAACTGTCATTATTTGCAAAATGATTCCCTTCCCATTTCCCCCATCATGATTGATGAGTGCCTCTTTTCGGTTTTACGAGTTCAAAGAGGGTAACAAACACTTGATATAGCTTGTTGGAAGACGAGTCCAGACTCACATGTTTTACAAACCTGAGAGAGGAGGGGTTCGATCCCAAAACGGGTATCTCAATGTTTAATTTAACAAGTCCACTGAAATCAAACTCGGTATCGCTCATGTTTAGAGAGTCTGAATGAATACAGAAGAAGACTCCAAATGGTCCTTTTTCGTATGATTTAGTCTCTAAGGCCCGAAAAAGTATAAAATCATACCTTAGAGAACTCTTCCAATCATTATTGGTTGGAGTGTTCCTTTTTCGTAAATAGTCTTATTCGAACCAAAAAACAGATAACCTACCGTCGAAAGGACAACTCTTCAAATACTTTTACGAGTATGGAGGAGACAAGTACTTGACAATCTTTTCGTATTTAAGGAGCCTAAAAAGAGTTTAAAGAGGACTCCATGAGGTTTCTTTACACAATGTCACTTTTTACGAGCCTGGAAAGATTCGGAAACGGACTCGACCATCTTTTCATGTTTAAGGAGTCTAAAAAAACATGTGAAAAGAAGACTCCATGATGTTTCTTTGCACAATGTCAAATTTTACGAGCCTGGAAAGATTCAGAAATAGACTTGGACCTTTGATACTGGGTTTAAAGAGCATGATCAAAGTGTCGTAATAAACACTCATCGACCTTTTCTGTTTTATGAAAGTATGAAAAACCCATAAATAAACTTTCAAACCTTCTTGCTAGAGTTCTCCTATCCTACAATAGTCTTAGAAACAAGTGTTAAATGCATTTATAACTAGCATTAGGGATTACGACAGATAAATTTTGACCAAAATATGATTTTACATCAAAACTATAGCAAGTCAGACCCAAAAATGCCTATATAAGTCAAGTAAATAGTAAAAAATCAAACCATTTCACTATTTACCTTTAGCAGAGAGCACTTGGAGCATTTTCTTAGCCAGATCCTCCATAGTTGATACCGGGAGCTTCCACCGTTCATTTTCAGCATCATCAGTTGCAGGTAATTGCTAAGACCCTTATCTTTCATTTCATAGCATCTATTTTGGGATTTGGTGGGGTTTTGGGCCCATATGGTGAGCCCTAAAACTCAAAATGTGGGCACCGCGACTACCCCTTGCAGGATACACGGTTCCACCCTAGAACCGCGCCAACAATATAGTGGATAGGCGGTGCCACCGCCTGTCTCCAATGGTGCACAGGTGGTGCCGACCATGGATAAGTTAAACAAATAGTATGGGCAAAATAACCTCATTCTTTTGATTGTTAATGATTTAAGGATGATTCTAATGCATACCATTGTTGTTTTTGGTAGGTCTAGATCGCTCAAAACATGGTGATATGGAAGGAAAGAACCCATGACAATGAGGATGCTACTGTTGAGAGAAATATGGGTTGTATAGCCACATTACGGGACTTTGGGCTCCTGAAGTTCTTCCAGACCCCAAGCATGGTGTCGCACAAACGGCTACTGGAACACATATTACAAATGTGGAATCCAAAGCAGCAGTACTTCAAGGTGGGGGCACACATACTTACAGTGGAGGTAGAGGATATCTACTTCCTGACTGGTCTATCGAGACGGGGTGCCCCCATCTCATTGATAAGTTCTCGCGGTGGGGAGATTACTACCAGAGAGCTTATAGATCGACACTATGCACTGGGAACAGGTACATCGGGGAAGAAGATCCCCATCAAGGCAGTGATGGATAGGGCTCTACGGACCGTCTTGTTTACCATGCAGAGGGTGGCCTGGAGTGAAGGTGTACACTAGGCTTCCAAGGCACACATGTTGTATGCCATAGAGGCTATGGCACCCACGATGTTCAATCGAGCGGAATCAATGCTTTCAATCTTCAAGGATCAGCTGATTAAGTGTCGGCAAGGAGAGCTGAAGAAGTTCAGCTTTGGTTCCATCTGAGCCTGCTTCTTCTTCAAGTGGGTTCCAAAGATGAGGCCACAAGTGACCTTCCAGAGTCTGAGAGCATAGGACCCCCGTATGCTGAGGTGGGTCCAAGTCATGGCTCGCACAGGAGCTGGTAGGGGAAGGGTGAAGTTCGGTGATCCGTTCTTCAGATGGCTACGGGATCAGATCCTCATGGTTGAGGACTATGCTTATGCAGGAACGAACTTCATAGGAGATCCTCACCTACCACTCCCACCTGGCAGACAGTGGGGTGACATCGGTAAGAAGCAAGAAACCCTAAAATGGATGAAATGCTTTTATGTTTTATATTTTTTATGTTGAGTGACCAGACCTGTATATTCTCATGCAGATGTTGGAGTAGCGCAACCTGGAGGAGCATCTCCATTGGATAGGCAAGAAGGGGCTCACTTTGTACCACAGGGTGATGATATCACTGGGGAGATGGAGGAGAACCTGGAGAGGTTGACTTTGGACATCCCAGATGCTGACATAGATGACCTCCTGATAAGATATCAGAGATCCATAGCGAGAGTACTGGGCCAATTTAGTAGACTGCTGCATAGGGTAGCTCGAGTAGTGATGTGCTATCACGAGCACCACTAGTGTATGAGATACGTACTGAAAGCTGATAACTTCAGGATTTTGTATGATGATTTTTCCTAAACGCCTACGTACTTCAGAGGAGGTCTTAGGACCTATTTTTGTAAACTTTTTCATGTATATATATATATATATATATATATATATATATATATATATATATATATACAGACTTTTACATGGTGTTTATATGTTTTAAATGGGAAATGCATTTTCTATGAGTTTCAAGTGTCTCAAAATGTTTATTTACAATGGACCATGTTTGATTTACAGTCATGAATGGGAAATATGCCAGTCTAGGATGTAGTTAGCCAATGAGTCAGCAACTACATTATGATCCCTAGGGATATGCCTATAAGTAATAGTTTCGAATGATATTTCTAACAAACGCACTCTCCGGAATAGATGGAGGAGTACCGGGTTCCAGATGGTGTAGACATGGTTCAAATGGCGAACCACGAGCTGTGAGTCCATCAAGAATACTAGATCACGAACATCCTGGGAGGCAGCTTCATACTCGGTGATGTTATTAGTAGCGGGACCTATGCAAACCGCTCCTGAACTGACCAAATCTTCAGCCGGGGAATAGAGAACCCAAGCAGCCGAGGCGAGATTCAAGGTGTGGTGGCAAGCACCATCAATGAAACCATAGAAATCCATGTGCATGACCAAAACATGGTATAAACAGATGTGGACACGAAGTTCAAAACCATCTTGAAAATACTAAAAGCACACTGAAAGCCAATCAATATACATATATACAAGATACTATCCAAGAAAACCTAGGCATAGTACCTTTTCAAGTACAACCCATTGTGAGGTTACCCCAAAGGGATCCAATCATAATCAACAAGCTCATAAGCTCCTTTCTATAACACCTTGGAAATAATGAAAGGTTCGTACCACATGGATTCGAACTTACGTTAAAGACACAAGGCTGGAGGGATTTATCATACTATGCCTTGACGCATTTCTTATGCACCTCATTAGCCAAGGAAACATCTCTGCAAGTCTCGTCAAGGTTATTCAAGTATAAAAATCTTTCTTCCTTTGCGGAAGTGTCTGGGAGAAGTTCGACGGCAAGTTGTAAATATGGAATCTGACATTGGATGGGTAAGACAGCTTCAAGTCCATAGACCAGCTAGAATGGCATGAAACTAGTAGTTGTTTTCACAGAAGTCCAATAAGCCCAGAGAGCGGATAAAAGAATGTGGTGCCAATTGGATTTATGATCTCCAACCATCCGACGAAGCATACTTTTCAAAACTTCGTTAATGGCCTCTACCTGACCATTAGCTTGTGGATAATATGGCATAGAGTTTTCATGGTGAAACCCTAGCTTGGCACTCATTTCCTCCATCATCTGAATACAGAAATGGGATCCGTGATCAGTAACGATGGACTACGGAACTCCAAATCTAGCTATGATATGATTGAACAAGAAGAGGGCGGAAGTCTTACCATCTTCTGCATATGTAGGCATGGCCTCAGCCCATTTTGTAAAATAATCCATGGCTACGATGATGGAACCATGCCCCCCGGCTGAGGTAGGCTTACAATGCATGAAGTCAATCCCTCATTTGGTGAATGGGCCAATGGCAATGACGGGGTGTAGCGGAGCAGGCTGGGTGCGCTTTTTGGGATAGAAGTGTTGACAAGGTGGGCATTTCTTAACAGCCTTATCACAATATTTGAAGATCGAAGGCCAGAAATATCCAGCACAAAGGATTTTCTGGGTTGTAGCCATCCCAGATAAATGACCTCCACATGCTCCAGAATGGCAATCATTCAACACAAGTTCAGCCTCCTCATGAGTGAGGCATCGTCGGAGAATAGAGTCAATCCCACGTCTATACAAGGTATCATTCAGGATGAGATAGTATTTCGCATGGTGACGGATACGACGGTGATCATCGCGGGATAGATGCAGTTGAAAACATTGTGTCTAGAGATATATTAACAAATCTCCATACCAAGGATCAGTAGTGCTTATCAGGAATAGGAATTCATCCAAAAATGAATCATTGGGCTCAGATTCCGTCGAAGCACAAGGAAGATCACACATAAGCTCTGCAAAGACCAAGGATTTCTTTGATGTATCCTTGGCAAACTCCAAATCAAACTCCTAAAGGATAACAATCCAACGAGAGTACTTCCCCCCGAGCACCTGACGAGTTCGGATGTAGTACATTGGGTTCTGGTCTGCCAATATGGTGGTAGTGCAAAGCAGAATGTAATGATGAAATTTTTGTACAGCAATGACCGTGGACAATGCTAACTTTTCCACACGTGAATAATGGGTTTCAAAATCTAGGAGATTCTTACTGGCATAATAAATCACGTGCTACTGACCGTGGAGATTGTCCTGCGCTAAAACCATAGCGATGGTAGTAGCAGAGGCAGCAATGTACAAAAGAAAGTCCTTTGAATAATAAGGGGGGTGTATCACGGGTGAATGAGTTAGAGCATGTTTAAGATTATCAAAGGTGCGTTGGGCCTGGTCATCCCAGAAGAATGGAGTGTTCTTCTTAAGGAGACACATATAACCCTGTGTTTTCTCTGCAAAATTGCACATGAAATGACGGAAAAAAAAATTCCTTCCCCTACAAACTTTGGAGTTCTAAGAGATTAGTTTGGGCTGGTAGATCAAGAATGGCGGCAATTTTTAAAGGATCTATCCGGATGCCATCTTTGGATACCACAAATCCTAGCAGACATCCCGTCTCAACGCAAAAAACACATTTATGCGGGTTGAGCCATATATTATAATGACAGCATATCAGGAATATCTCTCTAATATGACCAGGGTGGTCCTCCCGTCACTGTGAATGAGTAGGGAGGTCATCAAGGTACGGTTTAACAATGTGTTTGACATCATGAAACGCATAGAAAATCGCACGCTGAAACGTAGCTCCAACATTTTTCAAGCCAAACGGTAACTTCTTATATGCAAAGGTTTTCCATGGGCAAATTAATGTCATCTTATGCTGATCGAAGGGTAATATCTCAATCTGATTATAGCCGGAGAAGCCATCCATGAATGAAAAGATGACTCTTCCAGCACAATTGTCGATAATTTGATCGATATGCGAGGTAGGAAATTTGTCCTTGGGACAAGCTTTATTAAGATCCCTAAAGTCAATACAGACTATAATGGTGCCCTGCTTTTTATTGACAGGGACAACGTTTGATACCCATTCTGTCAGGGGTACAAGATAAATAAACTTAGCTTTTAGAAGTTTCTCAATTTCAGCTTTTATAGCTGTGGCCTTCTGAGGATGGACTTGCCTAAGTTTTTGCCTGACAGGTTGGCCGAGGGATAAGTTTTAATCTCATGGACCATGATGGAAGGTTCGATCCCCTGCATCTCCTCGTAGGACCAGAAAAAAATATCACGGAATTCTTTAAAAAGTGCCTTATAGGCTTTAGATTCATCTGTGGAGCAGTTCTACCCAACATGAACATGCTCGATAACATCAGGCTTGGATGATATGTCAATTGGGTTTGTTTGAGTAATGTTTCAAAGGTTTCCTTCAAAATCTATATCTTGCAACAATATAGGACTTTGGTGAATGTTGCCAATATCAGTAGGAAATAAGGATGCAAAATCATGGTTAACTGAACTGGTGTTGGGGAGGAACATGGATCTATGATGGTGATCCTCCCAAATGGACTCATCCGTGCTCATGATCTCAATAATGGACTCGTCGGAAGGAAAAGTCTCAGCGAGATAATCCAGAGTGGGAAGAGAAGCTTCTAACCAATACGGCCAATGGTAGGGATCCAAAGCCACTAAATGAAGGTCATCAGTGTGATCATCGGAAGAGGTTTGAATGGTGTCATACATAGCTTCGTACGGACTTAACGAGGTAGACTTAACAACATGTTTTCCCTTAGGTTCACAATCAAATGAAGCGATCATATGGACTGACGTGGAATCCGTGCTAGGAGGAGTGGATGGAAAAACTCCCACGAGGGAAGAATCCTTCAACACACCTTCCCCAATCGACTGATAAGGACGAGGGGACTGACCTAACATGGGGATGTTATTAGCCGTGGAGGTAGTAACATCCGGCGTATAGAAATCAGGCTGGTCAATAGTAACGATTCTCCCCGGATGTGGAAATTGGATGGTTCGGAATATTGTTGAGGCAACAGCAGTCATGGCATAGAACCAATTTTGTCCTAGAAGGAGATTGTAATCTAAAGGGGCATCTACCACTTCTACTTGGATGGAAACGATTTTGCCCCCCAGCTCAACCGCGAGGGCTGATATGAGACCATGGGGCTGGAAACCCCATCTGTCAAAGGCTTTAAGGGTCATAGGAGATGTTACAAGCTCAAGAGAGCCAAGGGCTTTCCAACAAGACAGAGACAAAACGGAGGTTGAAGCTCCTTCATCTAGGATTGTTCAAAAAACTTTCTTTCCAATCACTTTCATAACGACTTGAAAAGCAAGTTTATGTGGTAACCTAGACTTATAGTTCTCAACATTGAAATGGATCAAGTTGGTGTTATCTGGGTCTAAAGCTCTTAATACAGTCAACATGTTTCTGTGTTGTGTAGGGAAACTTTGGAGCACTTCTAGGGTAGACATTGCACAAGGTGCCTGAGTGATATCTTCAACCATATTATGAAATTGAGCAGCTCGGGCATTGGGATTAAATACTTCCTTCCAAAGAGTACTCTTAGGTGAGCACAAAATCATGTCAAGAATAGGCTTCTTGATAGACAAGGGGACAGTAGATGAGGACTCAGGAGAACTAGTAGAAGGGGCTTTCCTTGAAGAAGAATGATCTTCATTTTTATCCACAGGTTTATCATAATTCTGAATTCGAGTTTGCAAATGGATGGTATCTGAGGACATCATATGAATTTCCTCTGACGGACTAGAATTACCCTAATTAGACATGTGGTCTATCAGTTGTTGTTGAGAGGGAAAAGGATCCGTAAGTACTGCAGGTGCGGGATTGGACTTCAAAAATTGGGAGATTTCGTCTCGATGAGGACACTCCTTTGAAAAATGGTCACCAACGCATAGAAACAGGGATATTTCGCTTTTCTTTTCCCTTTATCGTTATCACCGTTGGTTGGTTGTGGAGTCTCCGGCTGGTTTCCAAGTTTTTTATTTCAATTTCTACCTTTCTTTTTATTACCTGAGGTTTGAGTACTTTGAATAGAATTGACCTCGGTGGAAACCTTAGGAGTCGAAGGATTAGATGAGGTATTGTGGGTTTGCTTGGTAGTTTTCGTCATTGATGGGGACTGGATTGAACCAACAATCCCATCAACAGGTACTTCTGTTGGTGGCTTGGCAGGATCGGTGTTGGGGCGAGGAGATTGAGGGATCAGGCCATAAAGAGTGCCAAACTGGGAATAAACCAAGTCTAGGTACTGAGCTCGAATAATAGCTTTCTCTTCAGTAATGGCACAGCCCATAGCCACATCTTGGGCAATAGGAGGCAACAAGGATTTGGTGAACCAATCATCTAGTAACTGATCTGGAATAGGGGCCTTAATAATCCTTCTCCGCCTTCTCCACTCATGAATATGATTAGATATGTGGGTGGAGGTGTTCTATCACAGAGAGGTTAAAAGATTAGTACCCGTTTCATAATGAATAGGGAGCTAAAAGTGTGTAAGAAACACGGTTGCCAACGTGCCAAAATCCACAAACGAATGTTGTGGGAGTTCAATGTACCACTTCGCAGCTGTACCAGTCAAAGTCCGTTGAAAGAGTCGTAACCGAATGGAGTCATCCATGAGGGAATTTCAAGAACACCACAAATGGAATGTCATCACATGGTTCTTTGAATCATCTCCTTATTTCCCATCGAATTTCGGGATGTCCGATGGTAACTTTACCGGAATGGGTGGCCACGAGGGATTGTGTCGAATGGGGTCATTAATCAACTTGGACAGGTCAGGTAAGTCCAAAGTTGCTAGGAAAGGTAACTGTCAGTTGGGCTGAACATACTGGTAATATTGATATGGCGTATAATTACCAGTAGGACCATAAGTGGACTGATAAACAAGTTGTTGTGACGAAGAACTGCTGGAAGATCTACCTGTAGGGGGTTGATTTCTGGGATCAGGACCACTAGGACCATCGAGGCCTCTAGTAGGAGGACCACTAGGGCCACTGGGACCACTAGGACCACCAGGACCACTAGGACCACTAGGACCACCAAGAGGCAGACCACCAAACCCTCTGGGGCCACCAGGAGGAGGTAAACCTCCAGAGCCACCGTAACCACTAGGAGGAGGGCCACCAAACCCTCTAGTGCCAAAAGGAGGAAATCCACCAGGTCCCCTAGGACTACTAGGGCCACCAGGACCATAAGGAGGAAAGTTTCCAAATCCTCCAGGACCATTAGGCCCCCCAGGGGGGGGACCTCCATAAGGGGGTCCTCTGGCACCTCCCGTAGTATGTATAGGTATCGCTCCCATGGCTGGAATGTAAGACCAGTTGGGTTGCCACCATGGCGTAAAAATATTACTAGGTATGGAATTCCTGTAGAATTGGGTGGATAATTACTGTTACCTACAGGTATTTGATAACCATAACCTCTATAAGATTGAATGGTTACAGGTTGAGCCCCAGAGGGTTGAACTAAACTGGATGGGGGATTAACCACATTAGAATGGGTGGGAGGGACATAAACTATAAATGGTTCTATGTTAGAGTTCAGCCCTTGACTAGTAACAATTTCGGTGTCAGATAATGTTGGTCGTGCCGGGGTAGAAGGTGTAGACGAAATAGGAATTGAAGATTAAATCTCAGGTACAAAAGACCTGGGAAGATTAGGTATAGACATAACATGAGAGGTGGTAGGGGTTGTATCTTGACCTGGGTTGCGGGGTGTCAATGGAAGATCTATAATCGATTCAATGGGTCTCATAGATTTGGCAAGTGAACGATATCCCCTAGGAACAGATGTGGACCTTGGTAGTGTTGGGCCTAAAATGTCATCAATTTGTTTATCAATCTCCTTTGCATGGAGAAGGGAAGAACGGTACTGCCTACGTTCTTCTTCAATTTCGGTAGAGATTCCACGGGTTCCAAATGAAGCAATGGCTAGACCTACCGGGGTTTCCCAAAATGAAGCATTGGGACCAAAATCCAGGCAATTAATATCATCAACACGTCCTTCCATGGGAGAATGGAACGAGGAATCTCCCCGAGAAGGCTATTGGACCAAGGGAGGCGAGCGTGAAGAATATGGTACTCCACTTTCCACAACCACATTGTCTCCCACTTGGGATGTGGTAGCAGCTCCTTGGTCAATAGCTTCCATAGGATTTTCTCCTAAACCAAGAATAAAATCAGGTGGCAAGCCCCGTACTCTTCTGGACTGTCTTAATTCAACTAGTTTGTACAGTTACTAACTAACCTATGGTCTGAAAATCTAGAAAACACACCAAAAATAATTCCCCTACACAAGCTATAGGTCAATACAAGCACTCTTCAGATGATAGGAGGAGTTCAAAAGTCAGGTCTCTCACTAGGATTGTCAATAAGGTGCCACTTGCGATATACCTCGAGGGTACGTGCGTAGTAATCTTCCCGAATGTTGTTTTCGGTGTATGGCTCCAAACAAGAGGACCAAAGGGATTTTCTCAGATAGATAAGGTACCCTAGTGGGGTCTCCCGATATACTCAAGGTACGTGGGAGCTCGAATCGGTAGTAGTGCTGTCTAATGCNATATACAATCAAGTACGTGAAGTACCTTTCTATATACCTCAAGGGTACGTGAAAGGCCATTCAATATACCGACGGTACGTGGAAGAACCGCACGAGTCCCGGAATGTAATGCTGACAAATAAGGCCAAGAACGACTCGAAAATTGTTTTCCTTGCCCAAGCTGTGAATCGCTTGTGTGACTGCGTATATGCAGTGGTTGGTCTTCAGAATGTGTTGGAAGCAGGGATGGGGGCTTGGTTTGCTTGATAAACCTGGTGTGTTTGGAACCCACACAGACAGGGCTAGAGGGCTGGCTTTCTTCTCCACCACCCCTGAATAGCACTGGAAGGGAAGTTAGGGCCTGAGGGACTGTGTAGCAGAGAAGGGACTGATTCCTTGTGTTGGGTGTGTGTGGGTGTCTTAGAAGTCAGGCTAGTTCTGGTGTATGTGTTCCTAGCTCTGTAATGAGCTCACTAGCTTAGCATTTAGCCTTTCCTAGCTCCTTGATGGCCTGATAAACCTGACCATGTTGGCTTGGCTGTCTTGTTGATGGCCTGATAAACCCAACTGCATCGGATTGGTTGTGTTTTGTGTATCCTTAGCTATGTGTAAGCCTCCTTGTTCCTTATTCCTTGGGGAATCATGCCCATCTCGGGGGTGGCAGCGTTGCTGAGAGATTAAGGAGCACGCTAGCCTATGGTTGGGTGGAACGTTGCAGCGATGTAGTTGGTTGCGGGACGAGTTCTTTATAAGATAAGTAATCTTGTCTATTTTACTTCTGCAATCATATTTATTGTTACTGAATGTGATGAACATGTTGAATGCTTGTGTGAACGTATGTTTGCTTCCACTGTATGATAAATAATCACATATGCATGTTCTAGTTCAAAGCATTTTGATTTAGCATTTTATGTACATCCATGTTCTTGGGGCGGTTTCCCGGATGGTTAATGCCATGGTAGCGTCCTCTTCGTCGGTCGGAGGGTCGGGGACGTTACATGTGGCATAGTCAATCAAAGGGAAAGTTATTATGGATAAGTTGTCTAGCATTTTTTGTTTGATTTCCATCCTACAAATTATATTGAAAACCCTTCCCTTTCCTTCATACTCAAACTATACAGAGTTATACATGTGCGCAAAAGAGATGAAGATACTATATTATCCAATGGGAAATTACTAGAAAGATATTTCTAAATAACTACTCTTGAACTCCACCCAACAAAGCATGGCAACTATGTTAATGTTTTCAGCAAAATCGTAGATGTCTGAACTTTAAAACTTTTATGAATCAATTTCATCACAAATGAATCTCATAAATAAATCATCCACATATGAATATATCATCCACACATCAATCTTATAGATATATCAGCCACATAAATCATCTCAATAAATCATCCATATAAATCATTTAACCATGAGAGACAAGATACACCCTAGGAAAACCCTCCAAACATGGAGGATGAAAAACACAACAATTATTTGAGTATAATTGATAGATTTGCATAGAATGGTTTACAACACATAAGCAAATTTTCTAATAACAGATAACACCTCAACAATAGAGAAGAGAGATCCAATGTAACCCTGCAAAAACAATTGTATGCAACTGTATTGAACTTAAGATATGCCTAGCATATTAATAACAAGCCAAAAACCATAGCATGCAAAAGTTAGCTCATAGGAGTCTCATTAAACATATTGAGAGCACCACATAGTGCATTCACAAGGAAGCGATAACTAGAACTTCCTCCATGCAAACATTAGTTCCCTTCCTTTCCTCAAATATCTTTAACTAAATGCTCATTGTCTTCAACTAAAAGTGAATTGACTTTAAATGAATGTTAACTGACTTGAACTGAATGTTAACTGACTTGAACTGAATGTTAACTGACTTGAACTGAATTTTAACTGACTTGAACTGAATGTTAACTTACTTGAACTAAATGTTAACTAACTTGAATTGAATGTTAACTTACTTGAACTAAATGATAGCTTACTTGAACTAAATGTTAACCGACTTGAAATGAATATTTAACTGATTGTTGATCACTTAGTTAACAGGATAACTTAAGTGTCATCAGTGCTTCACTCTTATTTCCATCCATGCACAATTTCCATTATTAACTTTTGAATGGATCTCTTTAGTTAACTGATGCATGCTGATTAATGAACATTAAGATCTTCTTTACTTAACTGATTACATTTATTAATAGTTCAAATAGTTCTTTGACCGAGGCATTCATATTTTATTGGAAATTTACAACTTGAGTTCATTAATAAATTTTTATGGGCAATTCAAATTCTCTTTCTCTATGCTTTATCTCATTATCATTAAATAATTAATGCATTGTCCATATGTGTATTATTTATCCATCTTATCATGTCATACTCAAAAGAATTATTTCATACATACTAATGATTATATATGTTACCTTGAGCCATACAGTCATATGATAAAGTATTTCACTCTAGGGGTAGCTAGGAGCTAAAGGATGCCTACAACACTCAATGACCATGACTAGCAATATATCACATAGTATAACCATCTCAACAAATGGAGGTCCACAATCTTGATACCAATCTTATATACCAGGAATTTCCTGCCATACCAATCTTATCTTGAAAGTATCTTAACTTCATCACTGACAACGACTTGCCCACAAATTTTCAATCTTCTCATCAATAGCTATGTACTGAAATATTTTCATTACAGGACCATGACTTCAATGAAGTAAAACTTCATCTCAATGTGCTATATCATAACGCATAGGGGTTTTCATAAATCTTGACTATTAACACATAATAAATGCACGATCAAGTCTTTCACCCTAGTATGTAGCTTCCCAAGCTACACTACTCCTAAGCAAGTAGTACTATCCACAATCCACTTTGATTGGCACTAGCTGAAATACACCTTCCTTCTGTAGTACTAGCCATAATACTTGGCTTCTATAGTGCTAACTACTATATACATAGCGTATCTCTGGATAAAACAATAGCCAGATAGCACAATAGGTCTACCATGTATCAAATACAATAAAGATCATATTCTAATGTACCTCAAAGGTTCTCAAACAAATGCTTAGTTAGTAAGCATAAATACCATAGGTCTTCTTAGAGACCAACAAACTACTTACACATAGTAACATCATCTAGATCCATTCCATAATGTAGTTTCTCTAAACTCAAAACAATGGATTTCATATCCATCATATTCAACAATATACATAAAATGTGTAAAATTGTGCGAAAATAAAGTCTCATCTTTTCTTTCAATCTTCAATATTTGTTGACTTCAAGAATCTTCTTCTATTTGTTGACTTCAAGAATATTCTTGCATGGATCTATTTAGTTAATTGATGCATGATGATTTATGGACATTAAGCTCTTCTTCACTTAATTGATTACATTCATTAATAGTTTAGCTGATGCTTTGACTAAGTCGTTGATTGAGGCATTCATATTTTACTGAAGCTTTATAACTTGAGTTCACTGAGACATTTGCATGGGAAATTCAAATTCTCTTTCTCTATGATTTCTCTCATTATCACTAAATAATTAATGCATGGTCCATAAGTGTATTATTTATATATCTTATCATATCGTACTTAGAAGAATTATTCCATACATATTGATGATCATATGTATTACCCCGGGCCATATAGTCATATGCTAAGTAATTCGCTCTAGGGGTATCTAAGTCGTAAATGAGACTTATAGCACTCAGTGACCATGACTAGCAATCAAGGTATTTTTTAGGGGCGAAATTTCGCCAATTGGATATTTTTTGAGTTTTTTTCAAAAAATAAATTTGTTATTTGGTCATATTTAGTGTTTAATATCGCCTCTTTTTAGATAAAATATGTTTTTTTATGATAATATTCGCCAAAATTTACACATTTCAATGTTAATTTTATGTTTCATATTTAATATTCGCTTACCTATCTATAAACATGTTTTGCTCAATCCAAAACAATTGCATAGAATACTCTACTTAAGTGTAATATTAGAATCCTTAAAAAATACCTTGATAGCAATATATCACATAGTATAACCACCTCATGAAATGGACGTCCACAGTCTTGATACAACACAAGATAATCTCCATAATTGGATATCCATTCTCATAGGGTACCATCTATGAGAATCATTGACTTGATGCAACATAAGTCTAGACTTGATACAACACAAGTCCATAGTCTTGATACAACAAAAGACCAGTCTTCATATCACTCACAAGAATTAGCTTGATATTACTCACAAGATCTACAATACAACATCGCCAACTCAATCATATGAGGATACTTAGGACTTGATACAACACAATGTCCCAACTTGATACCGCACAAGTCTTGGAGAATGACTCCTGATGTTGTACAATCAACAAACTGCACCTCGTGAAGTTGTCAGTGCATCCTCAACACATCACAGTTGGTAACAACGCTAAGAAGGACATGTAGTTGATATTTTTTGTAACAAAATGTCTAGTAACAGAAAAGACTGTTGTCATCTAACATAATTTTATTGTAACAACTTTGTAAAGCCTACGACTATAAATAGGGCTAGATACCTCTTGGACAAGGTTGACATATTTTTTAGTAAAGGGTAACTTCTCAGAGAATTATTTAATCAAGTGCTTGCACTCATGATGCAACAATGGTTTTGCAGTCCAAACATTGAAGATTCTTAATTTTGATGTTTACAAATTGTCGTATCTTCTTTCTTGTTTCCACTCCTTCCATTTTTCATGTAATGTTGAATATGATATAATACAAATCCTGAGAGGCAATTGTTCATCTTGTATTTGGTTCAAATATGTTGATAAATGTTTTTACTTTTAACATGTTATGGAATATTCATGAAATGTTAGTTGGAATCAAAGATGTTGTCCTTGTACTGATTTTGTATTTATTTTATTACATTTTATGTTTGAGATACTGAATTCTTACTACTCATCACACTTTCTTTATCTTGAGATAATATCTACTATCTTAAGTACTTTGTCTCATTTTAATCCATGCACACTTTCCTATAGTAATTTCTCTAAAGTCAAAATGATTCCCATCATTGGATTTTTGGTTATATGTAATAACCAAGTTGGTCTATAATTCAAGCAAGTTACTCAAATTATTCAATATTGTTATAGATTCCTCAAAGAGAAGGCCCGATAACATTCAGATCAAGTTACTGATACCCTGTCATAGTTCCAAAATAGCCTTGGAACATCTCAGAGACTAACATCTTTTCTAGTGCCATTGTCGAGGATCGAAGGAATGAAATAATTTTCCTTGTGGATAATGACAATCATACACTCTGATTCCTTGAGGCGAACAAGAAACATATTGCTAGATATTAAATTCACCTAGTGACTCCACAAAGGAAAATATGGCTTCTAGGTGTAGGCACACCCACCAAAATACAAATCACAAAGAATTTATAGCCTTGTAAGATCCTTTCTCTTGTAAACACTGACATGGAAGGTACCAATCATCAATACTAGGTAATCCATGTAGAAGCTTTTCTCCTCTTTTTTTCCCTCAGTTTACTAATTCTGAATTTTTCTTTGAAACTCCTAGGATATATTCTCCTCAATAAACTCCTTATACTCCCCTAGTTGATCTCCCTAACCCTTTGATCGGAGTCACTAAAAGTGGGGATTCATATTCATAGACAAACCCTCATAAAACTAAAACCCTTATTACTCCAGAAGCCAATAACTTAATCTTTCAACACCTGATGTCTGTAGGAGGAGGAGGCAACAGAGGTGGCGGAGGACCCGCCACCACCTCCACCAAGAGTTCATAATTAGGTTTCAGCACATCATGGACCCTTAATATTACCTACAACTCTCAATGATATGCTTGAGAACTACCTCAAACTCTTGCCCAAATATGATGGTAGTGAAGGAACCTCTATAGAACAACACATGGATCAATTCCAAGACTTTACCAATAGAATATTTATTGAAAATAATGATGTTTATATGAGACTTTCTACTCAATATTTGGAGGCAGATGTGCCAAAATGGTTTAGAGTGCTCCCTGCATACTCAATTGGAACCATGGATAAGTTAGAATCTACTTTCATGAAGAACTGGGGAGTTAAGTGGGACAACCTCTATTATCTTATAGAGTTCTCAACACTTAAGAAAATAACTCAAAAAATGTGGTTGAGTTTAGGAAAATATTCAATAAGTTGTATTACATAATCCCTAACTATATTATACCTATTGAAACAGTTGCCAGAGCCACTTATGGTGGGGCGTTCTCGTTTGATTTTTCCATCATGCTGAGAGAAAATAGGTCATATTCTCTCCTAATAATGAAAGACGATGCAATTGATTTTGAAGGAAACATGAGAGATGGAGGGAAAATTAAAATGGCCAATGATTCCAAGCTTAAAGAAAAGGGAAAATCGAAATATGAGGTGGGTACATTGCAGGAAACAAATGACTCACAAGAATCCAAAATTGATGAGATGTCCCAAATTATAAATAATTTATAATGGAGATGGAGGGAGACAAACCTAATAAATCATCTCCATCATGACATCCCATTCAATTAAAATGACCATATGATCCATAGATGATGTATAGAGAGAAGAGGACCAAGGAGAAACCTCTCAGACCTCTTGTTCATGAAAACAATAATAATTTGATTGAACCTCTAGAAGAGGATGCATATGAAGAACCAAAACAATAGATAAATTGGGTACAAGACGAATCTAACACCCTTCACTTCACGTGAGATGATTATGAGAATTCATTACTCTATAGAGAAGTTGATTTTTATCAAGAAAGAAACAATGAATTTAATCAATCCTCTACTCAATACCGATTTTAAGTAGACACCCTTCAGGTTGAACTCTAAAGGAAATATGCCCTGATGCCTAGATCTTCTCCATCTAGTTAGTATGTCAATCCTCCAATCATTAATTTCCCTACAAATAAGTCCATTGATAAACTCCATGCATTTCTCCTTCTCCTAAATCTAATGACCCATCCAAGGAGAAAAGTTAGGAAAGCATCAAAGCCCCTATTTCATAGCCTTCTGATAAACCTCTTCCAAAAATATCCAAGCATGATTTTAAGGATTTTGATAGGAATATTTCATCGTTCAATATGGAGCAAGAATTGAGCATGATTAATATCTTCGTCCTATTATTCGAGTTAGTTAAAAACCCTGAATATCAAAATTAAATTAATAAATCAATCCATCACGCTGAAGCATATGAACAACAAGATACTATCAACCTAACTGATGAATCCCCTACTATCTGATGTGTCCCCCATGTGGATGATAAAGAAGAACCCACTACTCCTTTTTATGGCATGCTCAGTGTTCATGATAAATTATTGCATAACTATATGCTAGATTCATGGGATTCACATAACCTATTGCCAAAAATCATCACCGAACATCTTGGATTAGAAATAAGCAGGCCCTATCATGATCTCTAGTACAATTTCGACTCTAGAAAGATCTAATGTCTAGGGATGATAAAATACCTTGTAGTGATGTTGTCCCAGTTACCTACTATAAGTATAATGATGGATGTAGTGGTAGTTGATGTACCATCCAAGTTTGGAACGATCCTATCTAGAAGTTGGACCAAGAAGCTGGGTGGTACCATGCAGGTGGACTTGAAGTATATTGTTGTACCAATGTTTGTAGTGGAAACCAGGAGTCTATATCAAGGATCTAATTTTTCTTATGTCATAAGCGACCACAATATCCCAAATAACTACCCTCTATATGCTACAAATGAGGACATGGGTTTATGCATTCTTTCTCTAAATGAATCTTTTGAAGAAGAATATCTCAAGACCCCAATTACAAAACCCATTAAAGGTCAAAATGATAAGGTTTGGAATCTATATGTTGATGGATCTTCGTCTAAAGATGAATCAGGGGCTGTTGGCTTGTTATTTCCTCCATCTAGTGAAAATATTAATTTATCGCGTAAACTGAAGTTTGAGACTACCAATAATATCATTGAGTATGAATCTCTCATCCTTCGACTACAGGCTAATAAGCAATTAAAGGTTACCAAACTAGTTGTCTTTGGAGATTCATATCTGGTTGTAAATAAAATTAGAGGAGTTTACCAGACTAAGCACCCAAGGCTATGAGGCTACAGGAATGTTGTCTGGGACACTGTTGAAAATTTATTTGATGCTTTAAACATAAGTTTCATACCTAGAGATGATAATCAACAAGTTGATTTGTTAGCATTGGTAGCCAGTACATTGAAATGACCAAAGTAGTCAAAGTTGAAGTACGATTGAAATGCATTATCGTCCCTTTGTTCTAGATAATGTTAAACATTGGAAAGTATTTGAGGATGATACGTAGATTAAATGGTTATTGGAAATAATTTATTAGTTCTCATTCATCAACATCAATCTTGGAAATGAAGATGACGGTGGTGACCTATTGCAAATAGATAAAACAGAAGTTCCAGAGATGGTGTCATAGATTGTTGGTCACAAGATACTCCAACTTAAGAATAAATTCATGCCAAAGGGGTTAGTACCACTAGAAAATTTATTTGAAAAGAATTATGTAGTTGTCAACCCATCTTTTTACCTGACAATAGAAGTTATTTAAGAAATCAACATTGGAACTCCTAAGGACCCCAAGTATACTAAGCTTTCTAAATCCTTGCTAATTGAAAAAAAACACATGTATGCATATATTTTTAAAGAAAACCTTTATGTTTTTTCCTGGAAATATGAAGATTTGAAAACCTATGATACTATTGTAATTCAACATAGAATCCCAGTCAAACCATATGCTAAACCAGTTAAGAAAAATCTGAGGCAAGTGAACCCCATGTTGCTTCTTGTCATCAAAAAAGAGGTTAGGAAATTGCTAGATGGTAAAATTATTGTTCCTTTTCTTATACTCCGATTGAGTAGCTAATCTTGTGCTAGTAAGGAAAAAGAGTGGTGAAATTTGCTTATGTGTAGATTTCAAAAACCTGAATAAGTGTTCCTCAAAACACAACTACCCTTTTCCCAAAATGGATCACATCCTGCAAAATGTGGTAGGGTAAACTAGAATCTCTATGATGGATGTATTTTTAACCTATAACCAGATAACAATGCATCTTGATGAAATAGAAAAAATTTCCTTCACCACCCTCTAGGTCACATTTATGTATGATAAAACTCCATTGGGCCTCATAAACACTTGATCCACCTTCCAAAGGGCCATGGATATAGAACTTGTAAGGAAGAAGGACAAGTCCATTGTTATATACTTAGATGACATGATTGTGTTTTCAAAATATAACGATGAACACTTGAAGCATCTCGAACAAACTTTTCTAAAGTGTGGAAAGTTTGTCCTATCATTAAACCCTAATAAACTTTATTCACCATGAAATAAGGAAAGATTTTAGATCATATTGTGTCCAAAGATGGTGTCAGAATAGATCATGACCAAGTATATGCTATAAATATTATAGATATTCCAAGAAACAAAAAAGAAGTGCAATCCTTCAATAGTAAGATTAATTTCATCAAAAGATTCAATCCTAACTTTGCATAGATTGTGAAGAGGACACGAAGAGGATCACTAATATGCTTAAGAAGTAGGTCGAGATAAAATGGACCACTGAATCCATAACCTCTATTAAACAAATTAAGAATGCGTTGGATGAACCACTTGTTCTGATTACTCCAGATCATTCTAAATATTTCCTAATTTTCTCTTTCATATATGGAGTAACTATTAAAACTGTCCGTTTACAAAAGAATGATGCAGGTCAAGAACAACCCATTTCTTGTTTTAGTTGTGCATTGCGTGATGTAGAGTTAAAATATAGTACCATGGAAAAAAGGATTATGCATAGGTAAAGTCACTCAAATATTTTAGATATTATATTTCACACTAAAAAATTATTGCTTATGTTCCAAGTAGTACCATTAAAGAAATCCTTTGTTAGCCGGATAGTGAAGGAAGAAGAGGAAAATGGATTACAAAGATACAAGAATATGATATGGAAGTTAATCTAAGTCGCCAACCAAATTGGTGAAAGGTTAGGGATTAGCCAAGCTACTGGATAAGTCTAATTGCAAATCATTGGACATCAATATCCGAGATCAAATGCCAGTTGATGAATAAGAAAGCAGTCATCAAAACCTTCCACTTCATATTAATGACAAGTTTTCCCAGTCTGAGTGGTACAAGGACATTGTTTTTTATCTTCGAACTTTAAATTATCCCCAAGATATTGACAAAGCCAAAATGGGATCTTTGAAGCTAAAAGTTGTCAAGTATTTTATTCTAAATTTCTATTTATTTTGGAAGGGCCCTCTTCGGATTCTCCTAAAATTTGTGGTAGAAGAAGAAATTGAAGGTTTAATTTTAGAATTTCATAAAGGAATTTGTGGAGGACATCATGCTTGGTGAGCTACTTCCTATAAGGTCCTTAGATTTAGGTATTATTGGCCTACCGTGTTCGTTGATGAAAATAATATTGTTAGAGCTTGCATGGAATGTTAGTTTTTTGCAGAAAAATAGAAGCTTCGTCCTCTACCACTCAAACCAATCAAGGTTGAAGAACCATTTCAACAGTGGGGATTATACTTTATCGGTAAGATTAATCCAAACTCTAGTGGACAACACAAGTGGATCCTTAATACCACTGATTTTCACCAAATGGGTTGATTCCATACCAACCAAAAATGCAAATGATGTTATCATCATGAAATTCTTAAAGGAAAATATTTTGGAAATGTTTGGTTTCCCTAGAAATCTCATCACATTTAATGCACCA
Organism: Pseudotsuga menziesii; assembly: GCA_001517045.1. Lineage (NCBI taxonomy): Eukaryota > Viridiplantae > Streptophyta > Pinopsida > Pinales > Pinaceae > Pseudotsuga > Pseudotsuga menziesii. The sequence goes on from LPNX010114262.1 coordinate 250,665, forward strand.
AGCTTTAAAGCTGCCAAAATGGTGAATTTTTTTCAATATTATAATATTGGTCTATCTCACTCAACGTCATATTATCCTCAGGGAAATGGATTGGAAGAATCCCCAAATAAAAGATTACTTACTATCATTAAGAATATGCTTGATCAAAAGAAAAAAGCTTGGGACTCACATCCCAAATATGCCTTATGGGCTGAGAGGATCAATGTCGAGAGAGTTATAGGCACCTCACCTTTTAGGTTAGTATATGGTAAAGAGGAAATTCTTCCCATTCAACTTGGATTACCAATCCTGAAGTTGTTCCAACCCGAGAATGATATGGGAAGAAGAAATCATCAACTGATTGAAATACAACAAGTTAGAGAACAATTAGATGATGCTATAAAGCTCCACCAGGACAAGATGAAGGCCATATTTGATAGAAACATGGCAGTATGAGATTTTCATCCTAGAGACTTAGTGTTGAAATGGGATGCAAGGAGAGAAGATAAGACAACGCATGGGAATTTTGAAAATATTTGGATAGGTCATTTTAAAGTATTCATGGTGCAAGATAACAACACATATGAATTTGCACAACTAGATGGTGACATGCTAGGAAATCCTATAAATAGAAAGTTTCTCAAGTGCTTCTTCTATTACTGATTTCCTACTCTTTATGAGATTTTTGTTCTATATGTAATTCTTCATTGTTAATATTTTTGTTCTAAGAATTGAGGAAAATAAGGTTCCAAGGAGGGAAAACGTTTTGAGTACTAAGACTCAAAGACAAATAGACGAAGGAATAGGTCTATTGTTCTCATCCTCCGTGAGGAAGAGGTTGTCCCCGTTGAAGCCGATGTTGGTGCTATATTTTTCAAGAAGCTTAGGAAGAACCTGTTCCCTCCTCGATGTGCACAAATAGATCTTAATCAGGCTAACAGGATCATGTTGTGGTCACAAAAACCTCCCAAGGAGTTGAACGATTGTACTTTGTAATGCTATGAGCAAGAAAGGGAAGCATATGATGTGATCACAAAAGGTTATTTTTTCGTAGATGAGATCGCCTATAGTGGAGAAATCAATGGATATGATTCGATCATGATCACCAACATGCAAAATATTTATTTTTTATTTCGTGATCCTAAGTAAATACCACCCGTGACATGACAAGGATTCATGATCACCAAAGCAGTTTCTGAAATATGATTTTAAAACCACCCGATCGTCAAGATTTTCCCACACTTGAAAAATCCGTTTAAGATGAACCGCCAAATTCCAATGCTTCTAGGCAGGGATCAAATTTGAAGGGCTGGTCTTATTTTCAGATAGAAGGTTATATATTTATGCTACCCTTCTATTATGAAGGGTTTCTAAAATATTCACATTTCAAATGACAGTAATAAATTGATTGCACACTTCNAACACAGGCAGTGTGCTCTACAGTTGAAGATAGGATGAAAGTGATTATAGGGGTTACTAACTTACCACTGCAACTAGCCGAGGCTTGCCTTAACTGAAGGAGCTCAGGCAACTCAGGGTTGTTCCATTATTGATGTGCAAGAAATGTGTATATAGTACCATCATTAGACAGCAGCCAGAAAGAGAACCGAGTCGGGCCTTAGCAATAAAATGGCTGCCTCCTTGGATGTCACTGATAATATGAGGCAGTGAGATGTTAGCTCATTGTTTCTTGCAGATGATACCTCTGAATCTCTGATACCTCTCGGCTCTGGCTCTAACCTCATACCAGCCTTGGCGGCAATAATTCAAATTTCAATACAACTTGCAAGTTGTTGTTTTATATAATGTGAAACAATTTAATATGGTTGTTGAACCTCCTGATTCCCGATTTTATAATTGATGTTTATTGAGGGATCATTAAAGACTGCTTAAACCATCCTCCGTCAAACTTGAACCAGTTGTAGAGTCCTCCACCAATGAATCAATGCATAGTGCACTTGTGGCAGTTTGCAGATTTCGTAGACCGAAACCGTACTAGCGGTGGATACTAAGTCTGATATTGTTGATTGGAAATTTTAAACGGAGCCCTTCTATTGACATTTTAACTTAAATACTTTATTTTTTTCTAAAATGACAAAAATAAAAAACGGCATTTTAAATGACGGTCAGTTTTAAAATACCACTTCAAAGACGGGCTGGAAGCCCTTTGACGGGCTATGACGGCTTGAATTTTGATCCATGCTTCTAGGCGCCAAGAGAAATATATGTTCTGATGATCAGGACTGACACAATGCAGGAAACATAAATATATCATGATTTATTTTGAGATTGAAAACACTAAAAGCGAAATTCAACTATTATCCTATCGACACATGTCCCCGTTCCATTAACAACTCCAAGATTAACTGCGTACCTACCTCCAGCGAATTCATGCCTCTTTCATCCTTCCACATTAATTGGCATTAAATCTATTTGTCTATGCCGCCTCACTCTCAAGTTCTCTGGATTCTACTGTCTTTTTCTTTATAGTGCAAAGCATTGTTGCTAAATTTGAATTTTTTCTGTTACGGTTCTCTAAAGTGAGTGATATTATTCAGAATTATGTTGTATTTTTCATTATAATACATGGCATTGTTGCTGAACTTGAATTTTTCATGTTCCCGTTCTCGAAAAAGAGTGATATTTTCTGGATTCTGTTGTATTTTTCATTATATTGCGTGGTATTGATACTAAATTTGAATTTTTTCTGTTTCTGTTCTTTATTATTGTGGCAGACATACCGTGGAAAATCTCGGCATGGCTGTTTCTGTTCTCTATTATTGTGGCAGACATACCGTGGAAAATCTCGGCATGGCTAATTCTTTCTTCATGGAAAGACCCAGTGTTCAGAATTCTGCCCACTATAAACTTGCCTCGAGTTGGAGTAGGTACCAGAAGCAGCGTATAAAATATTTTGAATTCCATAGAAAGACCTAGTGTTCAGAACTCTGCCCTCTATAGATCTGTCTCGATTCCGGCGGAGTCCAACATCTCAAAGAAGTCCATTTGAGTTGCACGGTTTTGGACGAGGCCACAATTCTATTATTCCAGGTTTTGAATCTTCCTGTAACTTGTTTTTGCCGTTTAGTCTTTAGTTTCTCCACAATAATTTCCACTGGTTTATAGGTGGGAGGTCGCTAACGGCTGGCGAATTCCAAAGAGTAAATTATATTTGTTCGATGTTGTTTTAGTTTCTGGTTTTTCAAATTCGAGGTTTATGGTTCCTCTTATGTGTCTTTCTTAAAATTTGTTCAGATTTAGGGTTCGTTTAATTTTTTTTACTAAAGTTGTCGCACGAGTTAGGAGCTAGGGTTCACAGTCTGCGAGACTCTTACAGCACCCGAGGGTTCTGAGAAAAAACATATGGGAAATAGATGGGCTTTTACAGCACCGAGAGGTTGTATTTTTCATTTTCCTCTCTATGTATTGTGATATTGATGCCCAGGGGCCTCAGAGTTTGTTTCCATTCATTTTCCTCTGCATGTGTTGAGTATCATCAACTTCTTCAATTCGGCCATGTGTTGCAATCCTATCATTGGCAGTGATTCCAGCTTTTTTATTTTTAAAAAGATATTTATTTACGTGTGGCATGTAGAATTTAATATTTTACAGTAAAATCTGGAAATAAAATTGTCCTATGATTTAATCATAAAACTGGTTAAAGTGGAGTGGTTGTATGTGCCTTGTTCGCAAGCCCCGGCTTAAGATGCCTTTCTTGCTCCACGAGGACACAGATTCATATTTATTTCAAGTAAATCTTCATTTTAACTTGGGTTGCCTGGGTTTATTAAGTTGGGTTCCTTCTAAACTCCAAAGCACATATCCATATTTAATCCTATTTAAAGTCTGGATTTTTTTAAGCTGCTTGTTCCTTGGAAGTTCAATCTTTACGCATAAGCAAAATAGAAAGGATTGGGCGCTGTGTAAACGGTAGCTTCAGTTAAGGTTTGGGGAAGATTTTGCCCTGGAAACTGACCATGAAACGGTGCTTATTTACCCCCCATTTCTAACCTCAATTTCATCAATCCCCTGGCTCTCTAAACCGCCTACCCCTTAGTTTACCCCAAGCAGTATTATATCCCATGTGGGCCCTTAAAGCGTTGCATAATGACATAAGCTATGCTCTTTATTTATTTTATTATGCGTTTCATTATTGAAAGTTGTGAAGTTTTCAGTATACGGCAGTCCAGGCTCACTACTCGGTCTTCCTCATAACCATCGAGGAGCACTTCACTCTCTCTCTCTATATATATGTAATTATGCCATTGAAGAATTGAGAAATAATTATTAAAAGGCGATAGCGCTATACTCTATCTCTCCCCGATTATGGCTATTCATTCTTCTAATACAGGGACTTTAGTGGTTATGGCGGTGAGCCTGACTTGTATCCTAGCCTTTGTTCCATTACACGGTGCAGCCATATGAGTGGCGACTCCGTGATGGGATTTTTGGTAGAAGAGTTTCCATCTTCATTCGTATTGGGCTTACTCTTTCTCGCTAAGGCTCTTGCTTGTTCGCGTGGTTATCCCCCTTCTGTTTGTAACTTTTACCAGCCCACAAATTCACTATTTCAACTACGATCGATGTTGCACGTGGATTCGTTTAAATGTAGCTACCAACCTTACTTCTTGCTTATTTCCCAAGTGAATCCAGAGTTGCTTGTTCCTTGGAAGGTCAATCTTTAGGTCAACTTAACCCTAGATTTTAATTAGGCTTACACGTTGTTTTCTCATTGTTACAATAAATAAATTTAAAAAAAGATATATTGTTGCAGTCTATTGTCCTCTCTTTTGTGGTTCTTTAATGGGAAACCTTCTAATTTCCAATCCACCAAGTTCTTTATTGATTCCCTGGCTCTTCTCCTACGTCGATTTCTTAAGCGCCGCCTTAGTTATGCTTATTTAGGGCTTGCCCTGATTCTTTGATGGACTATGGAGTTGGTAAAAATACAAGAGGCTGATTTTCCGCTTGAATCCCATGAATTGTCCTTTTAAAATAGGACAATGCAGTTTTAAAATGAGGAACTATTATGGCCTGTTTTTATCAAAAATTGGTTGATCAGTGCCCTGTTTTATTTGTCTATGTCACCCAAGTTTGAAAATCGTGCACATTAATTTACTTCATTACAGCTCCAAAAAATAATAATAATTAGAAAAACTTTACATTAATTGAGAACAACGACAAGGCCGTCCTTCTCAATAACTTTAGTGATTGCTTCCCTCCAAGGCCGTCCTTCTCAATAACTTTAGTGATTGCTTCCCTCCAGCCTGATAATTTCCTGTCAGTTTATTTGACTCCTTTTCACTCCTTTTTTAAATCTATGTATTAGTAGTAAAATTTTTAAGTATAGGTAATTTAATATAAATATATAAAAAATTTTAAAAATTAAAATTTTAAAAGATTGTAATTTTAAAGGAGTGGTAAATACTCTGTATTTTGTTTTTTTTTTTATGTTAAATTTTTTAATATTTTTATGTTAATTTTTTTCCGGTGTGCTTGCATTACCTGATTTGTCTTTATATTTTAATGATCAAATCATTTATTTATTTGAGCTATGTTTATGTCTATATGCGCATTATAGATAATAGTTTGACTACTTATTAATTTGAAAATTTACATTCAAAATAGTTTAACTTTCAATGAATATGTATTTGTAGTTTTTACTTTTAACTAATATGCAGTATATAACTATCTTTCAGTGTATTAAAATTTTGCAAAATTTATAAACTAAAGTACTTAATTTTTTTTTTTAAATACAATTATTTTTTAATTAATTAGTTCATATTTTTAATATTTTAGTGATTTGGTTCAAGTGGTCAAGTGTTGTTCTTGTATTCACAATATAAAACTCTTGCTTCTTGAGTAATGCCTAGGCCACTTCCTCTTACTATTAGCTTAAGATTTCTAATTATTTTAAAGATGAGATGATTTGGATTTTTTTGGTTAATTGTTCAATATTGTTTTCTTAAAAATAAGTTGAATTGTTGGAATTGCAAATATAAAATACTAAGATTGTATAATAATAGTGGAAAATAAATACATGAAAAATGAATCTGTCTTTAAATAAAAAAAATTGAAGTATGAGCAATAAAAATATAAAATTAAATCTAGCCAATTTAGAATCATGACACAAACATTGTAGATTTAGTCAATTTAGCTGGAACTTGAGCAATGGTCCTCTTTATTCTATTTTATTTTTTTAGCCCCATGATCACGTAGATATAGACAATAGATGTGGCCTAAGTAGATATACTATTCATATTTTAACAATTTTTTAAAATTTAAGGGCCACATTTGATTATTGCCTGAATATGCTTAATTGTATTCATGAATCATTAATTCATAATTTATGACATAAAAAATTTAAGGGCCAGATTTGATTATTGCGGGAATATGCTTAATAGTATTCATGAATCATTAATTCATAATTTATGAAGTCTTTTGCTTGAAAAAACATAAGTTCAAACCCAACCAAAGTTTTCTTAAGCCAAAGCTTAACCAAGTGTAGTTTAGTGACACAATTCTATCTTCACTAAATAAGTTTCTGAAGCGGAGGAGAGTCTAATTTTACACAACAATTTTTGGAGCGGAACTGAATTGTTGTTAATCAGTGGGATCTCCTTTCTTCCACTTTATAAAACATTTCATGGTTTGCCCAACTTTTTATAGATTGTAGCTTCATAATTATTAAAAATAGTTGAATAAATGGAATGTTACCTC
>LPNX010114262.1:263395-298843 GCA_001517045.1 Pseudotsuga menziesii
ACAGAGGTTAAAAATTAACTTCACTGCACATATTTTATTGAAGAGTGGTAATGGCAAATCTTTTTTATCATTCTATGTTCTATTACGCTAATATTATGTAATGGCAAATATTATGTTCCGGCCATTGCTTTTCTATGGCGGGCCATTCTATGCCCGAGTCCGCATACGAGGGAGTGGCACGACGATGAAGCACTCGTTATTACCACGAGTTGTCCTATTTCTCGCACCCAATCTTCATTTTCTTCGTCTGTTCCACACCTGGCTGCATTGTTTGGTTGCTTGCTTTTCAAGCAAAGACTTAGAAGCTCTCCTGTATCTCGCACACAATCGTCATTTTCTTCTTTTGTTCCGCCGTTGGTTTCGTTGTTTGGTTGCTTGCTTAAGCTCTCCCGTTTCTCGCACACAATCTTCATTTTCTTCTTTTGTTCCGTTGGCTTCGTTGTTTGGTTGCTTGATTTCAAGCACAGAGTTAGAAGGATGAGGAAGACCAGTTGCTTGCTTGCTCTTTACCTGCCAAATTGCTCAACTTTGAAGCATATGATACAAATCCCTTTCCCTGAGAGTGAAGCAAAAGCTCCTCAACAAATATGGCCAACGAAACACAGAAACCTGAGAATGAAATGCTTCGAACAATATGAATTCTCACAAGATACCATTTAACACACGTTGGTAGTAATCACACTGCCTTGTCCGCCAGGCATCTAAGCTGCTGCTGATGAGAGAAAGAACCAATGAAACACATTGTTGTTTGCAAACATAACATCAACGGTCAGAAAATTTGTAAGTAAACCAATAACAAAGATGGCATGATGTCAATCAAGCTTACACACAGACATGTATATCCTGAAAAGATGACAAAGTTACAATTATGAATAAGTATGCCAACCTCTTCAGTCAAACTTAAATGAAAGCGCTTTCGCAGATTTTGTATTGTTTTTGGTCCACCTTTAAAACAGGGGAAACCAGAGTCCTGCAACAAAGATAGAAAAGCAGGCTTCTTAATTAGTTAAAATTAGACAATCACATCATGAGAAACATATTTAGACAATCACAACATGAAAAAAAACTAGTTAATTTGCTATGACGAAATGGCAGCAACATCATATATGCAATTTAAGAAGTAAATAGGACTGTTATCCATAGGGGACGTCACCAAGCCATTTCATGGAATGTAGAAAGACCCAGTATGTCCCAATTTGTCTCCTTGCTCTTATTCCATCTCAAATACAATCAAGGATGCATAAACTGTGGGTCCCTGAAAATGCACTTTCTATACTCAAAAAAAGCCATATTCAACGTTGAGAGCTTTCCAATGGTCCAAAGAGCAGCTCAAATGCTAATCAGAAGGTTATGGCACCGCACGTTGACCTATACTTTGATAACTACAGTGCCAAGTAGATGCCACGCTATAAAGCCAGTCGTGTGTAGACTTTCAGAAATACTCTAGACGGTGCAAGACAGTAACCTTTATTAGAAGTTACGGGTGTGCTCTTTTTACTATACTTGCTTTCTTTCTCAGTTATTCCATAGCAAAAGCGGCATGCTTATAATATTGTAATTTGGTCAGTAATCACTGCACAAAAGAGTATAATATCATTGTATTTAGAAAATCCTTGTATGATCTATTGTCATGAGTTGTCTAATGGAATGTCCACTACAGTTTACAGTTCCAAATGTTATTAGAGCCATTTTCTCTGGGGTTTTCTTTGGAACGGTCACAAGATGAAGAGATTGATGTAAGAAAGGTGAGGCACAAATTACAATTGTAAGATGCAAAGGTTGATGTAAGAAAATCTCGAAGACTTGCACCTCTAATCTTGCAGCCCCAAGTCCTACCCATGGCAGTTCAAATAGACAGAACTCTCAGTGAGCACTTACAGGACTTGGAGCAAGAAATAACACTCTTGTATATTTGCTCTTAGTGAGCACTTCTAGTCTTGTAGCCCCAAGGCCTACCCAAGAGTAGTATCCCAAAGGATGACTCGGAGGGAAGATTTACAAGACTAGGAGCACAAGTCTTCAAGATTTTGAGGAGGATGGCAGTGTTGATGGCATCCCTATAGAGCAAGTTTGGACTCTTCCACGGGCATGTCAATGTTAATCAGGGCTCTGGGTGCCATGGAAAACCAAAAAATAAAGAGCCAGCGAAAGAAAGACCAAGCTCCAGTAACACATCTTCCCACCTCTGTTCAATGAAATACCAGAGTGAACATCAAGCCCTATGACCTGAGGTCAATGCAATGAAATTAAATCATTCGCTACAACAGTTACAAATTTATTTTAGTGTGCATAATATAAGAGAAGCAGAATATAGCATTTGCTTTACTAAAGCTAATGGACCATGACCAAACCTGGTGGGAATGCTACAGAGACACTTAGACTGGAGGGTGATCCGCAAGTGAATTAAGTGGTATAATGTTCAAATATCTCATTGAGTCTCACTTTTACACCTTGGGTATGAAGAGACCCAGAGAATTCAAGGCAGTAATGCTGGTCAAAAAAGGGGCTAAAGTGTACAAGACAACAGTACAAATTTCAGAGAAAAAGCCATTCAATTGGAAATATCTCCAAGAATCCAAATGCAATCATCAAGTATCTGGGTCGAATCCAGTCACACAAGGTGGGAGAACAAGGCATTCAAATGGAAATACCTCCAAGCATCCAAATGTAATCATCAAGTATTGGGGTGGACTCCACAATCACATAAGGTGGCAAGTAATGCTCTTCAGGACAGGCCCAAGACCATTGACGAAACCTGCATATTGGCACAGTACTTGGAGAGTCGGAGATGAACATGAAGAAAGGACAACCAATTGATTCAGAGCACACAAACTAGCTAGGCCCTCCTAAAGTTAGGGCAATTTGATAGCCTGAATTGTAATTTGTCATAGAACCATAACCTGAATTATAATTTGTCGTAGAACCATACCCTGAATTCAGCAGAATACAAGGTTGTCAAATGTGGAATGTCATAATAACACAAATACAATTTAAAAAACAATATGCAACGATACTGCTAGCTTGTACTGATAGTGGATACTAATGCTAACATGACCAGTGTTAAGTTTTAACTCACTGAAATAAACTCAAAAAATTATGAGTACATTAGTTAAAAAGGATATAATGCAACACATTTACCTCCATAGTTACTTCCGTAGCTACCCTGCTCCCTAGGTCTTGCTGGCATAGGTCGACCAACAGTGCTTCTGTTAGCAAGTGGCACATTTCTTTCAGTATCAGAATTCTCTCCTAATTTTGCTACTCCAGATGACTCGACCACAGTACTTGTGGGTCCAGTTGAAGAAGGCCTAAATGGAGAAGGCCCAGATGAACTTCCAACACGTTCCCAAGGCTTGGGTGGAGGAGTATTACCTATTTATTTCATAAAACCAAAAGAAAAGATAAAGTTAGGGCCAACTTCCTTTCGTGTTTAAGGTGTTAAGGATAAGACTCATTTGAATTTTCTCATTTTTTTCCATGATTACGCCAAAATGCTTTTTGCCCAAATTTTAGAAACAAAAAAATACATAAAGTAGTAGCAATATCCACACCAGTGTCAGCCACTAATCATTACAGCCCGAAAATCGAATTGTAGAGCTTTTGCCAAAAACAATATTGAATATTAGCATAGTAATTGCAAATTTATGAAGGGAGCCCGACATATCAATGAACACTGTAAAATCTTAATCCAAGAAAACCCTGGAGAAAAGAGCTAAAAGAAAAAGATGATAATGGTTCTCAATTCATGGATTTAAACAATAGTAGCAACCAGGAAGGAAGAAAACAAAAAAGTGGGTGAAATAGAGAAGAAGAGTAAGTATAAATCGCTTACCAGAGGCGGCCATGGGCCTCTATCGCCCTTTCGGAAGAAGCTCGATCGGTCAAAATATATGTAGCTGGAGTGTTACAAACCACAATTAAATGGCCAAAATCCCCTACTGGCGCTTGAATTTCAGAGTTTCAGTCCAATTTGGTTAAATCGCAAATACATAACACAAGATTGAACATAAATCCTTAAGAAGAGATGGAAACGGAGGAAAGGCATGGGTGGATTCGCCCCTCCACAGGCTTACCGGCATGCATACAATCCAACCCACCCTAAAAACTATATCAGAATCGATGCGAATCGAACCACAGTTCTCTTGTTCACGAATAAAACCCAGCTCAAACATTCCAACGATGAAATGAAGGTTTAGTGAAGGTGAAATGTTTAAAGAATGTTCTTTTTTTTGATGCGCCGTCGCTTAAGCGACGCATAAACAAAGAATTGGAGCTTTGGTTAAATGTTAAATAAATGATTTTTTTGATGCGCCGTCGCTAAAGCTACGCTTATGAGGCTAGACGTCGCTTAAGTGACGCTTATGGCCAAAATTTTAAAAAAAAAATTGAACTTTCTGATTTTTGGTAGGTTTAAAAAAAAAAATCCACGCGCCGTCGGAAGTAACCGTCGGATTTTGGATCGAAATGTAGTAGTGATTGAGACCAAGCTAGGTTTGTTAGATCATCTCTTGGAAGATTCTGTAGAGATGAAAGAAGTAATTGAATAAGCTATAGATAAAACTGCGAGAAGATTGGCCAAGTTAGAAGAGCTTTTGACCCAAACTCGAGCTTAAAAAGAAAGTCCCAGGGGTCAATCCCTCAGTCTTTTCCGTAGCATCTCAAGGCCATAAAAGAAAAGAAACACCAAAGAAGAAAATAAGCATCATCGAAGTGTTTATTTTAGCATGCTAAGTATTTTAGAGGATAAGAAACCAAAATTTAATTTTGGAAGAGATGAAGAAGAATGTGATGAAATCAAAGAATGGATTAGTCACTTTAAAACTTTTCGTCTTGCCTTGGATACTAAATATTTGAATATGATGTATGTTCATGATAAGGTAGAGTCTTCATCCATCCATAATCCACCTCCTCGTGAAAATACTGTTGACCTCTACATGCTTGCGCATCAAAGGCTCCAATCCCAAAATTCCAATTTGGAGTTAACACCATGAATAATCTGTTGTCCCAAATTCTTGACCAACCTGTCTTGAATATTCAGTGTCAATCCCGAAATGATATCAAGACTGCAATACAAATGTTACGACAATGGACCCTTTACAAAAGAACTCAAGATGATACCCTCATAGGTCAACAACTAGCTGGACAGAGTATCGCAGGTCTTTCAAGACTTGCTAATGAGTGGTAGAGATGGCTTCCACAAGAAGCCAGAAATGAAATGCTCTTTGTTGAAGATGTTGATCAGCAGATACTCAAGGCATTGGGTAAAGAGTTCTATGGATCCGATGAAAGCGGAGATTATGAATGTCTTGCTTCTTTATTTATGTTAGCTCGACTTTGTAATCTTGCACAGAGAAGAATATTTTTGTTATATGCAACAATTTTTGATTTCCTCTGGAAAATCAGTAGACCCTGCTTATTTGAAGCATTATCTTAGAAGCTTCCTAGGTCATGTTCCAGATGCTGTGAAACAATATATGAAGGACAAAAATATTAATTATCGAGGCCTCTCTCTAGCCCAGTTACATAGTTACATACTAGAGACATGGCAAGAGCACTGCTTGGAGAAGCCATCTTCTTGTCATGTGGTCCCTACCTCTGAACTCATGTATTGCACTGCAGTCTGTCGGACGGATTTCATTGTACTTTCCAGGCTATGCATTTGCCAAACGTACTTCCTTTCAGCTGATTTGTTTTAAGGATAAGCCGCCTCTTCGTCAAACTTATAAATATTTTAACCCAAGTCTGAAGTGTAGTCACATAGACAGAAAGTGCGGTTGGTGAATGAGTGTTATAGGCGTGATACACTTATATATATATATATAGCTCGCCCTCTTTTTATTCATACCTGCAACACACTTCCTCCCACGGATAACTGCTTGGGGTCGAGTGTTGTTTGCAGCTTGAAGAATTGTAGCCATTCATCGTCATGGCATTGCACTTCAGAATCTCTTGCTTGCGTATGTTTTTTCTTTTCATTTTCGCATTATTTTGTATGATAGTTTTCAAAATATTGTTTGTTTTTTATATGGAAATGAGGTATTGTTGTGAAGTATTGTAGCTAGCCTGTATGCTGCTTTTGAAACATTGTAGGTTAACCTTGGAAATTTTTTACCAGAATTTACATATTACAGCAACAACATCGTCCATGCATTCAAAATCTTGTTTGTATTTGATATAGAAATGAGGTTTTGCTGTAAGGTAGTGTAGCTATCTTTTATGCTGCTTTTGAAACATTGTAGGTTAACCTTGGAAATATTTTACCAGAATATACATATTACAGTGACACCATCGTCCATGCATTCGTGGTCTCCACCCCAGACACCTGCACAAATAACGTCTCGACGCCAAACAAAAGAAAAGGTGGAAGAAATCTTGAAACGAGACTTGAGCTCCGTTTCAATGAGATCCAAAAGTTTATGAAGGGTGAAAACTCTTGCTCTGAAAGCAGATCCATGAAATATTCGGTAACTCCCAACACTAGCAAAGCTTTGAAAATGTAAGCTTTATCCATATTGCATTCTCCATTGAAATTCCTTTTATATAGGAGTTTTTATATTTTGCTGAGTGAGATATATTAAGGTTTTTTGTTGTAGGTTTTTGAAGAAACATAGAGTTCAAATGTTTAGAATGGTCAGTGATTTTTGGCTTATTGTTCTTTAAATTTCTTTAAGTTTTGTAATTCCGGAAATCTATTGGCCATTTAATATGAACTATGCCGATTTTGTGTAGGCCACTACTTCAATCCAAAGCGAGCCTGAAAACCATAATGAGGGCGGGGTTAATGAATTGATATGATTTGCTTAGAATATGAATTTACATTGATGTTAAGTTTCCTTTTGCTTGTTGGCATTTTGTTGCTCTAAATAATAGAAGGGCATTTTATAGAGGCCGTTATATCGATTTAAGCTCCCGAAGTGAGAAATAGTTATACATGTTAGTAATGTTAAACTTGTGTACACATGTTTAACATATTATAAATAACGAAACAATATATCGATGCCAGTGTTGTTATGGTTTCCAAGCTTCACTAAAAATTAATTTTTTTACCTGTTTTTAAAATAGTCTTGTTATCGTTTCTTTAAGTTACATCTAACATTCATGGCAACTAGACGAGCCAATATTCCCTATATACAACAACCAGACATCAGCTGGACTCACGTAGAAGCAACCAACCCAAACGAGAGAGCGTGAGGTTTCGTTTGAACTGAGGTTTTGTTTGAACTTAAGTAATTGACTATTTTAAAAACATGCAAAAAAATTACTTTCTTATGAAGCTTGGAAAGAATAATGAAACGATAACAAGACTGATACATCGATATATTGTTTCTAATCTTCTTAAACAATAACAATGCTATGGAATCAAATCGATATGTTGTTTTATTTATTTATAATATATTTAACATGTATACACGGGTTTGACATTACTAACAGATATAACCATTTAAAACTTTGGGAGATTAATACGAAATAACGGCCTCTATTAAATGTTTTTATTATTATTTACAGCAGCAAAATACAGTAAACTTAACATCAATGTAAATTCATGGTTTAAGCGAATCAAATCAATTCATTGTCTTCGACCTCATTAAGGTTTTCAGGCTCACTTTGGATTGGAGTAGTGGCTTGCACAAAATCAACATAGTTCATATTTAATGGCCAATATATTTTCGGAATTACAAAATTTAAAGAAATTTAAAGAACGACGAGCGAAAAAATAACTGACCATATAGATAAATGGACCAAATTTTTGTCCAGCTTCGGACTTTTGAACTCGGTGTTTCTTCAAAAGTCTACAGTAAGAATTCTTAGTATATCTCTCTAAGCACAATATAAAAACTCTTATATAATAGGAAATTCAATGGAGAATGCGATAAGGATGAAGCTTACATTCTCAAAGCCTTGCTTGTATCTGGCGAGTTATCGAATATTTCACGGATTTGTCTTTCAGAGCAGGAATTTTCGTCCTAATAAACTTTTGGATCTCATTGCAACAGAGCTTGAGTCTTGTTTCAAGATTTCTTCTACCTTTTCTTTTGTTTGGCGTCGACGACATCGTAGATGTCGTTAGTGCAGGTGTCTGGGGTGGAGATAGAGAATGCCTAAACGATGGTGTAGCTGTAATATGTAAATTTCGTGATGATGAATGGCTACAATTCTACGATTCTTCAAACTGCAAACAACACTAGACTCCAAGCAATTATTCGTGGGAAGAAGAGTGTTGTAGGTATGAATAGGAGGAGGGTGAGCTATTTATATATGAGTGTACCGTGCCTTGTAACACTCATTCACCAACTGCACTTTTTGTCTTTGTGACTACACTTCATACCTGGGTTAAAATATTTATGATTTTGATGAAGATGTGGCTTATCCTTAAAAACAAATCATCTCAAAGGAAATCCGTTCGACATAGGCATAACTTGGAAAGTACAGTGAAATTCGTCCATGAGACTGAAGTGCAATACATGAGTTTAGAGGCAGGGACCACATGATAGGAAGATGGCTCCTTCATTCTCCTAGGTGTAGGACAAGAATGATAATTACTGTTGGTGTTGGTGGTCCTCGTCTTCCCTCATTCACTCATGTGTGAGTGTGGAGTGGAGCCACTCTTTTCGATCTTAAAGATATTTCTATTTATTTCTCAATACCCTTTGCTGCTGGTGCATTGCTCTTCGCCCTCTTTCTGTCCCCTTTCCATGCGTTGTTACCGCAGTTACGCTGGGAGAGAGGGTATTGGGTATAAGATGTGGCACGTACGGGTGGAGTACACGTGGAGAGAGGGTATTGGGTATAAGATGTGACTCTTCGCCCTCTTTCGTTTGGCGCGGCCCTTTGGCGCGTCCATCGTCACTATCATCATTCGAAGGTCTGGATTAGCTGTTGCTATAAGAAAATAAAATAAAATGGAACGATGAAAAACTCAGTCATCGTTGTCCAACCCTTCGAAGATTTCGTCCACCATTATTTTGTCTAGAGATGCGACTATTTTGCCCGGACGACGAAATCGCCTGGTCGTCACCTCCAATCCTCCGACAACGTTTACTGACCTCGTTTGACACCTTCAAACTTCAAGTCTTGTCGATCTTTATGCCCATTGTATGGTACTTTGGGGCCATGGATATCATTACTTCTGGCAAAGTGTTTCTGGCAGCGGTTTCACATCTATGCCCATGTGCATGAGCCATGGTTCTCAATTTGAATTTTGAATTTCGAAGGGGTATAACGAGGCTAGGACTGGATCGATTCCGAAATAAACAGGTAGGGCATCTTTTCTCTTGGGGGGTCTTTATTCTTATAATAATTTTCAAATCTGTGATTATATCATCCATCCACAACTCATGACCATAAAGTCCAGCATTCGAGACCAACACATTATCACGAATAAAATCAAAAGATGGGGCGAATGTGCCATAAGTTGGATTATCTTCGTGAAGACACCGTTAACAACAATGAGAATGTGCATCAATATGGCACAATGGTCTCGGGTGCGGTTCATGTTGTTGAATATATAATATCAGTCTTTTTTCTTTCCATACTTGGCAGCTCTAAGAATTGTTTATGCATAAGAGGCCAACAACGATTGAACAATCCTTGTTTCCATAGCAACGAGTCAAGATCGAATCTCATCCGCAACCGCAACCACATGAGCGACGAAGCTTAAGGAAGCCTGAGAACCTAGTTGCAAGTGTTCCTTCGTCGAAGTGTTTGAATGTTAATTATGTAATGAATCTCAAAATCAAAATTGAGCCACGACTCTTTCAGCAAAATAGATATTGATGGTCTCAATCATAACTAGTGCGGCTTATAAAAACGTTGGGAATATCATATGGCTAATATAAAAAAAATTCCTTCATATTTCACTTCAATGAAAAGTTAACAAGAAATAAAAAAAACCAACAAGCAAATATAACAAATATACTTGTACAAATGGGGACCAAAAAAAACTTTCATATGAAGCCCAAAAAAACATCAAATGCTTTGGGTTGAAGTAGCACATGGTTCCCTTTAGATTGTTAATACCGAAAATAATAACATAAAAGAAGGATATATATATATATATATATATAAACAAGAGGAATGATGCTGGACTCATATTGATAGATGCGAATATATTGTGGGCTTCCAAATGAATCAATACATTTTCTCTTGAATCCTTTGAATCTATCAAATCTATCAAATGAATTTAAAGAGTGTTTACTTGCACTTTTTATTAAATTTTAAAAGCAGCTCTCCCTACAATAATGCTTGAAAATAAACAATTTTGGACTTATATGGATAGATTCTAATATATTGGGGACTTCTAAATCAATCAATACTTTTTCTTTTAAATCCTCTGAATCTATCAATACATTTTCTCTTAAACCCTCCAAATATATCAAACAAAATTAAAGAGTGTTCACCTGCATTTTTTATATTTTTTATTGAATTCTTAAAGAAGCTCTCTCTACAATAATGTTTGAAAATAAACTTTTTTTTGTAAAGTATATCTATCTTTCAAATAATGTTTAAAGTTCTCAACCATACATATATTGATTAATCTATATTGATTAAGTATGTTAAATGTAGATATCATTTCCATCTCTAAATATTCACACACAATTCATTGAAATCACATACTAAATTAAAAATGAATAAAAGTTGTTAAATATACATTTATCATGATATATATTATAATTAAAGATACATTGAAAATTATAATGAAATATATATAATTTAACATGTATAAAAACCTTTCTAGTGTTCAATATATTTATGTAGGTTTCTTGTAATTTGCAAAATATTAGACTATGTATATTTAACCTTCACAACTTTTTTAATTAGCTATTTTAAGTTTTTAAAATAGTAAAGTTAAAATCATTTTTAATATTCATTACAATTATAATTATAATAAAATATTAAAAAAAAAAAACTCTGAGGATTAAAATATCTCATTGCAATGGAAAATCAATTTCAAATGAATTAAGATATTTGAAAAAAGTTAGCTTACATCACAGCTCAAGTGAGCTATCTACCACTCTTCATAGAAGAACTCTAACCCAAGACTCTTTCCATCTTTAAGTTTTATAATGAATGGGGGTATGAATATTCTTTGATACTTTCTAAATTTTTTATTTTACAAAATCAGATGAACGAGAACCATTTCAAATTTGTATGAGAAGAAACGAAGTATACTAAAAAATTGGGCTTTAGAAGATTAGAGCAGTAAGAGTATGTGGTTTGGTCATACCTCCTCAAGTACCAAAATCCTCCGTTCAACTATTTTAAATCTCCTTACAAATAAAATATTTGAAAATCCATGCATATTGTTTTGTTTTGTATTGAAATGAAATGGACGCTTTTGTCTGACATTTGATTGTCATTCATATTCAGTTGGTAGATGAGAGGAACACCAAATTTAAAAAGAATTATTCTCTCTTTTACGTAGTGTAGGGCTCTTAATTCTTAGCTCTATGAAATATTTTTGATGTTATATATTTTGGTAAACACTATGTAGCTTGGCAAAGGTCAGGACTATTGGGATCCTCCATCAAAACAATATCCAATGACTTTTTTTTTAACGGAGTTGCAGCCGACTGAAAGGGTGGTGCAGTGGTTTCTATTTGGATTAGTGAACAACATTTCATTGATTTGAAATTAAGCTTTGGATGCATCACTAATGCAAGAGCTGAGCTTTTGGCATTTTGGGCTTTACTTTCCATCGCCAAAGATATTGGATTACCATATCTACATATCTTTGGCGACGACAATGTGATTATAAATTGGGCAAGAGATGAATCCACTTTTACTATTGTGAACGTAGAGGCTTGGTGCAACAACACCAAAAAGCTCATCTCTCCATTCACTTCAGTGGATTTCAGCCATGTTTATGGGGAATATAATAGGAGGGCTGATTCATTATCCAAGGATGGGCTACTAATGGCTTTTGGCCATCTTACTTATATGGAATATTGTAAAGCTGCAACTTTTAGTTAAGTTTCTCATTAGCTGTTTTGAGTTTCAGCTCTGGTGCTGATTATGGACTATCATTTTGATTTGGTTAGCTCCTTTGGGATAATATACCTTCTATAGATTTTGGTTCTTTGAGCTTATCCCTGGATTTTGAGAGGACTCAACCCTGTCTTGGATAATGACTCACGGATCTTATTATCTTCTCTTGAGACATATTTGGCTGATCTTACTTGCACTTTTGTATGAGAGGTCATCTCTCGGTATAAAAACAAGCCCCAGTGGGGACATAAGCTAGCTCAAAGCTATCTACCTGCTTGTCTTTTATTTTTCAATGATTGTTCTCTTTGTATAGTGTTTGGAAGTACTTGAATGGACTGCTGAATAGTGGATGTAAGAAATAACCTTTGATTCTTTTGAATATCAAGGAATGCTTTTTTCGTCTGGAAAAAAATAATTTTGGTGTTCAAACAAATATGTTCTCGACTTTTAAACAGTATTTTTGTATAGATATGTAAAAATAACTACAAAAAATAACAACCATTAATTTATAAATAAACTATTAAATCGATAAAGACGGAAATAGTTAAGAAATAAAAATTTAAATAAAAAATCAAGTATTATGACAGTTTATATATATATATATTCTTGATATATTCATTTATTTATTTTCGAGTTTTCCAAATATTAAATTTTAAATATTATTATTTATAAATAAAAAAGAGAAAATTAAGAAATTTTATTATTTTTCAATTGAATCAAGTAGGTATCATCTTATTAAATAAAAGACTTTTTTGGAAATTTATTAAAATTAATGGGTTTTTTAAGTAAATTTTTATTCTTAAATATTAATATATTATCTTTTTAAAAAATATTGACTTTATTTATAAATTATTTTATGTTATTTTATACATTTAAAATTTATCATCTTTTCTACATTTAAAATCCACAGATAACATTTTTGTTATTAAATAGTCCAAACTTCAATCTAGATGTGACTTTCTTATTAGCACCTTTAGAAGGCCAAGGTGTTATTGTTTTCTAGATGCATTTATTCTTAAATATTAATATACTTTCTTTTTAAAAAACATTTACTTTATTAATATATTATTTTATATTATTTTCTACATTTAAAATCAATCGGGTAACTTTTTTGTTATTAAATAGTCTAAACTTCAATATAAATGTGATTTTCTTATTAGTACCTGTAGAAAGCCAAGGTGTTATTGTTTTCGAGATGCATTCACTAGGTGTTATTGATTTTCTTATTTGTACTTGTAGAAGAAACGAAGAAAATTTCCTTAATGGAGACCAAGCTAGGTCTGTTAGATCATCTCTTGAAAGGTTTTGTAGAGATGAAAGAAGCAGTTGAAAACGCTGCAGATAAAACTGCGAGAAGATTGGCCAAGTTAGAAGAGCTTTTGACCCAAACTCAAGAGCTTAAAAAGAAAGTCCCAGGTGTCAATCCCTTAGTCTTTGCCTTGGCTTCGCAAGGCCATAAAAGAAAAGAAACACCAAAGAAAGAAAATAAGCATCATTAAAGTGTTTCTTTTAGCATGCTAAGTATTTCAGAGGATGAAAAACTAGAATTTAATTTTGGAAGAGATGAAGAAGAATGTGATGAAATCAAAGAATGGATTGGTAACTTTAAAACTTTTCCTCTTGCCTTGGATACTAAATAAGGCAGGAGGCTTGTTGTGAATTATAAGCCTCTCAATGTTGTTCTTCAGAAAGTATGGTACCCTCTACCGGACAAAGCCAGCTTGCTGCAAATAATTGCTGGTTGCACAATATTGTTAAGTTTGATTTGAAATCAGGATTCTATCAAATTGGTATTGATGCAAAGGATCGTTTTAAAACAACATTTGTTGTTCCACATGGTCAATACCAATGTAAGGTTTTACATTTTGGAATCAATAATGCTCCATCAGAATTTCAGAAGTGCATGGAGGATATTTTTAGGGAAAAGCAGTGGGCACCTGTGTTCATTGATGATATTTTGATATGTTTCAAAAACCTGCAAGAACACCTAAAGCATTTACAGATGATTTATGATTTGGTTTTTAAGCATGGATTACCTGTCTCAAAGCAAGATGGAGATAGGCAAGACAAAAATGGAATTTATTGGATTTAAGGTCCAAAGAGGACAAGTCATCTTACAAAAGCATGTCCTCAGCGTCTTCAGTGATTTCCTTGACCAAATCCTTGATAAAACTAAATTGCAGAGATTCCTCGGTAGTCTCAATTACATCAGACATTTTTACAAAGGACAGGCCACTCATATTCATCTCCTTCAACATTGATTAAAGAAGAATCCTGTAAAGTGGTCACTAGAGATGACTTTGCCTGTTCAACATACCAAAGCCAAAGTACTGGATTTGCCTAGTCTTTCCTTACCTCAGGGTTTAGGACAACTCATCATTGAGACTGACGCTTCTTTTCACACTTGGGGTGGATTTTTACTTGAGCTCATGAAAGGCAAAGAACATGTGTGTGGTTATGATTTGGGTTCTTTCAAAGCAGCAGAACTCAACTATCCATCCAGCCACAAAGAGATCTTGGCTGTTAAGAAGACAGTCTAGCATTTTATTTTATTTCTGAAACTAGTTAGATTTGTTATTAAAACAAATCTGAAAATAATGCCTGATATTTTTAAGAATGAAAATTTAATGGCAGAGAATAATAGTTGTATTTTCAAATGGTTTATTTGGCTTAGTAATTTTGATTTTGACACTGTGTATAAGCTAGGTTATCTTAATTGTTTTCTTGACATGCTCACTAGAGAACATCTTAAAGAAACTGATCCTACTCTCAGCATGTTCACAACTGGTGCCTCTAGTTTCGGTGCAAATCGTGGTAAAACATCGCTATATCAACCAAGGAATAGCTTATTCCTGAAGCCTTGGGATGAGTCACCTGCAGAGGCAGAACGAAGACAACTCCTAGATTATGCACAAATATTTATTCCTATATTTTCATATATTTTCATATTTTTATGTTATTTTATATTAACAAATATTTATTTCATATTTACTATATTTAAATGAATTTATCACAATACTTTATTTTTTATTTCTGAATTTTATGCAAATGAAAAACATATATGATCATCCAAGGATGTGACCAGCGAATGGAAATCGCTACTTGTCAACAAACTTTACTGATAATTAGCTAGCCCAAGCCTAAAGATAATCACCCAGATCATGCAGATAATGATTATACTTATTGCTAGCGTGACCCTTGGAGCTCTTTTACTAACTTTTGATGAAGTGTTTGTTCATATTTAAGTGTTTACTTGAACAAACACTTCATCCTCTGAAATAACTGCTTTTTTTTTTAGTCTCGAAAAGGCAGTTATTTAGGCTTATTTTTTACCTCATGATGCTTTTGTCTTTGCAACCATGTATATATAAATTATAAACAAATTTGTGCACGAAGCCTTGCAGCTGTGTAATTTGGTTCTCGTCATTATTTGGCAACTCAAAAGGAGCTAATTCTTAAAAGTTTTGGTGCCTAATTTCGTTAAAAATGTGTAACCATGCTATCATACAATCATGTGTTTTTATAGAACCTTTTAAACATAAAAGTAAACTTTAAAAAAATCATGTTTCGAAGTTTATGTGTCAAGATGTTTGATATTGTTTAATATCAGTATATTATATATAGAAAACTTATAATTATATTTAATTTTTATTAATAATTTTATGAGTTATATACATTTATTGTATTCATAAATTATTTATTTTGACATTATAATAAATTTTTATATTAAATTAAGCTAAATATTTAGTTTGTCTGTACCAGATTTTTTAAGAAAACTAATCATTTAACTTTGTAAAATTCTTAATTTTCAAAATATGTCTTTTTAAAAACTTATTTAAAAATGATTGAATTTCTTAATTTTTAAAATATGTGATCGGTGGTTGTTTGGTAGTTGACGTCCCCAGCCCTTCGACGTCGGCGGCATAGGTGATGTTCGGCTGAAGAACGTTTCAAGCAAAAGGTCGCTGCATTAATGGAGTGTCAAGTTTAGACCCCTTCATGATTTGATCGACGCTGTTAAACCATTAAATACCAATAAATGTGACCGCAAATTTTAATTTTAATTTCCTACTTAGTTATTGTTCTACTTGTTCTTCTTTAGATTCATCTTCTTCGATGTCACAGCTTACTTTTGGCAACTATTTTAAACTCAATTAAACCCATAAGTTTTCCCTTCAAATAACATTTGATGTGTTTCTTGTGCTAGTTTATTTGCCTTAAGCTGGAGCACATATACGCGTATTTTCTCTTCCTTCAAATAACACTTGGAGTGTTTCTTGCGGTAGTCCAATTGCTTTTAGCTAGAACACGGATGGAATATGGGGGTTTTCCCCTCTTCATTTGTCTCTTTCCTTAGTAGTAGAATTCTTGGGTATATAAAGCCAAATTCAAGTATTCTGCAGCTTTATTTTAGTTGGAAAACATGTTTTCAGTTTTCCTGCATTCTTTTTAACAGTTACTTGGCCCAATTGTACATCATCCTTGTGATTATGCCTCTGATTTACAACAGTCACAGAATAATCTTGCCAAGGCAAATTGAGGCACCTCATCTCCAAAATTATTTATTTTTATTCTTTTTCCTCTTCGTTTTAACAGTTACTCGGCCCAATTGTACATCATCCTTGTGATTATGGCCCTGATATAGAGCAGTGACAGAATAATCTTGCCATGGAAAATCGAGGCATCTGATCTCCAAAATTATTTGTTTTTATTCCTTATCCTCTCCTTTTAGCAACTTGATAGTTGTCTTCAATGAAAAAATCTGTAATAGAAGGCAATTTCTCTCCCTGAAACATTATAACTCTGTCTATGGATTCATGATTGTTTGGTAACCATAGCAATCGTGGAAGCTCTCTGGATTTGAAAGAGATTAGTGCTTTCCTTTGCTTAGATTTCATTTTGCAGGATTTTCGTTTGCAATCATGTTAAGCTATCATATCTGTCAATTTTTTTGGTTGAGCACTCTATCCATGCAAGTATTCAAATCCATTTACCAATTTTTACACCATAAGCACTCAACGATGAGTGGCTCTTGTTATTTTAAAACATAGAATTAATTTTAGAATGATTTCGTAAGTATATATTCTTTACATAATATTTTTTCTTTTAATTAACTCCCATCATTAGCCCATTGTTACAAAAATGAAAAATGAAAGTTGTTTCAGATGTCCGCTAGCAGTGCCGACTGTTTGGATTTTCCAATGCAATGGGTTGGCTATCCTCAGATGTTGTTCATCTTTCTTTCTGTAGGGCTTCCTGTAGCGAGTGGCCGAGTGAAGCGGGGCGTCAATTTGTTCCAAAAGCAGCAAATAAGCTAAGCTACAATACTTCACAGCAATACCTCATTTCCATAAGCAAACAAGATTGGTTTACGTGACCAACAGGTTTTGCTGGACTGTTTTTAATTGGTTCGAGATTTCAAGTAATTGACTATTTTAAAAACAACCAAAAAAATTACTTTCCTATGAAGCTTGGAAAGGCCTATTAAACCATAACAAGACTATGACATCGATATATTTATTCTAATCTTCTTAAACAATAACAATGCTATCGAATCAAATCGATATATTGTTTCATTTATTTATAATATTTTTCACATGTATACATAGGTTTTGAATTACTAACAGGTATATATATTTCTCACTTTGGGAGCTTAATACGATATAACGGCCTCTACAAAATGTCCTTTTATTTATTACGGCGGCAAAATGCAGTTAAGAGCTCTTCACCAGTTAATTACGGTGGCAAAATGTCCTTAAAAAACAACATAAGAACTCTTCACCAGCAAAATTTGTTAAAAGAAATTTGTTCTTTACAGCCATCCTTCGAAGTTATCCTGTTCAATCACATCTACAGAGAATTCAATGCAGAAGCTGATATGTTGTCTAAACAGGCTTTAGCCATTCAGCCAGGGATCATCAAAGGCAAGGTCACCGAGGAAGGAGAATCCTTTTATTTTTACAACCCATTATGAATAAAAAATGGACAGGCTTATTAGTATGATCAGGCATCATTGAATATTGCGCAATTTCCAGAACATGTTTTTTTTTGTGGAAAAGAAGCGGTCTGGTGTGAGCACAGAAGACAACCTAGGATTCATTGCTGGTGAAAATGATGAACCACAACATGATGAACATCAAGTTCCTTCGTCTAAAAGAAAGATGGTGTAAAATGTGTTTGCAGAACAGTTTTGTTCAAAAAAAGACAAAGCAAGCCGTATAGGCTTATGAAATGATGTAAGCTTTGTAAGCAAAGTAGAATTGTAAGTTCTCCGGAGCAGTGCATGTTATTCGTATGAACAGAGGTTTTTTTTCTCTAGAAAAAAAATATAAATTAAGGTTAAGGTTTCGAATCCCCGATTCCTACTTTTGGGAAATTTTCGAATACATTGAATGGGAATCAATTGTTGCTCTAGCTTTGGAGGAGTGGTGAAAAACTTAAAAATTATACGTCGCTTATTGAGCATTGAATAATTGACAAGGGAAAAAACACATTGGAATAATGAGACTGATAGCCAAGTCCTTTACAGAAAGTTTGCCGTGTTAGAGCATTTATTACAACGCCCCCAAGGGGTATGAAGATGCATTTTTATTAAAAATGGGACCACAACTAGTACTGATGAGTTGTGGAACCTTTCGAGCATCGACAATGAACAACTGGCTGCTTCATGACTTCTGCGTCCCCCTAGGAATCCACTAAGTGCGGAATTAGTGGATAACAGTTCACAAAAATATGGAATACATAAACAATCTGGAATAGGGTGAAGCAAAGATAAGTCATAGTATGCTGATATAGTATATGGCATAAGATGACCTACATCATAAAGCAATAAACTGCATAATAATAATATTTCTCTTAATTGCATGTTTCAGTCATTCAAACGAAAATAGACTATTAGACAAAATTGATTGAAGCAGATAGAAATTTCTAGGTCATTTAAAGTATGGATTGAGCAAAATAAAAATCTAATATGTTTTTAAACAATGTTTAAAATGCTCGTTCATATGTTATTTTGGCACTTCCTTTGTAGTTGTATAAGAAAGGGAACAATAATGTTTGTATCTTAGGTTTGGAGAGAACGTGTCAAGAAGATGTTTCTTGCTAGGTGTAGTAGCTTTCATTTTTTCTATTCATCATTGGAAAGACTGAGATAAATAACTTATATTCTATCATTCAATAGAAGAAGCATTGTATTGAGATAAGTACCAATACCTCATAGTTGGAGTGACAAATCAATATAAGAGTTTCGCTTGGTCTAAAATATGTGAAATAAGGTTTCATCGCATTCAAAACTTATGTAGAAAATTAGGCGTATCATTACGTCGAGAGTAGCGAGGTGCTTTACAACCCAGTATGGAGGAGATGTTGTCACATAAAGTAACGAAACACGTAATGTTATGTAAAATTAAAAAAATAAAAAGTAATTAAAAATATTAATGTTGTCTCAAAAAATAAAAAATAAGATGGATCTATGCCTGTAAATAATACATGAATAGTATTTAATATCATTCCAATTGTTGTTGTTATATTAGTAATGAATCGATTTGAAAGGTCAAAGAATACTAATGACTAGTAATTCTACACAAAGAAAATATCATAGATTCTGCCACAAATCCACTTGGAATCCACTTGTTCTTTGTCAATGTAAGAAAAGCCATTGAAAACTTATTGAACATATTATTATGGTTATTGTGTATAAACATTGCCCCTTGTTTAGATCACGGGCAACAACGAGAAGACATTACATCACATCCCACCGTCAATGCCGAACATGAACCATGTAGAGATGACATTCTATAGCACAGCCCTTTATTACACTATCTTTCACTCCAATATCCAACTGGATCTTTGGCATCACTATCTGTTTAGTAGAGTGTCAATGGTGGATGAAGCTTTAATTTGGTGGGGGTATTATAGACCTTGCTGACGAGGGCCTCTGGCAGAGGAGGCTTTCGACCTCATTTGCGATGGATCTTGCCCCCCTCCCCTTCACAGACTGTCTCTTGAAGCTTGCTTCATAAGGAGCATTCTCCCAGAATGATTCCTCATGCTCTCGGAGTGATTCCCCACGTTATTAGAAATGAATCTTGAATAGTAGTTAATATCATTCCAATTGTTGTTGTTATATTAGTAATCAGTCGATTTGAAAGGTCAAAGAATACTTATGATTAGTAATTCTACACAAACATAAAATATCATAGATTCTGCCACAAATCCACTTGTTCTTTGTCAATGTAAGACAAGCCCTGGAAAACCCATTGAACATATTATTATGGTTATTGTGTATAAACATTGCCCTTTGTTTAGATCACGTGCAACAACGAGAAGACATTACATCACATCCCCTCGTCAATGCCGAAGATGAACCATGTAGAGAAGACATTATATAGCACCACCCTTTATTACAATATCTTTCACTCCAATATCCAACTGGATCTTTGGCATCACTCTTTGTTTAGTAGAGTGTCAATGGTGGATGAAGCTTTAATTTAGTGGGGGTATTATTGACTTTGTTGACGAGGGCCTTTGGCAGAGGAGGCCTTTGACCTTATCTGTGTGGAAGCTTGCCCCCCTCCCCTTCACAAATTGTCTCCTAAAGCTCGCTTCATATCGAGCATTCTTCCAGAATGATTCCTTATGCTCTCGAAGTCATTTCCCACGTTATCAGAAATGAATCTTGTTTCTACTAGACCATGAGAGAAGAAATTAGAAATTGTTTGTGGCAAGAGACTCAAGAAATCATAGTAGATAGTATAATTATTTGTTTTTTTTCAGTTAGGATCTAGATTCTGAAACTTAGAGAATTATATGTGCTTATTATGGCCTATTTTCTAAACATTATATATGATAGTTGAAGTTTAATTTGTTCATCACTTATTACTACTCATCGATCAAGCTATCCAATTTCATTTCGTGGTTGATGTTATCTCTTACAGTTTGTAGATGACAAATGTTATTTGTTGAAGCTCTGAACTTGAAGGTTGATGTTATGGTTGATTATTTGATGATACAACTATAACTGCTAGATCTTTGATGTTATTTGTGTACAAAATGGTAAATGCATTAATTATTATCATTAGTCTGCTACAAAATGTTTTGATATTTTCTGCAACTAATTCATTCTTCTACGTATTTTTTTGAATATTCAATATATATGCCTCAAATTATATAAAAATATATGTTATATAAAAAGGACTTCCGGAATGTTTCGCTTTGCTAGTCTTTTGGAAATTGGTGTGAAATTGAGGCTTCTTGCTTTGAACGCCTTCTTCACTCTCACTTCCAACAGTTATGCTTTTGATGATGCCCCAATTTGTTTTCTAGTGCGAGAAAATCAAGTGAATCTAAAAGAGGGGATGATGTTCATTGGGTGATATACGCTCACTTGGTAGAGAAAGAGATGCTGTATTCATCAAGAAGTCTTCTTCATCATCATTGGCCTGTGTAACTATTAAAAGATGAGTGTTGGAAGAAGCATTCAACATATTGGATGAGACTTGTGCAAGAATGGATTCAGACAAGTCATAAACAAGGTCCTCATTTTTATTATGTGT
Organism: Pseudotsuga menziesii; assembly: GCA_001517045.1. Classification (NCBI taxonomy): domain Eukaryota; kingdom Viridiplantae; phylum Streptophyta; class Pinopsida; order Pinales; family Pinaceae; genus Pseudotsuga; species Pseudotsuga menziesii. Next base: position 284,935 of record LPNX010114262.1, read on the forward strand.
TATCTTTTCACTCTAGGATGTGTGATGGAGGAAACACTTGTAGGGTTTAGAGGATGACCGACATCAAACTATGGAGGATAAGATCTATTGAAACATACTAGTAATCATGTGCAAGAAGCAATGGAAAAGATCTCGGTTGACCGTGAGTAGGAACTTTATTAAAGATATCATCTTTGCATTCAATCACCTCATTAGTGGAAGGATCATATAGTTGATATGCCTTGGAAACTCAGTTGTAATCGGTCAGAATGCTGCAGTGATGTATTTGTTATGATTTGTTTTGCTTTTCACTAGGAATATGGGTACATGCACTTTATCTATAGATTCTGAAATGCGAAACTGAAGGTTTGTTTTCATTCCATTTCTTATATGGAGTCATACTTTGAATAAACAAGTAGGTGTTTGAGTGATCAACACAAAAATCACTTGCCCCTAGAATTAATGCTCCATTTGCTTGGAGTGAAGCATGCATCGAGCCATCTTCATGATCGCTTTATTCTTTTCTTTATTTACTCCATTCTGCTTTGGAGTAGGCTTTTTTTTGTATGCAATATAATTTTCTTATATCAAATGTTAATGAAAGTGCATATATTGACATCGAAATTTCTTTTATTGTGCTAGACAAATGTTATTAAACCAAACTGAATTGGTGATATATGTTTTTCCATCTATTATAGTTTTCAAGCATGGATACAATGCGTTGTACAACTCTTTCTCTCATGTTTGTAACATTTAAATAGTTTATTTAATTTTCTTTAATTTGGCTTCTAGATTCACGTGGATGAAACAAATGGGATACTTCAATTTGCAAGCAGAGCCTTACGCGTCACAAACTGTGTTTAAGTCAATGAGGTATTATTTGGTTTTAACTTGCAAGTCTTTTAACTATTAGGTATGTCATGCTATATAAGCTACTTAGATATGGATAGACATATGGATTCGCCATATTTTTGAAAAGCTAGGATCTTGATATGATGGAAAACATCATGTACAAAAAATATTGTAATATTTTTAAGATTTTGAAAAAACATATTCAGGGTTAAAAATCAAAACCGTTTATGAATCACAACATTAGAATCGAAGTCATTATATAATTGTACCAAGGGTAGCTAGGTGCTTACAACCCAGTATGGAGGAGATATTGTAATGCATAACATTGTGTAATGACATGTAACATGAATTTCGTATAAAAAAATGCAAATGATGTCGGTTTAAACAAGAAAATAATTTTTTTTATTGATTAGATCATAAACCTAGATATATCAACAATCAAGTGCGATCATATATCTTGTGGTGTAAATTTTTTTTTAATGTGTAAAAAAATTAAGATAAAAAATACCTAAGAAAAAAATTGGATTATTCTTTGTGTTTGACAGATCCAGGTTTAAGATGAATCTATGCTGGTTTATACATTTGAAAACTGAAGTTTTGATGCATCATGCCTCATATAAAAATGATAATAGTAAATACGAAATATATAATTGAGTCTCTCATCATTGATCACTCTTGATATACTAATGTAGAGTAGGTAGACTTACATATCTAGAAATGGGTCTACATCATCATCTGCATATTTTTCAACTCTACATCATGGTCCAGTTCAACTGATCATCTTCCTAGAAGTTTGCTTGAAATTCTGAACGTTCTCAGCTAGATATGATTGTAAATAAGAGTTGTACACTGTTTAACAACATGCATCGTACTGTTCCAAGAGGAGCCTTCACCTAGAGTTGGATGCGATTGATCTATATTCTAATTAAATTATTAATGACACAGCTATCATGTGTACACAAAGAAAATTGAAAACTATGTATATACTATATATGATTATCTATGTAATGCCTCAGGCCTTTCCCAGAGCTTTCTCACTAACAACGTCAGATAATGAAAATTGAAATTTTGATGTCTTAGACCTTTACTGCCATCATTATCATATGCAAGACAGCCTACAGCCTACAGGTATTTACTAACTTATATAGCTATAAAGCCTACAGATTATTAATAAATAATCTAACTAAAACTCTAAATAGAATAGAATAAGTCGCGACAGGCTTGTAGTTGCCATTTGACACACTATATTTAAACTTTGAAGTCTGAAAACTTAAGCATGTGGGCAGTCTTCCTTAACTCTCGTAAACTTTCAAGTCTCCATAGTAATGTTTACGAGAGTTGAGGAGGATTGCTCACATGCTTAAGTTTTCAGACTTTAAAGTTTAAATATAGTGTGCCTGATGGCAACTACAGGCCTGTACTGACTTATTCTATTTCATTTAGACTTTTAGTTAGATTACTTAGTAATAATCTGTAGGGTTTATAGCTGTATAAGTAAGTTATTAAATACCTGTAGGCTGTAGGCCGTCTTGCATATGATAATGGTAGTAGGAAATGTCTAAGACATTAAAATTTCAATTTTCATTATCTGATGATGTTAGTGGGAAAGCCTTGAGAAAGATCCGAGGCATTACATAGATAATCATATATAGTATATACATAGTTTTCAGTTTTTTTTGTGTACACATGATGACTGTGTCATTAATAATTTAATTAGAATCTAGATCAACTCTAGGTGAAGGCTTCTCTTAGAACAGTGTACGACACTTATTTACAATCATATCTAGCTGAGAACTTTCAGAATTTTAAACAAACTTCTAGAAAGATGATTGGTTGAATTGGATCATGATGTAGAGTTGAAAAATATCCAGATGATGAAGATGTAGACCCATTTCAAGATATGTAGGTATACCTACTTTACATTACTATATCAAGAGAGTGATCAATGATGAGAGACTCAATAATGTATTTCGTATTTACTATTATTTTTTTTGTATGAGGCATGATGCATTAAAACTTCAGTCTTCAGATGTATAAACCAGCATAGATCCATCTTAAACCTGGATCTATTAAACACCAAGAGGAATCCAATTTTTCTTGAGGTATTTTTTTTTTCTTAATTTTTTTACACATTAAGAAAAAATTTACACCACAAGATATTTGATCGTACTTGATTCTTGATATATGTAGGTTTAGGATCACAAATCAATAAAAAAATATTTTCTTGTTTAAGCCGACATCATTTGTATTTTTTTTAATGCGAAGGTCATGTTACATGTCGTTACACAATGTTATGCGTTACAATATCTCCCCTATACTGGGTTGTAAGCACCTCTCGACTCTTGGTGCAATTATATAATGACTTTAGTTCTAATGTTGTGATTCATATATGGTTTTGATTTTTAATCCTGAATATGTTTTTTCAAAATCTTAAAAATATTACAATATTTTTCGTACATGGTGTTTTTCATCATATAAAGATCCTAGCTTTTAAAAAATATGGCGAATCCATATGCCTATCCATATCTAAGTAACTTGTATAGCATGACATGCATAATAGCTAAAAGACTTGCAAGTTAAAACCAAATAATACCTCATTGACTTGAGCATAGTTTGTGACGCGTAAAGCTCTGCTTGCAAACTAAAGTGTCCCCTTTGTTTCATCCACATAAATCTAGAATCCAAATCAAAGAAAATTAAATAAGCTATTTAAAAGTTACAAACATAAGAGAAAGAGTTGTACAACGCATTGTATTCATGCTTGAAAACTATAATAGATGGAAAGGCCTGTATCACCAATTCAGTTTGGTTTAATAACATTTGTCTAGCACAATAAAAGAAATTTCGATGTCAATATATGCACTTTCATTAACATTTAATATAAGAAAATTACCTTGCATACAAAAAAAAAAGTTTACTCCAAAGTAGAAAGGAGTAAATAAAGATAAGAATAAAGCCATCATGAAGATGGTTCGATGCACGTTTCATTACAAGAAAATGGAACATTAATTCTAGGGGCAAGTGATTTTTGTGATGATCACTCGGACACGTACTTGTTTATTCGAGGTATGACTCCATGTAAAAAATGGAATGAAAACAAACATTCAGTTTTGCATTTCAGAATCTATGGATAAAGTGCATGTACCCATATTCCTAATGAAAAACAAAACAAATTATAGCAAATACATCATTGCAACATTCTGGCTGATTACAATTGAGTTTCCAAGGTATATCATCTGTATGATGCTTCCACCAAAGAGGTGATTGAATGCAACGATGATATGTTTAATAAAGTTCCTACTCACGGTCAGCCAATATTTTTTCCATTGCTTGTTACACATGATTACTAGCATGTTTCAATGGATCTAATCCTCCACAGTGTGATGTCGGTCCTCCCCTAGACCCTGTGAGTGTTTCCTGCAACACACTTCCTAGAGTGAAAAGATAAACAAACAATACTGATGAGGACCTTGTTTATGACTTGTCTGAATCCATTCTTGCACAAGTCTCATCCCATATGTTGAATGCTCATTCCAACACTCTTTTTTTAACAGTTGCACAGTTCAATGATGATGAAGAAGACTTCTTGATCAATCAAACGTCTCTTTCTCTTCCAAGTGAGGGTATATCATAAAATGAGCGACATCCTCTCTTTTAGATTCTCTTGATTTTCTTGCACTAGAAATCATATTGGGGGATCGTCAAAAGCATAACTGTTGGGAGTGAGAGTGAGGAAGGCGCTCAAAGCAGGAATCAAGAGTAAGAAGCACCAATTTTCGAAAGACTAGTAGAGTGAAGCATTCCGGAAGTCATTTTTATATAATATATATTTTTATATAGTTTGAGGCATATATATTGAATATTAAAAACAAGTATGTAGAAGGGTGAATTAGTTGCTATAAAATATCAAAACATTTTGTAGTAGACTAATGATAATAATTAATGCATTTACTATTTTGTACACAAATAACATCAAACATCTAGCAGTTATAGCAGTATCATCAAATAGTTCAAAGCTTAAACAGAAAACATTTGTCATATACAAACTGTAAGAGAACATCAACCACGAAATGAAATATGATAGCATGACCAATGAGTTGTAATATGTGGTGAACAAATTAAACTTCAACTATCATATATAATGTTTAGAAAATAGGCCATAATAAGCACAAATAATTCTTTAAGTTTCAGAATCTAGATACTAAACTGAAAAAACAAATAATTATACTATCTAGTAAGATTTCTTGAGTCTCTTGCCACAAGTAATTTCTAATTTATTTTCCCATGGTCTGGTAGCAACAAGATTCATTTCTGATAACGTGGGGAATCACTCTGAGAGCATAAGGAATCATTTTGTGAGAATGCTTCCTTTGAAGCGATCTTCAAGAGACAGTCTGCGAAGGGGAGGGGGGCAAGCTTCCATGCAGATAAGTTCAAAGGCCTCCTCTGCCAGAGGCCCTCGTCAGCAAGGCCAATAATATCTCCACTAAATTAAAGCTTCATCCACCGTTGACAGTTTACTAAACAGACATCGGATGCCAAAGATCCAGTTGGATATTGGAGTGAAAGATATTGTAATAAAGGGTAGTGCTATATAATGTCTTCTCAGCATGGTTCATGCTCGGCATTGACGGGGCGATGTGATGTAATGTCTTCACGTTGTTGCCCCTGATCTAAACAGGGGGCAAGGTCTATACACAATAACCATAATAATATGTTCAATAGTTTTTCAATGGCTTGCCTTACATTGACAAAGAACAAGTGGATTTGTGGCAAAATCTATGATATTTTCTGTTTGTGTAGAATTACTAGTCATAAGTATTCTTTGACCTTTCAAATCGACTCATTACTAATATAACAACATCAATTGGAATGATATTAAATACTATTCCTATATTATTTACAGACATAGATCCATCTTATTTTTTATTTTTATTTAATGAGACAATATTAATATTTTTAATTACTTTTTATTTTTTTAATTTTACATAACGTTACGTGTTTCGTTACTTTATTTGATATCTCCTCCATACTGGGTTGTAGAGCACGTTGCTACTCTTAGTGTAGTGATACACCCAATTTTCTACGCAAGTTTTGAATGTGATGAGACCTCATTTCATATATTCTAGAGCAAGAGAAACTCTTATATTGATTTGTCACTTTCCACCTATGAGGTATTGGTACTTATCTCAATACATTGCTTCTTCTACTCAATGATAGAGTAGAAGTTATTTATCTCAGTCCTTATTTATCTCAGTCTTTCCAATGATGAATAGAAAAAATGAAAGCTATTGCACCTAGCAAGACATCCTCTCCAAGCCTAAGTTACAAACATTATTGTTCTCTTTTATATACCACTACAACCAAAAAAGGAAGTGCCAAAATAACATATGAACAAGTATTTTAAACATTGTTTGATAACATATTAGATTTTTATTTTGCTCAATCCATACTTTAAATGATCTAAAAATTTCTATCTGCTTCAATTCATTTTGTTTAATAGTCTATTTTCCTTTGAATGACTTAAACATGCAATTAAGAGAAGAATTATTATTATTATGTAGTTTATTGCTTTTTGATGTAGGTTATGTTATGTCGTATACTGTATCAGCATACTATGACTTATCTTTGCTTCATCGTATTCTAGATTGTTGATGTATTCCAGATTTTTGTGACCTGTTATCTACTAATTCTGCACTTATAGTGGATTCCTAGGAGGGGCGCAGAAGTCATGAACAAGCCAGTTGTTCATTGTAGGTGCTCGAAAGGTTCCACAACTCATCAAAACTAGTTGTGGTCGCATTTTTAATAAAAATGCATATTCATACCTCTTGGTGCCGTTGTAATAAAAGCTCTAACACGGCAAACTTTCTGTAAAAGACTTGGCTATCAATCTGATTATTCCAAGGTGTTTTTTACCTTGTCAATTATGCAATGTTGAATAAGCGATGTATAATTTTTAAGTTTTTCATCGCTTCTCCAAAGCTGGAGCAACACCCAAGGTAAACAAATTTAACACATCTTTACGATCTACAACGGGAAGGGGCTACAACCCCTAGGATTCGTCAGCTACAATTGACGAGCTGCTACAACAGCTTAACACACGATATTGTGATCCCTAGCACCACCCTACTACCCTAAAGAAAAGACGACGGAGCCTATGGACTTGTTAACACCAATCCCTGGGCGGGATGTAGCTAACCTAAGGAAGAAGCCTCTCTGCGCATGTTCATCAATTTGCAAGGGCTCTAACTCCTCGATTTGCCTCAATAGAATTCACATTTTCTTCATCAAATGTGCCTCGACCCAAGTAAGCTAATTACACTTTGGTTTGAGAGCCATTAAATGGAATTTAAGCATGTTTCTTGGATCGACCATATGTTCCATTTCTTAGCCACTATAGAGCGGGCCATTTCTTAGCAACTCTAGGGGAAGAGGAATTGTAGAGTGGGGAAGAGTAATTGTGTCTTATAGAGTGGGGAAGAACACTTTATCCCCCTAGGTTCAATCTTTTCTTTTCACTTTTTTCAAATTATTCATTATTTACCCATACATTTTCTGTATGATAGCAAGCCAGAAATCAATGCTCCTTGTGCTGCTGGGACCTAAATTATGGGTTTTTGATTAGCCCCCTCATTAATGGAGTGGAGTGATAACCATTGGGAATGCATTGGAAACCGCCTATTCGCTGATTATTTACTGCCTATGATACTAAGGTGAGCATCCTCAGAATCAAAACTAGGGGTTGGTACTTGCTTGCTTTTGGGCTGGTGGGCTTAGCAGTCGAAACTGGTCAATTCGCTAGCTATCAAGTTCTACCATGTGAACCTGGCTGGTCTTACTCAGATGGAAACAGGGAGGAGTTTATGATAGCTTCCACATTTTGACTAGAAGTTCATGTTACTATAGGTTCATGATGACAATTTATAGCTCATACCACCAACTGAACTCTCCTATCAGATCAACTCCTGTGACTGTTGAATAAAAACCCTACTGGCTATGCCTCTTGTATTGACTGGTATAGGAGCACCTGTGGAGTAGCATTTCTTCGTGGCATCAAAAAGCCTGGATGACTGCTATATGCCTATACCTCTTCTCTATCGTTACACCTTGAAATACAACATAATTGTCCCTCGTAGTGCAACCAATGTGTCTTCGGAACGTGTTTGAAACGTGTTCGGAAGGGGTTCCCAAGGTGTTTGCAAGGGTTAATGAAGGGCGAGAAACTCCCTCGATATAGCGGGGAATAACACAATTGTGTCTTATAGAGAGGGTACTAACCATCTTCTAGAGCGGGGAAGACCCATTTCCTCCCCCCAAGTGAAATTAATATTTTCATTTTTTCAGTTAATATTTTCCTTTTATCCATGGAAATGAACCTTGAAATGCCATGTTTTTTAGTGTCATTCTAGTATCATTTTAGTGTGATTTTAGACTGAAATTCTATGTGACTTTATCAATCAACCAATTAGTTGCGATTTCATCCCTCTCATGGTTCCAAAAGTGATACACCAATATCTTACCTTCGCCTAAGTTTGAACGGATGAGATGTGAAGTGAGTTGCACAATATGAATCTGAAGTTTGAGGTGCATCGATTCCCCTAACAACTGCTGATACACCCATGTTTGTAGGGGCTCCACTTTGTGGGGAGATTCTAATGAAAAAAATGTGCCATTTCTTCCTTGCGGCGGGGGCAGTGAAATGTCAATGTTGGGTGACTTGACTTTCTTCGTAGGATTGCAAGTATACCAAACAAACGAAGGAATTTTTATCTCTCAAACGAAGTACATAAAATATATGTTGAAAAAGCTTAAAATGGAAGATTCCAAACCTGTTGGTACTCCTATGGTCACCGGTTGCAAGTAAGGATGATGAATCTCTGGAAGTAGATCATACCATGTTTAGATCCATGATTGGTAGTTTGTTATATGTGACAGCCATAAGACTGGATGTGATGCAATCGGTTGGATTGGTGGCTAGATTCCAGTCAACTCCCAAAGAAACACATGTAACAACAGTAAAAATGATTTTTAGATATCTAAAAGGTACCATGGAGTATGGTTTATGGTATCCAAAAGGACAAGACTTTACCTTGAAAACATTTACTGATGCAGATTGGGTAGGAAGTATTGATGATCGAAAAAGTACTAGTGGAGCAACATTCTTTCTGGGAAATTGTTTAGTATCATGGTCAACTTAAAAACAATCCTCCATTTCACTTTCTACAGCAGAAGCAAGATATATTGATGCTGCCTCATGTTGCACTCAACTTAGTTGGATGAAACAAACCCTAGAAGATCTACTTATAAAATATGAAGATCCATTAGTGATCAACTGTGATAACATCGGTGCTATAAATATGTCTAAAAATCCTATCATGTATTCTAAGACAAAACATATACCAATCAAGTATCACTATCTAAGAGAACAGGTATCTCAAAAAGTTGTCAGATTAAAATACATTGACACGAGAACAGATTGCTAACATTTTCACCAAACCATTACCTAAGGAAGCCTTTGAGTATCTTAGACAGATGATGGGAGTAAGTCCTTTACAAAATCACTAAGAGGAAGAAGCACAATCTCAAGGGGAGATATGATGAGAGGGGAAGTTGTCCGCCAGAGAGGTTTCTTTGTCCTTGGTGTCAAAGGGGGAGAATGATTAACGATTTTGCTATCAATGCCAAACGAGGAGATTGTTGAGTAAAATGTTTGTCATTGATGTCAAAACTGTTAATCAAAGTTAAAGATATGGCGGCAGGCTAGAATTAGCATATTAACAAAGGAATAAGCTTGTTACATGTTACAGGTCGAATACCAAACGAATAACCCTATAGCAAGTTGAACAACTGAGATCGTTCATGCAAGTAAATCGAAGGCTCACAATGTTTTTCTTGAATGAACTAACGCAGAGGTTAAACACGTTCGAAGTGATAAAGTTACACGAAGGACTAAGACTGGACGACAGAGGTTAGTCCCGCCCTAGATCTAGGGGCTGAGGATCAACGCCACAAAAGAAAGGCGGAAGGATGATGTTCTGCAACAATCAAGATCGGATGACTTATATTAGTCCCGCACTAGATCCGACGGTTAAGGATTAATTTTGACAGTTAGGCGGAAATCCAAAGTTTCGCAAATATTAAGACCGTACAGTTGAGATTAGTTCTGTTAAAAGAGATCGACGGTGCGGAAGAAAAATGCGGAAAGGCAATTGTGGAAGTAACGTTTAAATATTTTATGAACCCGCAACCCGTAATCCGGAAGATTGAAGGTCAGGAAAGACTCTGCAAGAGATGGACGGTGTAGAATAAAGATTGAGGAAAGAAGCTTGCGGAAATGAGCTTGCGAAAAGTCGAGATACGATTTGAGGAAATGTTACATCTCGCATCCCGCAATCTCGAGATCGACGCCCATGGTGATTCTCGATGAAGATCAATGGTGGGAAACCCACTCTCGCATTTCGGAGTGTGAAAAGGATTTTGCAGAAAAACAAAGGCAGAGATTAGAGATACGAATGTTATATCCCGCATCCTGCAATATGGAGATCGACGCTCAAGAAGAAGGCAGATGAAGATCAACGGTGGGGAATCGTTGAAACAAAAACTTGGTGCGGAAATACGATTTAAAAAAGGATATATGTAGAATAGATCAATGGTCCGAACAGATTCAGACAAAAGATCCACTGTCTGGATTGTATCTAGTGAAGAAGATAACGAATGCACCAGAAAACGATAAACTGGGCTGCGGAATTTAATTTTGAGCTGTGGGAAGAAAGAAACGTTGCCTTTACTGAAGCGATGCAATGATTGAACGGGTATATGATGATTAGTTTTGTTTGTAAATAAACAGTCACGATCCAAAATTAAAGAGCGCAGCTATGGAGAGATGCGTTGATACGAAATAGGTATAGGGTATTTAAATAAAAGAATGTGTAAAGAATTAAGTGTCTTTGTTAGTAAGCCTGATAGAGTCCAAAGTGAATAGTTTTTTAGCTGTTCTAAAATACTGAGAAAATCAATCTAGGGTGGCAGGGTGGTGCTAGGGCAGGCCACATGTCTGCAGGGGGTCGAAGCCTCCTTCCAGTCGTAGCTGGAGAACAGGGTGTCGTAGCATCCTTGTTTATGAAAGCAGGCAGGAAACCATATGGGTGTTGTAGCATCCTTGTCTGTAGTTGCAGGAAAAATCTAGGATGTATCTACATCCTTTATGTTGCAGCACATAAACAATTTTGTAAATTCATCTTATTAATGAGTTTGAGGTTTCCACGATAAAATCTGTGTCTTGATTGTTTATTTTTGTGTATGTTAAAGTAAAAATAGACAATACTGATTAACCCCCCCCCCCCCTCTCAGTATTGTGGACTAAACCAACCATTTTACTCAACTGGAAAAGTAATGTTACAGAGATGTCAGNTAAAGTTTTATTGAAAAGTTATCATTTTTTCATGTAGATATTAGGGAGTACTTAATTGTTTAAGATTGTAAAAATTCGGAAGGGAAATATTTGTTTTTTGCATTTTTTAGAGGAAGGGTTTTGTTAATTTATTCTTGTCAATTGAAATACTATTATTTATATTACCCTTCATCTGTGAAGGGATCCATGAATAAATGCCCTTCCAATTGAAATTAAGACGCACCCTTCAAATTTGATCACTGCTCACGAATTCCCTGTGGGATTTTAGTTTTGTATAAACAAGCAGTCTACGCTACCATGAGTTGCTCTCGTATTTCTCTCGTCTTTCCTCCGTCCTTATCCTCCTTGTTATCAGCACTCGACTATGTTAGTCCTAAAACGTTCATTCTAAATGTATCCCTATCCTTTTCTTGATGAGTCTAAGTTCCCCTATTTGAGTTTATCCTGTTAGTCAAACTATTGATTTTTAGAGTGGGTTTTTGTTCAAATTGCATTGGATTTTATTTTAACTGATAGTCTTAGCATTGCTCTTTATTCTTCAAGGTGACACTGAAGTTCTTGAAAACATGCTTAAAGCTAAGTTTTAAACATTGAATGTGAAAGGTTCAATGTTTAAACATTCTAGCACCGAAAGTCATGACTCTTCTTTGTATGTGCGTTGTCGGAATTCCTTAAAATGATATAGTTGAATCTTATCGGTATAAAAATGATGCTTGCATATTATGATGTTTAAACATGATATTATTTTTTAAAAGGGTGAAATAAATTGTTGTACTACCCATATTATCTCGTTTGATTTTCCTCCAGTTTATAAAATTATGGTCTTCGTCGTGTTTGAAATATGGTTGGTTTTTAGATCGTGGGGCACTGCATGAAATTCATGCATTGTGGTCTGGTTTATTTCCTTAATTAAAGACATATTGTTTAACCGTGTTTGTTAAATTTTGCCTATTCCCTTATGTCAATTAACAATTTCTAGATATGAGAAGGGCGAGCAGGAAGCTACATAGCTTTGAACTTGAAAGTCTAGATTAGGCAAAAACATTTCCACAGTGTGCAATAAAGTTTCAAGAATTTGGTTGGTTCCCGTTTTGTGAAAGGATTCAGGGATATAACATTGAGGTCACAGAGTGATTCACTCTAAATTTCAATGGCTCAATTGTTGATTTGGGAGGTTTCAAATTTCAAATTTATGGCAAGCTTTCATCACTATCCTGATTGGTGTACCTAATGAAGGAGAAAATTGTTTAATAAACAACCTATAGACACTGATTACGATAAATCTCTTACGCCTCAACATCAAAACCTTGACTGGAGAAAGGGAATCCACATAGACTTATTAATGCAGGAATGGAGAGATATTTTGCGTATTATACAACGTTATGTTACCTGTGAAGGAAGATTGACAATTGTCCATGCATACCAATATGACATTCTTGGTTCATATAGAAGGTTGTCAAAATTTAAACCTTTCCTTTTATCTTTTGAAGAGTTAACTAATATGGCCACGAGAGTTCAAAATCACTTGGAGCATTCTAGTCATAGTTTCTTTCATCATGGTCTTGTGAAATTGTTCATCTTTGAGGAATTGAAGAAACAAGGTAGAAATTGGTCTCAATTTATTTTCTAGTTGGGTGTACGATGGTTGCGATGCCCAACCAAAAGGGATTCTCATGAATGTACCCATTGAGTTGGTAAGTAAAACTATGTTGATAAACATCGAGGTTGTGATTTCCCAGCTAGATTATAACCTTCTCCTTGGGCATAGTTACATGTAGGCAAAGCGAGTTGTTGCATCAATTGTCTTCTAACTCACGATGTTCCCCCATGATGGCAAGATTGTGACGATTGAACAGTTGACGTACTACGATACCAAAGGACCGGACACTCGAAAGAATGTCCTACCTACAATCGACACCATCATTGATAATGTATCCATCCACTCCTTGTCTATATTTTCATTGGTTGTTCTGGATAGATCCTAGCTTGCCATCCTATGTTGGTTTCATTGACGGCACAAGTAGATGGTCTTCTAATCTCGCCTTGATTGCATGGGTCATTTATTCCCCATCACATGAGTTGATCCATATTGACAAAATGTGTGTTGGCATTGCTACCAACAATTGGGTTGATTACTACGCCATCGATGGTCTCTTAATCGCCACCCTTCACTTGGTTATTCGTCGCCTCGATGTCCTCTTAGACTTCCACCTGCTTGTCACCCAGTTTAATAAATACTATCGAGTACACGATCCCTGCCTCTTTAGAAAGTTCCTGCGTACTAGACAATTGGATAGAAATTTTGAATCCATTTCATTCATGCATGTTCCCAGAAGTCTAAATAGAGTAGTAGATCAAATGGCTAATGACGTTCTAGAGTGGCACATCAATCACCGGATATACTAAATAAATTGCATCTTGCATAATCATATAGTCATGCATACATATGTCATATACGTCATATCGACATATTCATCATCACAAAAGAGACTCATAAAACACATAAAAAATACAAAAAATTTCCATCCACGTGCATCCATATCATAATATAAAAATCAGTTTGGCCTCTTTAAACCAATACAAAAAGAGAGGCCCCATATGCTTTCTCATCCCGATAATACATATAATACAAAAAATTCCTCATGTTCAAATGCAATGGGGGGG
>LPNX010114262.1:298928-330936 GCA_001517045.1 Pseudotsuga menziesii
TCCATTGGCACATCTCTATGAGTCATTTCTCTAACATACTCAGCAACCATTGCGATCGTCCTCATCAGAGCGATCCACTCAGGTGGAGCTTGGTAACACTTGACGATCAAGTCGTCATCCATATATTGCCACCCATCGTTGGTGGCTCCCTCTAGTAGTCTCTCCACATCCAACCACAGTGAGTCTAAAGTAGCACTTCATCACCTCCTATTCCTGTGAGCAGGTAGATCTAATCCCTCCATTAAATCCCTGCGTCGTTGATATCCCATTGGAGGATGTTTTCCACGTCTGCACTTGCATGCAGTCTGTCATAAATATCAATCACATGTATAATATAGGTACTATTGTGCTAGTAAACCCAAATATATGGCTGCAACCACAGAGAGTCATGTTTACATATCATTTGGTCCGCCGACGTGTCCAGGAGGTCGAGGCATCTAGGGATCTCCTTGGTAGTCCATGCATGCATATGGATAATCCTCAACGAGTATAAATTTGTCACCACTGCACAAATAGTTCATGGGTGAAGAAACGACATACTAGATTGTCTCCCTCCCGGATGATCATCTCACACCACCGCCCCATATGAGGCCCACATGGTCCGCTGTCGTGCATCGCGAGATGTGGTCGCAATGTCAGTAACCACTCAAAGAAGTATGATAAAGAAAAGAATGGGAAGCATAAATACCCATATGTCAAGATAGACTAGTTCAACCCACGTCGAACTGTTGTTAAGTACATCTGGGCCCACCCATAGTAGGTTCCCCTCAACACACTCTAAACCATCAGTAATTGGCCACTTGAGATTTATGTGGACCTTTCGATCCCAGAATCTACAGCACCATCAATGCCACTGCATGAGTCTCCATACTTTTTACGTCACACACAAGTATGCATTACACATGCACATACGTCGTGGCATAACAATGTTTGGCGCACAAGTCATCCATGGACACCCCTCTTAGGAGTTTCAACAAGATATCTCCAATAACACCCAACAATGGTAGGCTAGTCAAGAAATACACATCATAGGGGGTGATCTCTAAACACTCACCCTATATCATGAAGCACTCTGCATCCTTGTCCGAGAAGCTCATTGGCATGTTCAACAATAACTTTACTTAACGCATCATAGAAATCTAAAAGAAATTTGGCAGCCCACTCTGTACCAACGTATCTTGTACTGCATCATCCTCCTCAACCTCATCTTTGGGGTCGTCGATGTCTCTGTCCTTCCATCCAACTTGAAGCATCCTACACATCCAAAAGTCTAAGTCAGGCCACGTTCAACATGATTTTTCCATTATGGTCTAGGCTATTCCTGTCAGGCCTTTTTTTGGGAACTAGGTTGCGCAAAGACCTTCAACAGGTGTGACACAGGTTGCACCTATTTCCCCAACAAGTGTGGCCGAGTCATGCATATCTCCTCAATAGGTGCGACTTGAGTCACGCCTTTTCCTTCGAAAGGTGAGACCCGACCCTGAAAGTCTTTTGGGTTCGGCCAATGCCCCTAGATTGAAAAATGACAAAAAAGATGAATGAAAATGATGGTCTAGGCGAGAGTTCTTACCTTCAACTTACTGATCGCGAAACCGCTGGTCCAATCAAAAGAAATCAACAACTTCGATGTGAGGACCTTCACACCAACTCAATACTCAAAAATGAGAATGAAATGTTTCGTGTGGTCCCCCCTTGTTTATAGGCCTCCATTTGGTCAACTCCTCCTTTCATACGCCACTGAGTCATCAGGTGCCCATTTTTCACGCCTTTCACATCGACCGATTCAGTTTTTCGCTATCTATCCACATATGAGACTCACATCTCATACTCTCGCTACTTTTTTGGGGCCATTTCCTGGACATACCTTGATTTGTGTGCTACCAAGAAAGTCAAACCCCTTTTTATATTGACATATTCTTGTTTCCCTTTGCCAATTATAACACAACAATATAATCCTACGCTATATACTTTGAGGTTAAAAATATGAAATGAATATGTGAAAGTTCACACATTATTAAAACATTAAAAATTGAAACTTGAGCCACACAACCATAAGGTATAGTGACATAGGTTTAGCTTGATCTATCTTTATTAAGTTTCAACTGGCATTTAAGGGTGTTGTGACGATCATCCTTGATTTTGATGGAAATCAAAAGATAAAATTCACATGGTTTCTGGGTATATCGGAAATAATAAAGTTGAAGTATTGGTAGCTTGCCAATGAATTGTTGAAGTATTGGAATCTTACCAAGGAATTGAAATAATAAGTGTTAGAATATTGAACCCAATAACCATTATCGAATATTCTATGATCATCATTCGAACTTCAATGCATTGTGAGGCTAATTTTTCTGCAGGAGTGGCATAAATAGTTCATAAACCAATCACTTGGATCTAGCAATGTTCAAAAGCTTATAATTATTTGGAGAGATAACTTGACTCATTAGTTGATGTCGTGGAAAATGCGGGAGCCTTGTGGTTGAAATAAGCTTGCTCCTTGAGCAAATGGGGAACCAACATATAATCCTTAGTCCCATACCATGATGGGAAAGAGTTATAAGGTAGGATAAGGGGCTTAACCCTTCCTCTCAATATGAAAGGTGATAACTTGTAGGGGGATTCACCCCTCCTTTGATGTCAAGTTAAAAAATAGTCTAGAAGTATCAAGGTGGTATCAACATTTGTCAAATACTCCTTCAATCCACCATCATTAATTCATCCATGCCCAGTTTGTTTGGTACAAAGCCTCTGACATGTGAATCTAGGGGCAAGGCAATGAAGATCTTGTCATGTCCCATGCAAGCTTTATGCATTAATGAATAGGGGTGCGGAAGTATTGTGGAGCATTTTTGTTTTCACTATGTTGCTCTTATAGTCTATAAATCTATTGGCCTTCTCTTTTCTCATTGTTGGTTTGCAGGTCTAGAGGGCAGGATATAGGATGTTCAAATCATCCCTGGAACTGACATGAAGCACTACAATCATCATGGGCTTCAAAATGGAAAGACTCATGAGCTTCATAGGTGCTTGTGGTATTGTGTGAGAGAAACACAAAGGCCTAAGGAAACATCAATAATGTTGCCATGGAAAATGAGAATTGGAGTTCCTAGTTTGAGTGTAGGGGGAAATATTCCAATCAAGTTTGCAATAAATTTTCCATGTAATCAACAATACCCATTATGGAGCTAAGAACCTTGGAGCACTATCTCTATCCTTTGAAGAAAATACTTTGAATTGGAGGCCTGTATTGATGTGATTACGATATGTTAGTCCAGGGACCAACACTGTTGCTTCACCCTAAGAACATGCTTCTGCAATCCTAGTCTATTAAGCAAATTCTAGGGCAACCTAAGGGGAGATTGATAGAAAAACTAGTTGGAGTCAATAACTAGCTCTAAGTTGGATTTTTAATTCTTGTTTGTTTAATATATGTTTTGCATGTTTATATTCTTGGTAGGATGGTATGCTAAACAATTATACTAGAAATTTTAGACCAGTGCTATATTTTGTTTGAAGCCTAGTTTGTTTGCTTTGTCAAAGTTATAAATATTTGTCGACATAAAAAAATACTTGTTTTTTAGAAATAGTTCTAATAGAATTTATTTGTCCAAGGCGTCACACTATGAGGGGTATATCTATTTCATCAAAGTCACCCGGTCCTTATGCTTGGCCTCGTCCTCACTCACTTGAGGGGTTTTCAGTTTAGGTCTATGGGTTAGTACATGACCGATCACCTCACTGCTTACTTCCAGACCACACTACCATGGGTAATATCTTTCTAAACCATAATTGACAAGAGAAGAGAATATAATATTTCTTAGCTTTAAACACATAATGTTAATATTATAAAAGAATAAAGTTGAATACAATTTCAATTTTATAATTATTTTTGTAATTATTGTGCTCTCTTTGAAGTGTTAATTTTTTTGTGAAATTATTGCACGATAAGCAATAACTAAAAACATAATGTTGGTTTATGGTTATACCAACTACCATGTTTTAGGAGAATAACCACAACTATGTACCATCCATTAGTGCAATCATACCAAACACTCTTTCAATGTCTTGAATTTTTGAGTGCTTTATTACAATGTTAGGGAAACGTAATTAAGATTTGAATTGAAGGGATTTCATTGTCCACAATGTCTATTAATCATTGTGGAAAAAGATAGGAAAGATAGAAGAAAATATGGTAGTAAGCATGGAAGAAATCAATGACACTGGCAATGCAAAGGGCATTAAAAAACAAAAAGGTGAGGTAACCATCATTGAATTAATTATTCAAAGGGTGAAGACTTAAAGAGTGAACAACAAATCATAGATGTTGCAACAACTTTCAAGTATAGGATTTGTATGCATAACAAGCAATATTTTTGTGACCATCTACAAAAGGCATTGATAACCCACAATTGGAAAAGTCCCAAGGCAAACTTCATTCAAACTACTATATAATCTCTTAGTGTCATCAATAAGATCCCATGAATCACTCAAGTTTCTTGAGGTACCGATCCATGTTGGTTTATTTCACATTGATAATAGTTCATTGGCTTTCATCGTCCACTATAAATTTGGTTTATTTCACATTCGATAGTGGTGCCTCCATCTATTTCACATCCAATAGCAATGCCTCCATCTATTTCACAGCCCAATAGTACATCATTGGCCTCTATCACCTAACATAGTTTTGGTCTATTTCACATCCTATAACAATTTACTTTGGTTTATTTCAAAAATGATAACAAGACCTTCATCAATTTCACATTTGATAATAGTTCATTTTCCTCCGTCACCCACCACAATTTTGAAAGTAGTAAGCCCATCAATCATAATAAAGTCAAATAGTCACAAACTATAATGTACCAACCTAAATGGAGTTTGTTACCAAGTTTGTTTTAACGTCACCCATAGGATATGAACAATTCCATTCCCATGATCTTTTAACCTCATTCTGACAATGGTAGTGATAACACAAACACCCCATCTAAGATCTACTTCTATGCCACAGTCAATCCCCTTTAAAAATTGATGGCGATCGGGTGATTTTTTCTATCCTCCTTAAAGACTTGTAGTTTTCTTTTTGAATTGCAATTTCATCCCCAAAATATAGTCACGCTCTTCATGTTGTTTGAATCATGCTTTCGCTCCTTTTCAAAACTTTACTCGACGATCCATCCATGTTTGATTATCTTATGGTTGGATGTGGTGCAATGCTATTCAAACGTTTACATAACATTATCATACCCATGAATCTACATACAATTAAAAGCTCTTGTTTGGTTTATAGCGGCCATCCTAAAAATTATGCTTATATAGACCATAACATATATGATTATGCCTAGTTAAGTGCCTTATTTAAGATTGATAACTCCATGATGCTTTAAAAATATTTGTCATTATTTTAATAATAATAATAAAAATACTTAGACACATTTATCTACCAATTTTATATAATTTCACATTTATTATCCATTTTCAAATAAACATATTACATTTTTACATGTTCTTATTTTTACACATTCTTGCACCATAAAAGCAATTGAATGTAACACAGAACCCATAGCTCATAACTCGCAGACTACAGTGACTCGAGGGAGTGGGATAATCTCTCGACCATTTGCATGGGGCCCCACCTTGTGCCATCGAGAGATGCCTAACTCCGCTTGCCTCATCCCATCCCTCCACTCCGTCTCCGGCAAGATCAGGCTACTGTAGCCCTGCGGGATCACACTGCTGTTGACTGCTGACAGAATCGGCACAAGATTGGCCTACAGAAGAATCGACACAATAGTGTGTTTATACATTTTCCCTTTGCAGCTACATAATTCTAGGTTTGTCTTTCTGTAAAGTTTGTTGTTCTATATTTAATATATATCGTTTTCAATTTTGGAAAATAGTTGGAGTTTGTAATTTCTATTTGGGGAGTTATTAATCAGTTATTTGATTGAACTTTTAAAAATTCTTCTTGCTATCATAAATTTTAGAATTTTGTTTATGCTAGAGTAAGTTTACTGTTGACTTTGGATAGTTTAGCGAAAGTAGTCTCTGTACTTTTGAATATACAATTCAAAGATTAGTATATGCATGGAGAAGGGTTTTCATTTCCATATATAGAGTTTCAGAGAGGAAAAATGTATGACCACATATTCATGAAAATCTGTTCATTAATGTGTTGATTTTATACCTTTAAATTTCAGTTAAAATACTAATGTTTACCTGCGAAATTCATAATTTAATCTTAATGTTAATGTGATTCATTCTTGATCCATGAGTTGCCATGGAAATTTTCCATCGCACTTGAGTTCTGGAATGTATATTTATATTTTCCAGGTTCTTATTAAATATGGGAGGTACTAAATGTTTTTTTTCCAAATTAAGAACTTCTGTGTTTACAAAATTAACCATGAATTTTATATTTGACCTTGATGTATACTCCAAGATTATGATGTATAATGTGTTGTACAGCAGAGTTTACCTAAATCACGTCGGGTGCATCAGCCTACAGGCATGGCTCTCACAGATAGACTTGCAGAGGCAGGGTGAGTGCTAAGCACCTCGCTCTAGACTCATAAAGAGTCTGTCAGAGGTTCCATCCATATGGTCAGTGTGTATGGTCATGCCTATGGTTGCATATATACATCTCATCAATCCCACCTCCATGCCATATTCAGCATGCCCATCTCTTGTACCATATTGCCAAGTGATTTTCTGTGCCCATCTTCGCGATGCCCCATCTTCTACAACCATATATTCCATCTCACATTTGAACACCGTATATGCGATCTCCCATGTCAATACGCCGACGTCTGATATGGAATGATAGTGCTCGCCATAGCTTATTCCCATACACTTGTTGAAGGGCATCTATTCATGTTTTCTGCCCCATCAGTTTTCTCTGATAAATCAACTTTCTCTGCAATAACTGCACTCGCCTATTTTAATAAAAACAACAATGTTGATGATACATTTTCTCCATTCTTATTGCAGCCGTGCCCAACAGACGAGCTTCCACGAACAGTGAATTCCCAAGGTATCTTGTCCTACACATTTTCCGCATTAAAACTCCTACGCATATACCACATTATAAATCTCAATTGATTCAGTTTCCGCTTATAGGAGATGAAGATGAGCTCGATAGTTTCTGCTTGGTAAGAAATAATAAATTATCAATATAGGGAACATGGGGATAGCAAACCATATCTGCTTTTGCACAGTGAAAAACAATCAAAATTTGTGTTACTTTTGTTTTGGAACTTCTATTTGATAGATAGAGAAACCCATAGAAAGTTGATTGAAGGGCCCTTATAAGATTTCAATGAGGAGATGAGTCGGGTAAAGGAGAAAGAATAGGAAGAGAAATCACTTTGATTACTTGTAAACTTTTGTTTGGTAGGGGAATTTTTAAAAAGATGGAACTTGGGTTCTGTTTCAATTACAATCACTCATTCAATGTATTACCTCTGGAAGCTAATGCTTACAAATTATATAATTATATCTACATTTTATATTGAAGTCAATTAATTTATAAAAAAGTGGATCCAGTTGGATAAGTGAGCCGTTTTCAACATGATCCAGTTGGATTTGTGGTTGGACGTTGGATTAGAATGATGATATTCTTACATTTATTGTCTTTTTGTTAGATTCAAACGTTGTTATTCTTACCTTTGTTGTTAAATGTTGGATTCTCATCATAATATTTATGATAATATTATTAGATTTTATGTTATATTATTTTATTTTATTTTTTGTTAGTTAGAAAAATTGTTTTTCTATATTGTTCAACTACTAAAATAAAATTACGAAAGGGACCAATTGTTTTTGGCTCGTGGCCTCACTAAGCTCATGGCCCTCATGCGTTTTTCTTGGATAGCGCACCCTCCTCTAAGCACCAGCCAGGCAACAGGCTCCTGCTGCTTCATTTTTTGGCCGCATGGGCCCAGATGGGGGCCCTGATGGCTCCTCATATATTCCTCCCGAGCTTGCAGCTTTTCGGAAACTTATAGCAAGCAATGACAAACGTAAGTTGAACGAGACTCGACAGAAATTCGTGAAAAAGATATATAGAATCCCTATGACCACCCGTCCAGCTAAAGAAACCTACATATCGGCTCTGAATCTGTCAGATTGGGGCCTCATTGGTCAATTCACAGGCTTGTGCCCCTTCACCTAAGGCGGTCGAAGCATGGGTGCAAAGGAATTGGGGATCGCTAGTTAAAAATGGCATCAGAAGGTACTCCGTAGGTAGGGGATTCTTCGTATTCGTGTTCGAAGAAGAGGACAAAAGCATCATATTTAGGAATGAACCATATTTCATGGGACCCTAGGGTTTATACTTGAATAGATGGACACCGGGATTCGATCCAACGCAAGCTGTGCCATTGAAAGTCTTGGTATGGGTGCACGTTCTCCATTTACCACTCCACTACTGGAACCCGAAGACTCTGGAAACCACTGGCAACACCCTCGGTAAATAAATACACTGTGCAGAGAGAAAAGACCAGTACTCTTGTGCGAGAATCTATGTGGAGGTGGATCTAGAACTAGGGCTTCTCGAAGCAATCAATTTAACAGTCTCATATTGGTCACACATCCAAGAACTAGACTGCAAACAACTCCCGTTCAAATGCAGGTATTGCCATGAACAGAGACACTTCGTGAGATACTGCAAAAAGGCGGCTGAAGAAGAGGCAGAGAAAAACAAATATCAATGGATCCAGGCTCAGAAATTTGCCCAGGAAAGGACGAATAGTAGGAAAAAGGGGAAAGAAACGTCAGGGATCAGATGTGCCAGAAGTAAGACATGAACAAGAGAAGGGATGCAAAGACCAGCCAAGGCCAGAAATGGAGGAAAACCCCTTTGAAATTCTAGGGCAACCAGAAGACAACACTGAAACAACACCGGAGGAGATCGAGCAGTCTCCCCCTCCCTTACCTGCTGAGAAGGAAATGATAGACGCACCCCAACCGAGATCTCCTCATCGTCTTCTTGCACTCGGGTAGCAAGGAAAAAACCTTCGGAACCCTCAAGGTCATCGGATGACGAGTCATTTGAGAATCCATAAAAAAAAATAGCAGGGAGGAAATCCAGCAGGGAAGCTAGAGAGGAAGAAGCAGAGAAGCAAAAAATGCAGGGAAGCCAAGCAACAGTCGTAATGTCAACGGGGAGAAACACGAGAACAAGGCCTCCCAAGGGAGGTTCGGCCTACGATAATCAAAATAAATAATGTGGTTGGTCTCTTGGAATTGCAGAGGGTTGGGGAACCCTGTGAAAGTCGAAGCAATAAAAGACCTTATGAAAATAGAAACCCCGGAGATCTTTATGCTCCAAGAGACTAAGATAGAAGGGGATTCCCTCCTTCATATCAGTAGTAATAAGTGGAAGAAAAATGTAGGGAAGGCCATCAGCTAGAGGCTCCCCCGGGGGTGTAGCAACGTTGTGGGAAGATGAGGAGTTCACACTTGAAAGATCCGTTGATACTTAGCATTGGATCTACATTGAGATCCACCATAAAACAAGTAAGCTCATCGTTTCTCTCTTGAATTTGTATTTCCCTATCATGCAGATAGAAAAGAAAGAATGTTGGCTAACTCTAGTAGATTTCATAGAAATCTACACCCCTCAGAATATAATAGTTGTGGGTGAACTAAATCTGATTTTTGAATCTAAAGAAAGGAGGGGAGGGAATACAGTAAGGATCAAATTCTCCCCTTGGTTGAGGACCTCATGCATCAGTGGGATTTACTAGATATCAAGCCAAACCAAGAACTGTTTACGTGGAAAAATAACAGAGTTGGGTTAGATCATATAGCTGCACGTTTGGATAGCTTCTTGGTTTAAAGTTAATTGCTCGATCAAAGGGTGATCTCCTCCAAAACTATTTCGAAGCTGACTTTGGACCACAAATCCATCCCGTTTCAGCTGGAAGAAGAAGAGAACTTGGGGTCGATCCGCTTTAGGTTCAGCCCTCTATCGATTGAAAAGGAAGGGTTCAAGGAAATAGTAAACTCAGCTTGGTCTACCCCAGTGAGAGGGTCCCCCTCCTTTGTGTGGGAGTAGAAATTAAAAGCCATGAAGGCAGCTTTGAAGGATTGGATTAAGAATCCAATTAAGACCCCAACTACCCAAAGAAAGGAGACTACCCAGATTCTTGAAAATCTTCAAATAGAATTTGAAAAGAAAGACATCACCATAGCAGGTTTGGAAGAAGAGCAGGCAGCCCAAGCAAAACCTTTTTCCCTTTTTGTTAAGAAGAAGAGTTTTTGAGGCTAAAATCTTGATGCTTGTGGCTAAAAGCAGGAGATTGTAATACATCATACTTCCATATACAATGTAGAATCAGGATGTCCAAGAATCATATCTCCGAAATCACCACATCAGATGGGACCCTCCTCAAAGGACAAGACCAAATCAAGCTTGCAGCCGAATCTCATTATCAATTTCTATTTAAATATAACAATGAAGGAAACGAGGGTGTCTTCGTAGAATTTCTTTCCCACATTCCTCCCCTTGTCAACACGGAAGATAATTCAGTCCTCTCAAAGCATTTTACAGAAGAAGAAATATGCGATATAATTTGGGCAATGGAACCTGACAAGGCCCCTGGGTTGGACGGTTTTTCAATTCACTTTTAACATCAGTGCTAGGATGTCATTAAAGAGGATTTCCTGAGAATGGAAAAATCCTTTTAGCAGAAATCCAAGGTGGGCGGAAGCACTAATTCCACCTTTCTTGTGCCGATCCCCAAAGAAGTGAATCTGATCACCTTTGAAAGATTCAGGCCAATCTCCCTCTGTAACTCATCCTACAAGATAATGGTAAATAGAATCAAACCTCTCAATGGGAAACTCATCTCTCCCAGTCAAGGAGGCTTCATCAAAGGGAGACATATCATAGACAATGTGATCCAGGTTCGAGAAGCCATCCACTCGAGCTTCCACCGGAAGGAGCAAGGAATTATTATTAAGCTAGACATGGTGAATGCTTTTGATCGGGTAAAACACTCATTCCTCTTCAAAGTTCTCCTCTTTTGGTTTCAGCTGTAATTTTGTCAATTTGATCAAAGCTTGGATAACAAAACCATGGATAGCTCCACTGGTCAACGAAAAACCAACCAATTATTTCCAAGCCACGAGGGGAATAAGGAAAGGCTGCCCCCTCTCCTCTTTTTTGTACCTTTTAATGGCAGATGCATTGCGCTGAAAGTTAGATGTAGAGAAGAAGGTTGGGGCTGTCCCAGGCATAAGGATAGTAAAAGGCACAGAGCCTCAAAATTACTCACTCTTCGCTCATGATTCTCTGCTCCTGGGGGGAGCTTCCATATTGATATCAAAAGCCTTCAGCAGAATACTCCAAGACTTATGTAGTATAACTGGAGTACTCATCAATTAAAAAAAAGTGCGATATATGGGTGGAACATAGAACAGAATGTCATACAACGAATTGGAAACAGTCTGGGTTTCTCGGGCTATAGCAATTGGTATAAAATTAAGTACCAAGGGCCTCCCCTCACCTTGGGTCCTAAAAGAGCTTCATTGTCGAATGATGTGATGAATAAGCATAGATAAAAAATTAAGGCATGCAAAGGTCAATGGATCAACAGAACTAGCAAGTTGACTTTGGTAAAAGCAGTTCTCTCCACTCTGCCAGTCTAGTAAGCTTCTTTTCTTCTAGCACCAAAATCAGTTATGGATCAATTCACAAAGTTAATTTGAGACTTCATATGGCAAGGAGGTAAAGGAAACCAAAGGAAATTCCACCTTGTTAACTGGGACAATGTAAAGCTTCCTCTGGCTAATGGTGGCCTTCAGATTCGAGATACAAGATTAGCAAACCTGGCACTTCGAGGTAAAATTCAGTGGAAACTCCACACAGATAACAAACATCCAGTTAGTAGAATATTGGGATTAAAGTACATGAAAGGAGAGTCCTTGCACAGCCTTCAGGAAATCAATTACCAAAATGGGTCTTCACTTGGAATTTATGCAAGAGAAGCCACAATTTTTTTAAAAACAATCTGTTTAGAATTCCTGGCAGAGGAAACAAGACGTTGATGTGGAAGGATAACATCATGGGGAAGCCTCCTGTAGACACCGTGGAGGGAATCAATTGCATTAGAAATTGGCTAAAGCTGTGTGCGTTCTTCACGCTGACAGACATTCCAAGTCGGGGCGTTAACGGTGGATGGCTCGATTGGTCTCTCCCACGTATGCTTGATCATGCTGAAAATAAAAAACCACAACTCCTTATTACACTCACCGATCTGGCCCAGTTCACCCACAAGAGGAAGATCGTTGGGGTTGGGGAAAAACAAGCACATACACTGTTGCCCAAGGATTTTTTTCTCAACAAAAAAAGCATGAATCAGGTCTCCCAACAGATCTGTGGAAACATGTCTGGGAACAAGGTAGCCTTCCAAAGGTAAATTTCTTTTTTTGGATTTTGATGAATAGAAGGTATTAATTGGAGAGAATCTAGCAAAACGTCGCATCATTGGACCACACATATGCATATTGTGCTACACAGAATCATAAACCAGCGAACACTTGTTCGTGAACTGTAAATTCATGCGGGATGTGTGGTCACTCGTTCTTTTTGGTCTAAATGTTTCAGTGTTGGGGAATACAACAATGCTAGCACTATATTCCAGTTGGAAAATGGGATGTCCTCGCCCAATTCATTGTAAGTCTACGTGGAGTGGAATCTGGGAGTCTATACCCAGGTACGTGTGTTGGAGCATTTGGCTGGCTAGAAATGATAACATTTTTAGCAATGTTCAACAACAACCGTTGAAGGTGGCTAAAAAAGCCAAAGCATTTCTTATTGAAACGGTTGGAGTTCATTTTTTTAAGTAGGGGCATTCGTTCCTTCCGAATGAAAAAAAATGGATGGGTACTTACACCTTTAGAGACCGGAATAAGGTTCCAGTCAGGTCAAGCATAACCCCAAAATGGAGAAGAAGAGATTCAGAATCTGACTTTCAAATTTGGTGTAGTTCTCAAGGGAAAGCTTCGATCTTTTTTTTATGGTGCCTCCAAAGGCAATCCAAGGAGGGCAGGAGCTGGCAAGGTAATTTACTCCGCGGATGGTAAAAGTATTGATAGCTTCAATTTGGGGCATTGGTCATAAAACCAACAACCACGCAGAAATACGAGCCCTATTAAAAGCTTGCCTGATAGCAGGGGAGAAAGGGATCAAAGATATTCAAGTCTTCGGAGACGCGAAAATCTTGATAAAGACTCTATCCTCAAATGCTCTGTTCAATGATCTGTTGCTCAAGAAAGTCTTACAAAGATTGAGATCGGCGATGTACTACTTCTCTTCGCATCTTTTTTATCATATTTTGTGTGGGATGAATAAGGAAGTCGCATATAAAGGCAAATGAGGGATGCTTATTGAATCAAGGAGTCTTGAGGGTAAATGAAGAAGCCGCCCGTTGGGCTTCCTTTCTGTAGATCGATGAATTTGTTAGGAGCCGATAAGAAGCCCTCAAAGTGACTAAAGATTGTTTGTAATAATGACTAATTCGAAGTAATCTCAGCCCCATCCTTTCTATAACATCTCATAACCATTCTAATTAAAAATAAATAAATAAATTGTTTTTGAAACGAACATCCAAGGTTGGTTTGAGGTTTTAGCCCCAAGCTTTAGTTTTGCTATGCGTTGATTTTATATGCTTTATAATAGAGTAGAGCCTTTATAATAAGGATTACTAGTATTTCATAGTTTTTGTTTTTTTAGGTTTTTATAATATAGTATAGTTTTTTTATTATATTAAGGAATTTTATTATTTTATATTAATGATTTTTTAAAATATTTATTTTAGTTTATTCAATAATTGTTTTTAAAATAAATTTAAGTTAATCTTAAATTTAAGTTTAAGTAAAATATTTTTCATTAAAATCTTAAAATAATATAAATTAATTAACAATTTTTTTCCGTTTAAAAATTGATTTGTAATAAAATTTTAGTGTTTCAAACTCATATTAAAAGAATAACTATTTTTTATCTAAAACTTTTGGGACATTATTAACAGCTCAAAATGTTAGTCCATTCATAATGGAGCTATCATATTTTTTTTAATGAGTATTTTTAAACCTATGGTTCTATGTTAGATGGATGCTTAACAAAACAATTATGTGATTGTGAGTATGATCACTTATAATTTACTAATATTGAATTATATTTGATTTGTATTTTTTTTATTGTGTGGTATGGTTATGTTTTGAACAACATCACATATAGTATTAGGAATACTTATATTTGATGGTAAGAGTTGTTAATATAGTTTTGACTTCAAAAAGTTACATAGTGAGTATCTATGTGTTCAATGGTGATATCTTTCACTAAATCTAAATCATTTGATGACTTTTCTCTTTCTTATCCATAATTCTCACTAGAGAATTTGTGGGAATTTATTATATAATTAATTATCAATGATTGTTTTACATGTCTAACTAGCCTTATTGTTAATTACTCTTTGTTTAAGAAAACTAAAAAATTAAAAAAAGATCATCAAATGTTTTTGCATCGCACTTTGTAAGTTTTAAATAATTATAAACATCCATATTATAACTTTTAGATTAATAGATGTTTTCATATAGTCATTTCAATGGTCAAAATAATGTTACATAATTATATAATTTGTAATTGTTTTATTAATTGATTGTCATTTACTATACACGAAATGTTGACCAGATACTGTATGGATGTCGTGTGAATAATAAATATATTTACATGGCTTTTTAGATTTATTTGGCATTACTTTCTTAATGGATTGTTCATGTGAGTTTGCAAAATCACATTTATGAAGATTTATTCAATTTACACCAAAATATTATTTATAAAAGAACACGTTGAGGTTAGTTAGGTAAATGTTAAAAAAATCACGCCACTACCTTTTTTGTCCTTAGTTTTCAGGCTAAACTTGGAGAGAAATTTTTTTTTTTTTTTGAGATATCTAAAAAAAAATTTAATATGAAAAATCATTTTTTTAATAATTAAAAATATAAATATTATAATAGAATGGAAACATTAAAAGCTTTCCCCGTGTCTGTGACACGAGTATGAATACATGAATAAAAAAGACATTAAAAGTTTTCTATGTAACACAAGTATAAATACGTATTTAAAGAATGGTAAAAAACTATTAAAAAACTTAAAATTTCAAATAGGATTGATTAAACAATCTTAAAACAATAAAAATTGAAATTGAAATTTCATATATATATATATATTTCAAAGACATCATATCATATATATATATATATAAATGCTCCAAACTTAATTATAAAAATGCATTATATATTTCGAAGACATCATATCATATATATATATATATATAAATGCTCCAAACTTAGTTATAAAAATGCATTATATAAATGGTCATACATAGGAAGTTAGTTAGGAAAAAAAGGTCTTATACGTATTAAGATGTTAGTTAGGAAGAAATTTTTTATATTAAAATGAATAAAAATTATGATTCTAAGGGAGGATTAATTAAATAATTTTTAAACTATAGTTTTTAATTTTTATAAAAAACTATAAAGAAATATAAAATAAAATATTTGTTTATATTAAAATTAATAGAAATTATAATTTTAAAAATCAATTAATAATTTATTGATGATGATGATGATGATGAGTTTGGTGAGAAGCTCCTCGAGCTTGCTATAATTTTGACATGTTAGAAGGTTGAGAAGGTCGGTGTTGCAACAAAGATTGGGAAACTGAGATCTACTGTGGGTGTGCTTAGGGCACTCTAAGAGGAAATGATTTTCATCTTCAATGTTCCTATTCTCACAAAGATGGTAGATCCACTTCAAAGAATGTAATTATTTTTTAAAATATACGTTATATATTTCATAAAAAACATAAATAATCATAAAAATATTTTAGGAAGATAATTATTTGATATTAATCTGTTTCTAAATTATATGTTTTAAAATAAACAATATAAATAAAATTATAAACGAAAGATATTTGTGTTTTATGGTTATAAAAAACATTAAAATAATCTATTAACATTATCATAATGTTTTATCTTACTTGATCTCTATGTTTTTATTACTATTCAATATAAAAACGATATACATCTTTGTTATTATAAAATTTTAACAATTCGAATGATATTTTTATGTTTTGCACAATCATTGATTTTAGTCCTAAGACTATAGCAAGTGTCTTTAACTGTTGAAATGCCTACAATTTTGAAATTGTGCACATGAATAGACTTCTCTTTATTTTTTATATTATATAACAGTGCAAACAATTATGTTTTAAATTACTTTATTATTGTTTTTTTAAGAAATATATGTTTACAGTTTTGCATAATGATTTTGTTTATGCTTAATCTATAGCCATGTATTTGTCTTTCACAATTTTGAAAAATTTGTAAAAGAAAGCTGAAAGTTAGATGCTCTTTAATTTTTACTTTGTCTTAGATTGATGGAAACATAACAAAGTAGTATTTAACAATACTATTGAAACTTGAAATTTGATGGATGAGAATCAAAATTGTAAAAGAAAGCTGAAAGTTAGATGCTCTTTAATTTTTACTTTGTCTTAGATTGATGGAAACATAACAAAGTAGTATTTAACAATACTACTGAAACTCGAAATTTGATGGATGAGAAATGTTATCTTATGTAAGCAGTAGGGGTTGTGTGGACTTATGAAGCTTGCCTTACACATTCTAAGTTGGATGGTATACTGACAATGGACATTTCAATGACATCATCTAACGAGGGACCCACCATCAATCATATAAACCATTGTACATCTTAGTTCATAGCTCATAAGTCCATTTAAATCCCTCAATGTCATTAGAAATCATACACATTAGAAGAGTGCATATACTGAAGTACTTTTCGTATGTGTGCATGCATACATAAGAGCATATATGTAAAGTGCGTCGCTATATGCATGTTTCACGTCGTATGTATGGTATGCGCGAGCATATATGGAATATCATTTCGTATATATATGCATGCATCTAAGAAATTACTTTCTGTATATGCGCACTATATATGGAAGTGGTTATCTATATGTGTGTGCACAAATGGAAGAGCTTCCATATATGCGTGCACATATACGAAAAACGTTGATGTATATGTATACTCATAAATGAAAAACACTTCCATATAAGCAAAGGATATTCCATATATACGTGCGGAAATACATAATGATATCGGGTTGATGCACAATCATGGACTCCTTTAAAAACGCATTAGATGCTACATAATCATTGGATAAACCTGGAACCTCGGACGTTAGGTGAGATTTAGGGGTACTTTTTTAACGTATTTGAAGATGAAGTAGAAAGACAAAAGATAGGTAATTGAATCAACTTTCATAATATATAACATTTATGCAGAAAAAATGTGTATAAATGATTATAAAATTTGTTTTTGTTAAATTGGGTTTTTAAATTTTCAGCACCTCATAACATATATGTTTGGGCGGGTGCAACGATATATGAGGTAAATGATGTCAATCTTGGGTAAAATCTTGCAGACATATAAATAACATATGGGCTTACTATTTATTCAGAATTTTTCATGAAGTATTTTTTTATTATTAATTATTGAAGTTAGAAAAGTTTGAAATGAAAACGTTGTGTGCCGGTGCAACACTTTAAGGGCAAAAATTAATGAAATCCTTGATTTCTATATAAATATTGTAGAGCTTGCTCTTTTCTAGTGCAACATATAGTTTTCTTGGGAAATAGTGACTTGGCAATCAAAATGTATATAAAAAACAATCGATGTATCTATTTTCGAAAACTGACGTGTGTCATTTAGAAAAATAATAATAAATAAATAAAACATATTTTTGAAGGAAAAAATTACATATTGAGAATCGTAAGATCGTACTCTACAATATTCTAAATTTTCATAAAAAATATTGTGTTTGTCATAGCAAAACACGCCATCGAAACTGAGCATATTGATAGAGCTCTGAAATACAGGAAATGACCCTGGTTTATTGTTTATTTTTCTTAGCCAATAGGTTCAGTAGTCTGAAGCTATTTCCGAACATAATGCCAAACCTTATTCCCATCGAGTTTTTAAATTTTAAAAACACGCATATGCGTTTTGCTGTTATTCATATCGCATCTGCGATTCATAACGCATATGGGTTTTGAGTTTAGTAGCTTCGAGAGTAAAAAAGAGTTTACCAAGTTAGTGGATAGTCTTTGGGAGAAACCCCATGCAAAAAGAAAATATCATGGTAATTATTGGCCCCTCCAAAGCGGTTTAGTGTGGCAAAAGGATGACGCTTAGCCTAAAATCTGTGAATGGTTGTGGATAATGAGGTCAGATTATTGGAGGTTGAAGGTGCTTGTCCATGGCGCTTAAGACATAGAATATGGTTTTTAGACTTAATGATTGAGTTTTATTGCCTAACCTTTATCTAAGGCTCGAAACTCATATCTAGCTCTAAAATATTCCTAATGGTACCAACACATGCACTATGAGGATAAGGATTGCGAGATCATTTATGTTGTTTTGAAGCATTAATTTTGTCTGTGGACACATAAAAGCATCTTTTAGGACCTAAGGCCAAGGTGTCATCTCTCGACTATGATGAGGCTCCACAATGTATACATTGTGCTCAATAACTCATGATCATACTATATTCCCACTTGGAGGCCAAATATCTTCTTAAGATGAGATTTTTTTCGTTCAGGGCATGATTATTGGGTCAAGATTCGTATACTAATTCATTTAGGGCCTACGGCTTATGGTTTCTCCCACAACTATGTACATGACCTTGATATCCATACCTAGTGCTCAAAACATCCTATTATTTCTAATTACCCCACATGGAGGCTACATATATGCTCATGAGGTCATGTATGGTGGATCAAATTTCATTCTTAAAACTATATTCTAAGAAGATTTCTTTATGGTACAAGGCCTAGGTTTCCTACCTTAACAATGTCCAAACATGGACTCATATCTACTATCGAAAACCTTCTAACGGTATCCATGTCACTACTCGAAGGAAAGGGTAACTTCAAGAGTTCGTGGCTGGTCATTTGAGGTGTTTTTCATGGTCATGGATTCGTAGAAGCTTTTTTTAGAGTCCAATCCCAATGTTTACTCCCTCAACAATGTCGAAGGCCACACAACCCATATCTAGTGCTTGTAAGTCATGTGAGGTGATTCGAGGTATCATTTTAGGCATTGGATGGATATATTATTCCTTTATGGACTAAGGCTTGGGTTTACTTCGTCAACCATGTGTAACTCCTTGATAACCATGGCTACTATTTAAAACCTCTCGATGACATGATTATCCCTAGTTTTTGGTAGGGATACCATCAATAGGTTTTTCACGGTAGTTTGAAGTGTCCTTATTGGCTTTCAATGACTAAGGAATTCATTTAGGGCCCAAGGCTTGGGTTTCCTCCCATTGCCATGCATATGGCCCAAAGACCCATAACTACTGTAAAAAAATCCCAATTTATTGCATATCCCTAATCTAATGCCAAAGACGCCCTAGAGAGGTCATGTGTGGTGGATTGATACATTATTCTTTCTTATGGATCCCTAGAAGCTTCCTTTAGTATCTTCGACCTAGGTTTTCCAATTGCTCAACCATGTCAAGGGTCTCTAAACCCATGCTTAGCGATTAGAAAAACCTAATGGTTTCAATGCCCACACACAAAGCTAAGAATTGCCTCAAGAGGTAACATATGGTGGTTTAAGGTGTTATTGGTGGTCCTAGATGCCCAGAAGCTTCATTTAGGGCCTAAAGTAGAGGTTTCATCTCTTCACAATGTCTAAGACCCCAGGGCCCTCTCTCCCACTTATATTTATTCCCCTCCCACCAATCCCATTCCTTTATATTTGTCCTCCCTCTAGTCCCCCCTCATATCTATCCCCTACCTGTCCCTTCCTTCCTCTTATATTAATCCTCCCTTCATCCCCCCCATATATATCCCCTACCCATCCGTCCCTCCCATTATTCCCTCTACATCTTCCTCTCGCTCC
Organism: Pseudotsuga menziesii; assembly: GCA_001517045.1. Lineage (NCBI taxonomy): Eukaryota > Viridiplantae > Streptophyta > Pinopsida > Pinales > Pinaceae > Pseudotsuga > Pseudotsuga menziesii. The sequence continues at coordinate 318,924 of LPNX010114262.1, forward strand.
TTTGACTCCTCCCCCCCTCCTGGCCAATGTAATGTTGGGCCATGAGCAACCCGATTGACCATCTGGATGGAATATTGGGAGTCTAAATGGCATTATAATGGGATAAGGGTGCCATTATATGGTTTTGGATGGTAGGGATGGGTCTTTGGACATTGACTATAGTCATGGAAGAGAAGACAATAAGTCCCTAAATCAACACACATGCCTTATAGATGGAGTATATGGCCTTTAGTGGGATATGGGTGTCATTATGAGGTTTTATGCATTAAGGATGGGTCTCGGGGTCTTAACCATGGTAATAAGACAATAATGTAATAGAAACAAGTCTTAAACCACTACACATGGCCTTTAAAGGGGATATTTAGCCTTAATATGGGATATATGTGCCATTAGACTATTTTATGCATTGAAGATTGTTTATGAGAAGTTGACCATGGTCATATAGGAACCTTTATGAATATTTCTAGACAAGAGATGGTTTTGAAGACACTACTATGGTCCAAGGATAGGTCTGGACGTCTTAACGATGGGTATGGGATTCATTATAAAGTTATCAACTATAAATATTTGATATGCACTAAATCGCATATGCGATATATTGCATATATCGCATAATCGATATATTGCATATATCGCATAATCGATATATCGTATATGTGATTTAGCGATCACGTAATAGAAACTTCACGTTAAGTAAAAAGAAGTATATTGATATCGCATACGAGATATAGTGCATATGCGATAAAATATACATGCAACATATCGCATATGTGATATGTGTTTTATAAAAAAAATATTGGGTTGCGGGCCGTGGGCTAGGTTTACTGTAGAAAAAGACATAATTTTTATGAACCCGGGCATAGAGAATTGTTAAGCCTGCAATTTAATCGTTTATTACACAAATCCATAGGTTTTGTACAAGTTTGGGTGGATTTCGATGGGAAATATACGTAATAGAGGTTGAAAGTCAGCGAGGAAGGTGCTTACACCAGAAAAAGCTGAAAATAAAAAAAGAAAAAGAAGAGGGAAGCTTCAATAAATCGTCGACATTCATTGGATGAGCAAACACTTCCTATTCCCCCTCAACATATACTTGACGTGGAGGCTGAGGAAGATAATGCAACTTTAAAGAAAGTTGGTTATAGGGGAGATGATATTCTTGGTCCATTACTAAGCGAACAATATGTGTGTGCATATACAAAAGTGATTTCTTATATGCGTGCAAATACATACGAAAGGATCTTCTGTATATGTGTGCCACGCATATACGGAAGGCTTTTCCGTATATGTATGGCGTGTATGTACAGAAGATTCTTCCACATATGGGCATGCATATATGGAAGTGCTTCCGTATATTTAGAAAGATCTTCTGTATATGCGCGCACATACCATACATACGACGTGAAGCATGCATATACATAAGCAATTTACATGTATGCACTTAAGTATGCATGCACACATACATAAGGTCCTTCAGTACATGCACTCTTCTAATGTGTATGATTTCTAATGACATTGAGGGATCTAAGTGGATTTATGAGCTATGAACTAAGATGTACAATAGTTTATATGATTGGTGGCGGGTCCCTCGTTATATGGTGTCGTTGAAATGTCTATTGTTAATCTACCATCCAACTTGGAATGTGTAAGGCGGGCTTCATAAGTCAACACGACCCTTACTCCTTTCCCAAGATAACATCTCTCATCCATCAAATTCCAAGTTTGAGTAGCATGGTTAAATACTACTTTGTTATGTTTCCATCAATCTAAGACAAAGAAAAAATTAAAGACCATTTAACTTTCACCTTTGTTTTACAAATATTTCAAAATTGTAGAAAACAAATACATGGCTATAGATTAAGCATAAACAAAATCATTATTCAAAATTGTAAACATATATTTCTTAAAGAAACAAGAATAAAATAATATAAAACTTATTTGTTACAACATTTGACAATGTGAAGAATATACAATGTTATAATATAAAAAATAAAGAGAAGTCTATTCATGTGCACAATTTCAAAGTTTTAGGCATTTCATGAGTTAAGAGGCACTTGCTTGGTTTTAGGACTAAAATCAATGAATGTGCAAAACATAGATATATCATTATAATTGTTAAAAATTTATAATAACAAATATAAATATCTCTTTGATATTGATTAATAATAAAAACACACAAAATAGATATTAGAATAAAACATTATGATAATGTTACTATTTTTAAAATACTAAATTTGTGGAAGGGATTATTTTTATGTTTTTTTTATAACTATATACACAAATATCTTTAGTTTAGAACTACTATAATTGTTCTTATATCTTATTTGTTTAAAAATATGTAATTTAAAAAAGATTAATATAAAATAATTATCTTCCTAAAGAAATTAATTGAATCTCAAAATCATAATTTTTATTCATTTTAATATAAAATCTTCTTTTCTAACTAACTTTATTACCATTTATATAATGCATTCTTAGCAATTTTTAAATATAAAATATAAAGATGATATCTTTCAAATTTTAATTTTTATTGTTTTAGGATTGTTTCATCTTAGTTAAAATTTTAAAATTTGATAATAGTTTTTGCATCATTCTTTACAACATGTATTCAAAATTGCTTTACAACATGTGTTCAAAATTGTGTTATAGGTTAAGTTTATAATATTCTTTGTAAATTTATGTATTCATACTTTTGTGAGAGGGAAAGCTTCTAATGTTCTTTTTTTATTATAACATTTTCTGGAGGACTACTCTCCGAACAAGAAAACGAAGGTATGGTTAGATAACATAATCCACTTATTTGTTACAAGAATTGAAAGTGGGTGAGGAGGGAAACAATCTTTCCTCCCAACCACCCAAACTACAGTCGATGTACTAGTTTTATATTTACTTTTATAAAAACTTAAAAGTCATTGTATGAATTTAATAATTATATATATTTTAATTATTAAAAAAATGGTCATCATATTAAAATTGATTTTTTTGAAATCTCTCAAAAAATGAATATTTCTCTTCTCCAGGCTTAGCCCAAAAACTACAGACATAAAAAGTAGTGGTGTGATTTTTCTTAACATTTACGTAACTAACCTAAACCTATTATTTTATAAATAATATTTTTGTGCAAACTGAATAAATCTTCATGAATGTGACTTTTTCAAACTCACATTTACAATCCATTAAGTAAAAAGCCATGTAGATATATTTATTATTCACACGATTTCTACACAATATCTGGTCATTATTTCGTGTATAGTAAATGACAATCAATAAATAAAATGATTATAAATTATATAATTGTGAAACATTATTTGGACCATTGGTGTGACTAGATGAAAACATTTATTAACCTAGAAGTTATAATATGAAGGTTCATAATTAATTTAGAACTTAGAAAGTCTGGTGCAATTACATTTTATGATCTTGTTTTAATTTTTTTGGTTCTATCAAACAAAGAGTAATTAACAATAAGACTATTGCGACATGTAAAACAATCATTGAAAATTAATTATATAACAAATTTTCTATGGCTATGAGGATTGTGGATAAGATAGAAAAAAAGACATCAAAAGATTTTATTTTAGTGAAATATGTCACTACTAAACACATAGATACTCAATATGTAACTTTTTAAAGTAAAAAAACAACTCTTACTATCAAATAAGGATAGACACTTAATTTAATAAGCTAGTAAAATAATCAGATAGATACTTAATTTAATAAGTTAGTAAAATAATCAAAGTATTATGTTATGTTAAAATCGAATGGTTTGTATATTAAAAAAATTAAGTTATGATTATGTCATATATGTGATGCTGTTCAATATATGAGATGTTCAAAACATAACCATACCACATTATAAAAAACAGAAATAAAATAGAATTCATTGTAACTAAATTATAAGTAATTATACTCACAATGCTTGTTTTGATACGTATCCATCCAACATAGAATGATAGGTTTAAAAATATTCATTAAGACAGATAAGATAACTCCATTATTAATGAACTAACATTATCAAGAGAAAATAACTTCCCAAGAGTTTTGGATAAGAAAATAGTTATTCTTTTAATATGAGTTTTGAAAACATAAATTTTTAAACAAATCAATTTTTAAATGGAAAAAATTGTTAATTAATATATATTATTTTGAGAATTTAATGAAAGGTATTTTAACTTAAACTTATGTCTAAAGTTAACTTAAATTTGTTTCAAAGACAATTATTTAAGAAATTAAATTAATTTTTTTTATTAATATAAAATAATAAAATTCCTTAATAAAATGAAAAAAATATACTAAATTATAAAAATATAATAAAACAAAAACTATTTAATCATAGGTTCTCCTATGTGAGAAAACATATCAAACAACGTCATAGCAAACTAGAAGCTAATGGCTAAAATGTAAAACAAACCCTAAATGGTTATTTGAAAAACAAAATTTAAAAATATATATATACATATATATATATAATATGAGATCTAAAAATATTATGATAATATTTATCGACATTTAAGAACATAGGTCATCCTTTGAGTCTAACAAAGACAACAGATGTAAGAATATCATTCTTCTAATTTAAAGTCCAACTACAAATCCAACTACATCATGTTGAAAATGACTCATATATCCACTTTTTTTTATAAAATAAGTGACTTCGATATAAATGTAAATGATTCACATATCCATTTTTTTATAAAATAATTGACTTCAATATAAATGTAGATATAATTATGTATTTGGTAACCATTAGCTTCGAGAGGTAATACATTGAATAAATGGTTGGCTTTAAAACGGAATGTAAGCTTCATCTTTTTACTAATTCCCCTACGAAACGAGTTTACAAGTAATCGAAGTGATTCTTCTTCCTATTCTTTCTCTTTTACTCGGCTGATCTCTTCATCGAAACCTGTATAAAGGCCTTTCAATCAACTTTCTATGGGTTTCTCAATCTAATTTGTAGAAGTTCGAAAACAAAAAGTAACACAAATTTTGATTGGTTTTCACTGTCTTTGGGCAGATATGGTTTGTTATCTCCATGTTCCCTATATTGGTAATTTATTGTTTTTTACCCTGTAGATACTATCGAGCTCCTCTTCATCTCCTGCAAAGGGAAACTGAATCAGTTGAGAGCTATAATGTGGAATATGCGCGAGAGCTTTAATGTGGAAAATGTGCAGGATGCGATACTTTGGGAATTCACTGTTGGTGGAAGGCCGTCTCTGGGCAAGGCCGAAAATAGATTGGAGAAAAGGTAAATCAACCCTGTTGTTTGTATTTTTGATTAAAATTGACGAGCACAGTTATTGAAGAGAAAGTTGATTTATCATAGAATACTAATGAGGCTGGAATAACTGGCCTTCAAGGGATAAGCTAAGGCGAGCACTATCATTCCAGATTAGATGGCGGCGTCAAGAGATGGGATATACTGTGTTCAAAGGTGTGGTCTAAAGATGCGACGATTTCGCCCAGATTTTTTCTTCTCCGGCGGTCGTTCGTTAGACGACGCCATTTTCCTACTCCTTCTCGTTGCCTGGTTCCGATGGTCGTAATCACCATAATTTGACAAGCGATGTGTCCCATCATCCACCACTACTTCATATCACAACCTCGTTCTGGTTACTGTTTTCCATCTGTGATCTGTCCCCAGCTCTGTCCTCTGTATCATTAATAAATTCAAATATCAAAATGAAAGAAACCCGCTCCAATTTCCCACTACTCCCACGTAGGTAAGTGTGAAGTAAAGCATAGAGAGTTTTCGATTAATCAGCGACAGGTTTCTAGACATATTCAAACACGATTTCAAGATTGATCTCATTCTGCCTTTGCTGGAGCTGCGTCAACAGATCTTTGTTATCTGTTGGAAAATGTCCTAGACAGAATAGCCTACATTGGAAAACTGGTTGTGATTTAATTCATCATCTCGCCATTGTTACACGTGGCCATCTAATCTTTATAGGTTATTTTTTTATTTTTCTCTTCTGCAAATTTTACAATAATGTTTTGTTTTCTTTAATTCGGTGGGGATTTCTATATATTGTACAATGATGTCAAGAGTTTCTTTAAAAAATCAATCTACTGCCTCTTTTCTGAAACCGGAGAAACTTTTTATCATCGTTTTTTTTTAAACTAATTTTTTTCTTTTTAATGTTGTGTTTCTGGGATGTTGCCTGCTTGCAGCAGCAACAATGTTAGTAGACTTAGGTTTTATTGTTGGAATGGGGTATAACAGAACTTATTTTGATGATTACATAACGTCAAAGACGATTAATTGGAATCTCTAGTTAATTTGAAGTAATCGGGTCTTCTTATCTATAAACTATTGGTAAGTAGCAGATTATTTGAACTTTTATATCAATTTATAAATATTAATATAGGCTCTAATTAACTAGAACCCAAATTTATATACAAAATATGAGTACAAAGGGCCTGGGCCTGGTTCTAAACTCAAATGCGTTTTGTGGAGAGCTCTGATAATATACATGTGAATGAGACGATTTCTACTCAACACAAACCAATATATATATATATTTGGGCAAACTATAAATTTGGACTGTATCCTCAAATCCGTTTGCGTATCAAGGGCTAGTTGTATATATTGAAATCCACAATAAATATAGTAAATAATATTAGTTTCCTTTTCAAATACATGTCTTTTTTTTAAACACCACTTAATATCATTATTAAATAAATGCGCACCCTTATTTTTAATAATAAACATGATATTTTTAGAGGATTTTGATTGATATATTACTTAAGTTATAAAGTTGTTTCTATTTGGTTATTATAAGTATAGTTAATCATTATTGAAATGACATTTAATTAAAAAATTTGAGGAATAGAATTCCTTCAACAATAATATTGACAAGTGGTTGGAAGAAGAATGTTTTTTAAAAAAGAGTCAAATTTCAAAATGACATAAGGCCACCATGATGGGTGAAAAGTCTATGGGTGGAGCTTCAAAATATTGACATTGTGTGACAAAAATACTTCTTCGATACCTTGCCACATGGTCACCAAATGTCAGAAGTGAGACGACAAACTAACAAGAGGAAAATTCAATATACTTAAGATGAGAATCTATCATCAATGAAATGGTCCATTTTTTATGTGTTGACATCAAAGCTAGTGTTGGTAGACAATCGAAAATTGTACAAAAATGTAGTGGTGAAACTAGTCATAAAGATTTGTCTAGGAAATGTGATCATGTTGACTAATCTCAGTTGTAATTTCTATTTTCTCTAATTCTTGTTTGGAGTTCCTTTTCCCTTATCAAATATCTTTTCAAGAATATGAAGTTGCACCTCAATGGATATCCAATTTTTTCAAGCAAACACCTTGTGGATTACTATGCCCCTCATTGAATCAAAGTTAATAGCTATATTGATAGGGACTATGATAAATAAAAGAACTAATTTACAAGAACTTTGACAAAGGACGAATGATCGACAAGAACTCTGACCAACAAGAAGTCTAATTAATAGGAACTTTGATGAAGGAACTTAAAGACCAATAGAAATTTCGATCGACATGATATATGGATGACAATAACATTGTGGAAGGAAATATGACAGCCACAAACTCTAACCAACATGAAATTCAATGAAGGAAGTATGACCTACATAAACGTTGATAAACTATTATCCTCTTGTTCCTTCATCAGTTAGAGTTCATGTCCTAGCATTAGTCTTGTCAGTGATATATTTAGGGAACTTTATTGGCCTAGTAACTTTGACATCAAAATTTTCCTTTGATGGTCATATTTCTTGAGGAAGTTTCGAAGGTCATCGTTCCTTTATCAACCATATTTCTTGATAATATAGTCCTTTTCAATCATATTTCTTGTAAGGTTGAGTTTCTTTTGGCCAAGGTTCCTCTATGAAAAGTTTGACCAGACAAATATACTTTGGACAACTATATATCCGAGTTCATAGTTACATAATCTCTTGATCAATAAGAACTTTTACCAATGTTTGCAAGTTAGATTTCCAAGAAATATCTTGATTAGGAACTTGGACCAAGTGTCGCAGTATTACCATTTCTCATATTGATTACTAAACATACATATAAAATTGGGGCAACATCATGAAGATTATGGATAAACATGGAGTGGAATTTGAAGTTGAAGTTTCCATGTGGCCCATTTTCGGTATCACTTACATGGTGGAACTCTATGCATAGATATATGAAATACAAATATAAATTAAATAAAAAATTTGAAAGTTGTAGTGAAGATATTTTTAATATTTTCTCAGTCATTTACCCTTTATGGCTTTCCGAATTTAATTTTGTTCAAAATGTAAGAGATTTTATGAGAACATACAAGATCAATTATTTTCATTCTGATACCAAGGGTGAGAATTCATATATTGTGAATGACTTGTTTGTTAAATAATTGTCATTGTGTTAGTTAAAGGATTAATTAAAGCCCTTTCGTCTCAATTGAGATACTAAGAATTCCTTTATGAAACCCTTTCAATTATGGCATTTGGTCGCAGTTTTTCATATCTCAGGTTCCCCATAATTTAAAACTTGAACTATAACTAGTTGAACTAACTATGAATTTCATGATTAAGTTCCTCTAGAAAAAATTCAATGGCATGTAACAAGGGAGAAATATTCTCTAGAATATCTTGGTTAGTTGGAAAAGTGTATTTTTGTAATGAGAATAATATCATGAATATATAAGAGATGGATGGGTACCCCATACATGATTTAGGTGGAAAATTTATGATAACTATGGGATATTGTAGAGAAAACCAATTGTAGAGGTCGAACCTTAGCTGAGAAAGAAGAAGAAAGAGAAGAAGGGAAAGGGCAATAAGTTTAACCACATGTCAAGTACTAATTCTTGCCTTTTGTAAATATTTCTCAATTCTATCCATATAGACATCGAAAAGGATGGGAGAAATGAGGAATCATTGCTTAACACCAATATTAGAACTAATATTCATTGACCACTTATATTATTACATTGCATCGTAACAATTACCTTTCCATGAAGCATAATCATGGATCGTGGGAGGTATGACAATTTATTCAAGTGCGTTTTACATAAATTGGCTCTAGGGACAATGTTAATGGCTTTTATAAGATCAAGGAAACTGCATCAGATCCTTTTTTTCTATATAAGACTCTTAAATAATTCTATATTTGACAAGGTAATATGTTGTAACATGTTGATTCCTAAACTGTATTTACATTTTTTCTTTATTATTATTATTATTATTGTCTTTAACGATCAAAATGTGTTTGAATCTAGGCCACTTACACTAGCTTATCCTCTTCCAAGCACACGTCCCTAACGATTGGTATGACCCTTGACTCAAAGAATATTGATGGAAAGATCCATGTTTTCCTTAAAAATCTAGTTTTACCTACCTATCATGATTTTCATTGTTTTTACTTGTCAATTTTGGGTTCTAATAAGGAAAACTATGATGCAAACACTTGTCTCGTTATCATTCAACCCTAATCAAGAAAATCCTCCTCTCCTCAAACCATCCTCCCATAAAACTAATAGGTGAGAAAGAGAGGGGGGTGGTGTACACCATTCTTGCATTGAAAAAAGTTGCAGCAACTAGGGTTGTAGATACCATGACCTTGATTTGACCTAATATCATTCACAACTCTCCAAATAGAAACATGCAAATTATTGTATTTTTTCTTAAACTTAACTTCTCTATCTTTTGCACCCAACCATTGTTGTTAAGTCCATCTTACAAAATTAATGTAAAGGATGCATGAAATGGACAAGGCCAAGACTTTAATGTTTAGTTCATGTAAAACTCTTCATATCAAACCATAACAACATAAATACTTCAAAGCAAACTCATTGATAGATTTATTTTGATATCAATACAATTGTTTTTTTGTTATAGATTGTATATATATCAATAAAAGCAACACAAATACGGTTCACATTAAAAACTAAAAATAATGATTTTTAACAAAACAAATGTTCTAGGAAAATTAGATCTCTATGAATATATATAAACCAATAGAGACATAGACACAACAATGCTCACATACAATGCTTATTTTTCTTAGTCACTGGGAAAGAGGCCCTAAACCACCACATAAAACACACAAATTGAACGCTTATCCTACATATGTAGTATGTGCATCATTACAAGGTCTGTGTAATATGTGCATCTTTCTATAGTGATAATAATGATGAGTAAGACATGGAAAATAATAAGATAATGTTAAGGAAGTTATGGAATGTGAATAAGTAATAAATCTATTTAATAATAATATTAAGTAGTGCTGAAAAAGGAAACATGAAAATGACACTGATACCATTTAAGATTTCGTGAGAATTGAAAATATGAGATAGATGATATGCTTCATATATCAACTTGAATATGTAAAGGAAGATACTCATGAAAAATGAGAACATGAGATGGATAATATGCTTCATGTAGAGGCCCCTACGGGGTCTCCTTTAGTTTTATTTACAGTCAAGAATTTAACTATATACATATACAGTTTGAAAATCAAAATGTTGTTTTATCTATTCTAACAATTTACTGTTTAATTGTGCAGGTAGCAAGGATGATCACAACATATAAACCTTTAATATTTAATAAACAGAAATTGCCATGTAAACTTTTGAAATCTAATAAACAGAATTAGCCATAATACTGCTGGAAAATACCTGTAGGTAGCTAGTAGATCCACCTTTGATGCTGTCCTTGCTTGATGTTTTCCCTTGCTTTTCTCTGCAGCCAAAAGTCCTTCCCAAGCTCTGAAACTCAACCAGCCCAAACTAGTTTTGCCACCCTGCCAACCGGTGAGGTCTCGTCGACCACCCAGCTCCAAAGGTACCCCTTTGGACCCCCGAGCCCAAACCGAGTACAAGGCCTCAGCTGTTGTATCCCCTCAAAATCTCCAACAAGAAACCCTTCTTTGTAGCTTTCTCTCCCAAACTTCTCAAAAAACTAAGGTAAGGATCCCCATTTCTCCTCCCTCCTTTCTCCCTTTTATCTCCATGTTTTCCAACCTCCCCCATTACTACCCCTATCTTCATCATCAATTTTATCCAACCCCCTTCCATCTACCATTTGAGCCCTCAACTTGGACTTGGATTAATTTGAAATAATTTAAGTTGACTTGGACAAATTTAAATATTAAATTAATATTGCAAGGTGTTGGTTGGGTCACTTCCCAACCATAACTTTTAATTCAATTGACTTTAATCATTTTTATTTAATATCTATTTATTACCTTATCCAAATTAATTTTAATTAATCTCAATGATCATTAATGGAAATATTTACCACCTTTACTAGTCAAACCTTAATTATAGTGAAACTTAATTAACATAATTCATAATTATTTAACACTCATAAACAAGTTAATATTAGCCTTAGTAGGACTAACTAATCGACATTCACACTCAATTGACATCTATTTTAATAATAATATCATTAAGAGTCCTTAATCATTATGAACATTTATTTAAAACTTACAATCCAATTAATAGCAGTCTTATCAACACTAATTAATCCTAATCATCATTATTAACTTTAATCGACATCATTTACATTGATCAACAATAGTTAATTACTAACGATAGTAATTGATATTTAGCGACATTAATTGACAGTATTACTCAACAACATTTCATGCAATTCATAATATGTAGGCGAGTTATGTAAGCGTAGCTACTGCTTACATTCCTCACGTAAGTACACTAAAAGTAATAATTATCATACATCAATCATAATCAAGGAACTTTATTATTTACCGACACATGTTTTAGCATAGTTTACAAGTTATGATCCATTAGCTTACTGAAATCCATGTTACGACAATTCATACATCACTAATTTACGACACATACTAATCAAGGCTTTTACACACTTACAGTTAGATCTTGTTTTCACCCCTACTTCACGCTACATCTATCTACCTACATCATTACTAACTTCCACATCCTATCCTGTCCTCTGCTGGACTACCCTGGAATGTCAAGCCATGACCGGTTCCAGCTAGAACCCGTAAGCGGAAG
>LPNX010114265.1:0-85043 GCA_001517045.1 Pseudotsuga menziesii
ACACAGCCCCAGAGACTCCATTTCAGCCCACATATTCCTTGCGGGTAGCCGTATAGGCTTTGTTTTGGACATACTCCAAGTACTCTTGGGTATATCTGGAGCCCCCCTTAAGCCTAATTTAAACAACTCATACTCCATTTTTAACTTAAAACATACCAAGATGCAATCGCAAAACATTTATTCCAGACACATGCAAGCACACTGATCTCTTTTGACTCCATTATTAAGGCACTGGTCTTTTTTGCTTCATATTTATATTGTGTATCAACCTTGTGATTTCGTGTGTATCTTTGTATCTTGTCATCTTGATTGTTTATAGTTAAAGTATTCAAACTCCTAAAATAACTGATTCAGTACAACATCATTACACTAAGAAATCATCCTTAGTAACTTAATAGGGTCTACCCCCCTTGGCTTCGTTAGGAGTTGAGCCTAAACGGAGGAGTCAAGAACAAGGTGACAGCCTTGACTCGAGACTTGCCCCCAAGGACACACCGAGTGGCTTGAAGATTTCTGCCACGTGATCCAGATGTGTGAAAAGGCGGCAACAGGCCTCTTCAAAGTATTTAAGGCTTTGGTTGAAAAATAGTCTGGGAGGAAACTCAAGGTCCTCAGATCTGACAATGGTGGTGAGTATTTCAAGTCTAAGTTTATTCAATATTGTACATATGCAGGTATTCAGATCCAGCATTATATCCCTTACACACCACAGCAGAATGGTGTTGCTGAGAGGAAGAACAGATCACTGAAAGAGATGGCAACATGCATGATGGAGGCTAAGACTTTGCCACCAAAGTACTGGGCCGAAGCTATAAACTATGCAGCCTATATCCAGAATAGGTTTCCTCATAAACAGCTTGATGGTATGACTCCTTTCCAAGCATGGAGTGGGCACAAGCCAGATGTGACCCATTTCAGGATTTTTGGCTCAAGGGCTTGGGCTAGAATTCCAATAGAAAAGAGAAAGGCTTTGCAGCCCCAAAGCCAAGAGTGTCTATTTTTTGGGTACTCTAAAGATTCAAAAGGGTAAAAGCTGATCAATTTGAGCACAAACAAAGCCTTCATTGAAAGGTGTGTTCAGTTTCAAGAAGAACCCCTAGCAGCAGTAGAAGTTGGAGAATCCTCTTCACCACCTGAACCTCTGAATGTAAGTGAAGAGATAGTTGAACATGCTGATTCTGATATGTTTGATAATGATGATTTTATTTCATATCCTAACAACCCTAAAAGGCCAAAATGGGCAGCCAAGACCATTCATGCAGCTGGAGAACTAGCTGGAAATCCTAATGACCCTAGGAGGACTAGATCTTAATTTGAGAGTGCTCTATGCATGAAAGATCCTATGTTTGCTGAGAGATGCTATCTGATGGTTGAATCAATTCCTCATACATATGAATATGTAGTAGAATATCCAATATGGCAAGCAGCCATGAAGGAAGATTTCATATCACTTGAGAAGAGAAACACTTGGGAGTTGGTTGATCTTCCCCCACGGAGGAAGCTAGTTCAATGTAAGTGGGTGTACAATACCAAATTTGCTGCTGATGGTTCACCTCTTAAGTACAAGGCCATATTGGTATCCAAGGGATATTCACAGGTTCATGGCATAGACTACAATGATACCTTTGCACCAATGGCAAAGATGGACTCCATCAGAATAGCCTTAGCCATTGCAGCTTCAAAGCAATGGGAAGTACATCACAGGAATGTGAAGTGTGCTTTCCTGAATGGAGATCTCACTGAAGAGATATATATGCAGTAGCCTCAAGGATTTGCTACTAACCCATCTCTTGTGTGCAGGCTAAAGAAATCATTGTATGGGCTTAAGCAAGCCCCCAGGGCTTGGTATGCCAAGATTGATAGCTTTCTGCTATCACTGAATTTTGTTCAATCCAAATCAGATCCAAATGAATTTTGTTCAATGCAAATCAGATCCAAATGAATTTTGTTCAATGCAAATCATATCCAAATCATTGTTTTATATGTTTATGACCTTCTCATTACAGGAAGCTCAAAGGATGAAATTGCTTCCTTGAAGGATGCAATGAACCATGCCTTCTCCATGACAGATTTGGGGCTATTGAGCCAGTTCTCGGGGCTTGAGATTGCTCAAACCAAAGCTGGAATAAAGGTGCACCAATCCAAGTATGCCTTGGATTTGTTGAACAAATTCAAAATGAAGGATTGCAAGCCAAGCAAGACTCCTTTCCTTTCAGGAGGGAAGCTTGAAGAAGCTTATTCTTCACCTATGGTAAACAATACATTGTATAGGAAATTGATTGGATGTTTGTTGTATATTACACATACTAGACCTGATATTTCTTATGCAATAAGTGTGGCTTATAGATACATGGATCAGCCTCATGAGATCCATTGGAAAGTAGCCAAAAGGATCCTTAACTTTGTTCAGGGAACAAGGACACATGGGATATTCTATAAAGCTAAATCTGATCTTGATTTGATTGGGTTTACTGACAGTGATTGGGCAGGTGATAGAACAGATCAAAAGTCAACATCATGATATGTGTTCATGCTTGCAGAAGGGCCAATCAGCTGGTCAAGCAAGAAACAGAGTGCCATTGCACTCTCGTCTACAAAAGCAGAGTACAGAGGAGTTGTAAATGCAGCAACTCAATGTTTATGGTTGCAGGGGTTACTTGGAGAGTGTGGCTTCGAATCAAAATAATCAACTACTATATACTGTGATAATCAGAGTACCATTTGAATCTACAATGAACCATTTCAGAAGCAGGGAACTAAACACATTGAGATCCATATGCACTACATCAGACAGCTTGTGCATGATGGCACCATTCACCTACTCTTCTGTTCATCTTCAGAACAAGTAGTTGATATATTCACCAAAGTTTTTTGTGAGAAGAAATTCAGCAATCTCAAATCACTGCTGGGGATTTTTGATCATGCTATGAAGCATGAGTGATGACAATATTTCCAAATTTTGTTTTACAATCCATGTTTAAGGGAGGATTTTCCCACTGGGTTTTTGCCTCTTTCCTTTGTTAAATGGACATGCAGTATGTAAAGGGTGACTAAGCCTTGTTGCTAGGCCCTATAATTTTATGATATATTACTCATAATTCAGTCTTAAGGGGGGGTGTTAGAATAATCAACCCATAGTTAGCTACCCTAGACATTAATTAATCCATTTTTGTCTTATTTGCCTAGTTTCCATATTCCACCTTATGCAAGTTGTCATCTACACATCCATAGTGGTCAAACTTGATAATTTTGAGTCATGGAGCGCTTGGGAAACCTCCTGGAATCAAATCTACTTTATTTCTGGCCTCCCTAGCACATGTCTATTTTTTCTGCTTTATTGCCTGCTTTTTCATTGTTTTAAGGCAATTGGGAAAGTTTGACTAGGTGAAGTTAACTTGTTTTTTGTCCTCCACATCCTCCACTCTTTTCTCCTATGAAAAGCATGTATGAGTTGTCCTTCCATCCACTATTATCTTGGCTAATTTATTTTTCCAATTCGTGAGCTCCTAGACAGTTTTGGAAACTGCTTTATGCACCTATGGGGGATTTGCTTAGATTTAGTAAGCCTGCTTTTGACTAGATTCGAATGAAATATTCATGCATTTGAATCCTTCATGTAATTATTTATTGTGGCAGCCTATGAATTCACAGGGTTGGATATTGTACATTTATTCAATACAGATTAGTGTTCTGCCCCATTATTCAGTCTCCTTTGTGAGTAATTTGCATGTGTAATTGGCAATTGTTGTGAGTGTAATTGTTCTAACACCTCGGTTCAATTTCCACATATCTATTCTAACATATATAATCAATAATTTATAAGCATTTGACATAATCCCATGGATACAATATTCATTCAAACACACATTATTGGACAGGAAAAGATATTTCTATTAATATAAATTAGAGATTACAATAGATACAACCTCTGACGACACGTCTGCGAACCAGAGAAACTGAATCCCCCACTTGGGCCTCCACCACTTCAATCCTCCATCTCTTGATAGCAAACTCAAAAGCAAAAGGCAAGCTTGGGAAGAACACAAAAGTGCTCCAAGGGACAAAGGGATGCAGACTCAAGAATAAGTTCCAGCAACAATGGACTATAGTTTCTTTTCTCTCAATTCTCTCATATTCCTTCAATGTACCATAGAATTCCTATATATCTTTTCAAAGGGGTAATGAAAGGTTGAATCCGAGCAATCTCAAGGCATAGGGAAGGCCAGGAGTCAAGTGAGTCAGATCCATGTCAAGGAAAACTCCAAAAGGATTTGGATTTTGTACACATCTCGATGTACGCGGTTTTAGTGGTCAAACCCACGTATATACGTGATTAAGGGTTTAAAAGTCGTGTGTATCATTTTTCACATGTTTTTAGGGATGATCAAGGAAACATCAAAAGACAAAAAATGGTCCAAGAGGTCTAAGGATTCTGCAGCGGGACAGGCGAAGGCCATACAAAGTGTGATTCACCTGGAGTGGTAAAATCAGCTATAAAAATTATGATGAAATGCCAAGTATCGACCCTCGTATTGTTGAACACGAGATTAAGACTTATCCCAACGCTAATCTTGTTCGGCAACGCTTACGCACGGTGAATCCTAGGAAGGCACCCACAATTAAGGTAGAGATAGAGAAACTGTTGAAAGCCAGTTTTATCTATCTCGTTCCCTTGACGAAGTGGATTTCAAACCTTGTTTCGGTGGATAATAAGTAAGGAGGGATCTTCATATGTACTAATTTCCATGATTTGAATCGTGCCTATCCTAAGGACAATTTCCGCACACCATTTATTGATCAGATTTTGGATGAGTGTGCAGGTAGCAAGGTTTTTTCTTTCATGGACGGCTTTTCCGGATATAATCATATACAAATTAAACCTGAGGACCAACATAAAACCACATTTATTTGTCCTTGGGGAACTTTTACATATCGAAAAATGCCTTTTGGACTTAAGAATGCCAAAGATACTTTTCAGCAAGACATGACCTTGATCTTCCATGATCTCAAATCGATTATTAAAGTATTTTTGGATGACCTTGCTGCTCATTCTCGTATGAGAATGTGTCATTCCTATCATTTGAGATTGGGATTCAAAAGATGCCGCCATTATTTGGTTAGGTTAAATCCTCATAAGTGCATCTTTTGTGTGAAGTCAGGTCACTTTTTAGGATTCATCGTTTCTAAAGAGGGTATAAGAGTCGACCCTTTGAAGGTTGAGGCAATACTTCAATTGTCTCCCCCGAAAAATATTTGTCATCTTCAATGTTTGCAAGGCATGGCAAACTTCTTACAGATATTTGTTGTTAATTTTTCCAATTTGACTAGAGGCTTCATGCATATTTTGAAGAAGGACACCACCTTTTGTTGGGATGAGTGAGCCCAGGAGTCCTTTGATGCACTCAAGTGAGCCCTATCATCAGCTTCGGTGATTAGTCCCCTAGACTATAGCCGTGATTTTCTACTTTATGTGCCTATTTCCATGGAGATGATTGGTATGGTTTTGGTTCAAGAGGATGAGGAGCTCCAGGAGCATGTCATATACTATCTTAGTCGAAATCTTATTAACATAGAGATTCATTATTCTCATGTTGAGAAGCTTGCTTTAGCTACCGTACATGCAGTTCAATGGTTGAGACATTATATTCTCCTTCGCCAGACCTTGGTTGTAGCCCATGCTAATCCATTTCAATTCATCCTCACTCAAATGATGATTGGGGGAAAATATAATAAATATATTGTCATCCTGCAAGAATTCAATCTCGAGTTTGTTTCGGCAAAATCAAAGAAATCATTAATTTTTGCAGAGCTTATATCGGATTTCCGAAGCGAGGTCGAGGATTTGGTTTGTGAAGATATGTTTATTGATGAACACATCTTCTTAATCTCAAATTTAGACCCATGGTATGGGGATATCATTATATATTTACAAACATTAAAGGTCCCTACTCACCTCCCATGGGATGAACGACAATGATTACGTCACGTGTCTAAGAATTAACTCATAGTGGATAGCACTTTGTACCGTCATGGGGTAGATTCAATTTTACAATGTTGTTTAACTCATGAGGAGGCTGAGGTAGTGCTGAATGATTTCCATGGAGGGGTGTGTGGTGTCCATTTATCTAGGATTTCTACAGCCCAAAAAATATTAAGAGCCGGTTATTTCTGGCCATCGATCTTTAAGGATTGTGTGGATGCGGTCAAGAGGTGCCACCCTTTCCAGGTGTTTGCATGTAATATGCACTCGAAACCTACCCTGTTACATCCCATCATCACCACCGATCCCTTCACTAAGTGGGGGCTTGATTTTATGGATTGCAACCCAGCTTCAGCTGGGGGGCATCATCATACCATAGTGTTTTTTTATTACTTTACGAAATGGGTTGAGGCTATGCCTACAGTTAAATATGATGGTGAGATAGCTGCACACTTTGTATTCAACCAGATTATTACTCAGTTCAGGATTCTGAAAGAGCTTATCACTGACCATGGCTCACACTTTCAAAACTGTATGATGGAAGAGTTGGCACCAAAGCTAGGGTACAAGCAAGAGCATTCCTCCTCTTACTACCCTCAAGCGAATGGACAGGTAGAAGTAGTGAATAAATCACTCAAATCCATTCTCCAACGAACCATCGCACAAAGAAAGAATAATTGGCACATCATGTTATATCCTACTTTGTGGGCATATAGAACTGCTGTTAAGACTGCCATGGGTTTTTCTCCATATCAACTTGTACATGGAGTGGATTTAGTATTACCGATTGAATGTGAGATTCCTTCTTTGAAGCTAGCCATAGAACTCTTACCAGACACTTCACCATTGGAGGAGCATTTGGTCCACCTTGAGCAACTTGATGAGTAGCGTTGAGATGCCTTGGTGGCTCTAGAAGTAAATAAACATCATGTAAAGGTCCAGTACAATAATTCTATCCATCCAAGGAGATTTAGTGAGGGAGACTTGGTCCTTTTGTGGGATCAACAAAAAGAACCCTTGGGGGTAGGAAAGTTTAACCCCATGTGGCGTGGTCCTTACGTCGTCAAACGTGTGTTAGAGAAGGGCACCTATGAGTTAGTGGATTACAAGGGAACGGCCTTGGAAAAGCCTAGAAATGGGATCTATCTCAAAAAATACTATGCATGATTTTCAGCTAAGGCTGGCTATTGTATATTATTGTACAGTTTTGCATAGTTAGGTCTTTTTCTTATGGTGATCAGGTTTGTGATTAGTTTCAATTTCTTTTGGTAGATGTCAATGGAATATTCCACCTACATAGGATTCACGGATGGTGCGAGCCGTCACACTCAACGCTCAGCCTCTGCTACTTGGGTGATTTATACTCCCATGGGTCAGGTACAGTCTTCAGGAGGCGTATGTTGATGGCCATATTCAAACAATGTTGCTGAATATAGTGTCATTATTGAGCTTCTATGGGATCCCATTTTACATGGCATTCTCTCTCTTGAGGTACGTCTTGATTCGGAGTTAGTAGTGTCACAGCTTAATGGTTTGTACCTTGTTAGAGATCCGATGTTATTAATAAGATTCTTATGTGTGAGATTATTAGAACGGCAATTTGAAAATATAACATACATAAATATTCCAATAATTAATAATCAAGTTGCTGACTCATATGCTAACTACGTGTTAGATTAGCATTTGTTTCATACACAATAAATTCATCACAAACACAAATTTTTTACACATGTAAATAAATAAACCGATCATCATAAAAAAAATTATAAACATCCAAAATTTGGTAATACATAGTGTCATGATACAAAAATGGGGCTCTTGAGCCACCGAAATATAATACACGGTAATACAAAATGTATCACTCCCAGGTATCTAAGCCTGTGGAGGAGGAGGGGGGTTCTGATCATGGAATGTCACTATAGCTCTAGCTAGCCATTGAAACAATCACACCCATTCTCATGGTACACCCACCACTTGGCGCTGCATGGCCTCAGGAAATTCCTCGACTTGCGCCATGGGAACTCTGTGTGTCAGCCTCACAAAGTTGGTATGAATGCTTTGGAGCATCCGCTTCGCATCCACACCCGTGATATTGTCTCCTCTTCCCCTCCGTCTATGACGAGGGAAGCCTTCAGGCTACCGTGGTCCCACATCTGCATGCATATGGTAGATGTCACTATGTATTTTCACCCAAAAACATGTCTTTTGATTCCATATAATCAGAAAACACAAAAAAATTTAAATAACTCAAAAATTTAAAGAGAGGGTCGAGATTCGTTACCTATGTCACCTTATGTCGATCCTGGTGGTAGAGGCATGTCCAATTCCCCCTGGAAATATATCCCCACATAGGGGTAGTCATCGATGGTAACTATCTGTTGTTGCCACCACAGAATGAACTCAGCTGGATAGGGGTTGGACACCCTACCTCCACCCAATCTGCGCATCGCATCTGCCCAACGCCATTGGGCCGGATCTCGAACCCCATGTAGAGAAACGTCAACTCTGGGGCTCAATCCTGGAACACAATCAAAGAAAAATGTGCTCAATATGCTGCTGAAACTGAAGTTTCACACTTTGCCCATCTTACACTTACTGAGCTGATGTTTCATGTTGCTCAGTAGTGTAGTGCTCCAATCATAAATCGTGGGTCTCATGCACTCCACTACATAGAAAATCATAGGTCGCGAGGCCTGGTGGAGTGAATACAGGCTTGCTATCATGCCAAATGTCAATAGGATGGCCTTTAGGCCCAGCACTTGTATGGAGTTATTAGGGATCTGACTCCCCACCTTCTGCGTGTCCGGATAGCAGTACACCGCAATGTACTCATCTATAGTCAGGACACCTTTGGGCCTGCGAGAACGTACGTTCACTACTTCCCCCCGTCGAGAAAGTGCAGTAATAAAGTATATGTCCTCCACTTCTATGATGAGGGACATCCCATCTATCTAGAATGACTCTGAGTCTGGATCCCAATAATCCACCAGCCTCTGCAATAGTCCTAGTTTGGCCCTTAAGCCACCAAGACACCAAAATTTGTAGAGCCCACATGCACGTAGCGCTTGTTGATCCATTAGATCGGCCCTTACTGCCTCCTCTACATCACCATGTTCACGTTCTCTCCATTCTAAGACCATCCTGCACAAAAAATTGCAAGTTTGCCCATTCGAATACTTAAAAAACCTCATGCGTGGCCGCATACATGACTGTTTGCCAAATAGCCGTGTATGTACGCGACTATGAGGGAATTTTTCATGTATATCTAGCCCTATACATGGAAAAACCCTCGATTTTAACGTGGCCTACAACGCCTATTTTGGATTGGCCTAGAAATCCCAAATCACCATGGAATTTGATAAAAATTACATCAAAATGGAAGAGTAGAGCATGGGTAAGTATTTGGAAGAAACGATAGTGTATTTCGTCGGCTGGATCTCCTAGAATTCGCTGTTGAAAATCTGAGCTCAAATGGGTAAAAATTTCAAATGTTTTATAATGTTTTGAATTTTTTACTATTTATAGAAATTTTTCAATTTTTTTCAAATTTTTACCCCCTTTCCTATAGTTTGGACTATTTCTAATCATTTTTATCGTTTTTGACCTAATTGATGATGTAGGAGACCTTTTTCAGTGTCGTTTCAGCCATTGGATTGACCCGTTCGTACCGATCTTAGGTATGATGTCTAAACTAGCATATAGGTTAGGTTTCACCACTGTTTTCATTTTGCATGACCTTATGACCGTCTCATTATAGCCTTAGGTACGGACCCACTCTATTATGTCACGAAACCTTCTTGTTGTTTTAGAAGTGGTGTGATATGAGTGGTAGAGCTTGACCTTACATGGGTACCCTAGTTAGCACATTATTTGCATTTGGTGCCCATGCTGACGTTTTGTCCCTTAGGGTGTGGGACTACATTGTATAGTATTGCCATGACACTTCACAAGAGCCTCATACTACTCTTCATCTTTTGCTGGCCTATTTCCCTTAGGACTCCCTTATGTCAAGTTGTAATTGCATTATCATGAGATTTTCCTGCCTTATGGAGCTTTATGCTGGCTTCCCTGACATTGAGTTCTAGCCATGCAAAGCCATTTTATATATCCTTTGCAGCTTAATTCCCTTTTTACCGAGAGGGGAATTTCCCTCGAGTGTCGCTATCCTATACATGTATCCTTGCATTGAGCATAGGTATGTTCCACTGCTTGGAACTAGTTTGTTTGCCACTATGACACTCGTCTCCTCATAGTTTGTAACTATAAAGGAGTTTTATTATTTTTCAAGCTTTTAAATATTTGAAAAAGTCCACAAAAAAAAATCAAAAAACCAAAAAGATGGACATGGAAATATGTTATCTTTGGTAGCTGTCGAGTCATGTTGCCTTCGAACAGAGCACTGTATATCACATCCTTTGGTTGGGTTTATAGTTTGACTTCAGGAGCTGTACTCGTTTATCTGATTTTATCTCCACCAACTGGTTAAGCTTCCAGTCCCCATGGAGCCTCTGTCAATGCCTCTTGTGTCACAGAGATGTCCCAGTTTTGTATATCGATTCTATGCTTCCTTTTTTTAGTCACCATTCATCATTATTCTCTTGTTCAAAGGAAGTTGAAACCTGAGTCGGCCATTCCTCAGTTATCTTGACTTTGCATGTCAGCCATTCCTAGTACAGTTATTGGTTCATGCACCTTATGATCGAGTCCTTCCACATTATACAGCTTTGCTGAGTACCTCATGTTGGATTATGGGGGATGCCTTAATGCCCTCCTTCCAGCGGATTTCATCCCATCTACTTCAAATCATTTATTATGGGATTGGAATATAGAGTCATTTTTAGTTCCTTGAGACTTGCAGTCATCAATGGCAGGTTCTCTTGCCATCGATAGTCTTTGGGAATACATCAATGTCCCCTGATCGATGGATCCTCTCAAGTGTTCGACCTAAATACATTTATTCACACTTGTTAGTTTGCACTCTAGTACCTTGATTCCCATTTTCATTATCGGTGGGTGATCTCGCTTCTGTTAATGATATACATCAATGATCAGTAATCAGACGATGGACTATTATGTTCGACCTCGACACCTCTATTCACATAGTAGGACATGTACTCGTAGTGGTTTGTGTAGAATACCTTCTAGATTGGTGGCATCTCTTATATGCTACCTCCTTGATCGTGCCAGTGTTCATGAGATTCTAGTTCTCATGACTTGATTCCAGTATATGTCAGACATTTCCAGCTATTATGGAGATCTTGATCCATTATATATCTTCAGCCATTATGGAGATCATGTTCCTTTGTATATCTTCATCATGGAGATTCTAATCTATGTATATTGTACGTGGTGATGACCACTTATGTGATATCTTGTATCATGCCTATTCATGGCCATTGTACTCTTATGTATCTAGGACTGCTATATGTATTTGTAGTATGTGCAGAGTTGTATCATTGTATTATGCTGATTCAGTGGCTGGTTTTCCATTTGGGATCCTTCATCACTCCACTTCTGGGATGGACTTATAATGCATTTTGGCCATCGTATGACCCCTCTGAACTCACACATTAGGGGGCATCTGTTATAGCTGATTTTACCACTCTAGGTGAATCACACTTGTATGGCCTTCCCCTGCCCCTTTGCAGACTCCTTAGACCCCTTGGTCCATTTTTTGTCCTTTGATGTTTCCTTGACCATCCCTAAAAGCTTGTGAAAATTAATACACATGAATTTTAAATTTATAATCATGTATATACACGGGTTTGACCCCTAAAACTGTGTACATCAGGATGTGTGCATAATCCAAATCCTTTTGGAGTTTTCCTTGACATGGATCTAACTCACTTGACTCCTGGCTTTCCATATGCCTTGATATCGCTTGGATTTGACCTTTCATTACCCCTTTTAAAAGCTATATAAGGAACTCTTTGGTACATTGAAGGCATAAGAGAGAATTGAGAGCAAAGAAACTATAGTCCATTGTTGCTGGAACTTGTGCTTGAGTCTGCATCCCTTTGTCCCTTGGAGCACTTTTGTTTTCTTCCCAAGCTTGCCTTTTGCTTGTGAGCTTGCTATCAAGAGATGGAGGATTGAGGTGGTGGATGCCCAAGTGGGGGATTCAGTTTCTCTGATTCGCAGACGTGCCGACAGAGGTTGTATCCATTGTAATCTATGATTTTATATTAATAGAAATATCTTTTCCTGTCCAATAATGTATGATTGAACGAGTATTTTATCCATGGATGATTTCAAATTCTTATACATTGTTGATTATATATGCTAGAATAGATCTAACACTAATTTATATAGTGTGCTTGTCTTGTTTACTTGTTGTTGAGGAAGTAATTTATCAATTCAAGCTGAAGTTGGAAAGCTCAATGAGGATCTACTTCAACCGTCCAGAATAAGGTACAAGGTCTAATCCTTTAGTGTTAGATATTTAATTTCTATTGCATATTGGAAAGGATTGATTTTTGGAGTCAAGCTGTCTGTTGTGGTACCCCAAGCCATAGGAATTTCTCTCTATAATAGACACCTAGAACCTGGTATGCATCTATTGAATTACGACAAGGAACCCAAGAATGGGAAGGGGTCACTAACAATTTTGTGCATACATTTGAATTTGCTGATGAGTGCCCTACAGATGATGTTGTGCTTCAGGCGATAAAGGAGAATATATTTCCTAAGATCTTTGTCGAAGAGGATAACTCTCACCAGTTAGTGTGACCATTCAACAATGGATGACTTGCTAGAACCTAGCTAGAGATCCAAATGATGATCTGACTAACATAAACATACCGAAATATGAAGGGGCATGCAAAGTAGAAGGAAGTGGCATTTCAAGTGACTAGATCCTTAATCCATTAAAAATTAAGAAAGTAAACATTGGGTCATCAGACAACCCAAAGTTCTCCAATATAGGAGATTATTGGGATGAAGAAACAGTTGCAAAAATCACAGATTTACTGCATGAATATCAAGACCTATTCCATAACAACTTCTCAGAAATAAAGGGAATAGTGGGAGACTTAGGGGAGATGAAAATGCCCCTATGACCAAATGTTAAACCCAGTAAGCAACGACCATATATGATGAACCCCAAGTATAAATAAAGGGTAAAAGAAGAACTGGATCGTATGCTCGAAACTAGAATTATTGAACTTGTTGAAGAGTAAGAGTGGATCGGCCCTATAGTGATCCAGGATAAAAAGACAACAGGTGAACTTAGGATCTGTGTCGACTTAAGAAAGATGAATGGTGCATACTTGCACTATCCATTCACAACACCATTTATAGATGAAGTACTTGAAAGTGTCGGAGGGTAAGAGATGATAGTTGAGAAGGATTGAGAGAAAGCATGGAATGATCACCATATTAGGGTTAAACCATTCGAATTCAGAGGACTTGTGTTGCTATATGACATCAAAATTTTCAAATACCCAGGCAAGTTAAGAACACATTGGATAGGACCATATGTAGGCACAATAAAAATATAGAAGCTAGAAGGTACCTATGTTGTGGGTATGGTGAACGACAATCGCCTAAAACCGTACTACGGTGGTCACATAACATCTTGGGTTAGAATCGTGTCGCGTGACGATGAAAAAAAAAAGGAAGATCTAAAAGACGTAAAAATTACTCTCTTGCACGTCGACGACGGAACAAGTGTGAAACACAGGAGAAGGGAAGAAAAGTTCATTAAAAAGAAAAAAGTGCAATAAAAAGCTGGAAAGTGCTACAAAAAGTAGAAATGATAGGCTGGCTGACATTAAAGTGTGAATATCCAGTGAAGATTGAGGTGGTTGTGACAGCTAAGTGTCATTAACTCGACAAGATATGAGGAGAATGACGATGTGTTGAAAGGTCACATCCGACTGATATTCCATAACTCTTCTGATAAGAACAATGTAGTACTCAATTTATTGACTTAATGAACGGATGTGGAAGCTGAGAAGCCCATGTGACGGATTAGACATTAACTGCTTGTGGCATAACGGCTACACAACGTGGTGGAAAGTATAAGTGAAAGGATTCACCGAAAAGCATTATTTTATGACCATAGAGCAAGTTAGAGAGAACCAAAGCCGTTTGATTGCAGAGTTGAACCTTGTCATCCCTATTGAAGAAATCCAATGCCCATGGTCATTGAAATCCCTACCGAAAATGAGCCACTAGACGCAACTGTTATATCCGGTTGCCTAATTGAGAAAGAGATTACATCCCATGAGATAAAAAAATGGCAAAAACAATCAGAGACTGATCCAATGATGAGAACAAGGAAGAAACCTATCAATGGGTATGGTCACACTACCATTTTGACCCCTACTTCACGCACTATGCCGAACCCAGCTCAGAGACCACCAGTTGCTCCTACAGCTGCAGCACCTATCATGGTTTTGAGATAGCCTACCTAAGAACCAGTTGCAGGACCATTCAGAATACCCTATATGAGGAAACACAAGACTATCACTCCTGCAGATAGTTTGGATAAAGCACCCATAGAAGAGGAACAAGAGGAGTGCGACTCCATGGAAGAAGACTCACTACCATGTAGAGGGATGGATGAGGAGGAAGAAGATGATAATTTCCTCTACTACATTCAGCCAAGGAGAGCAGATGCACTGAAGGTTGACCTATGAAGGAAGGCGACTACAACTCTGGTAGCGCTACGGATCCCTAATAATGTCCCCCTATTGATGGACATCATGCCCAAGTTGGCTAAGTTGAATTTTGAGGACTTTGACACTTGACTATAGGACAGATTAAAAAGAGTGGACTACATGGTTCCGAGCCAACCCGACCCAAGTGGACCATAAGTTCTTAGGCCAATGGAGTGGGTCGAGGTATTTTCCCATGCAGTTTTGATTAACCTACTATTTATGCCCCATTTTGGCCACAGAGTTTACAAGTCAACACTTATGTGAAGCAGCTACTGGTATTCTTTCATAGAGGATTCTTGTGGCTTGACCGACCATACCCGGTCGACGTCGAGCTGATTTTGGTGATAACATGCCTTCCAAACGAAGGAGACAACCCTGCACCATACTTGGCCAGGAAAGACACCAACCAGATCAAGCAGAAGTATAACTTGTGACATGCAAAAAGGGGCTTCCTAATCGAACCAATCAAGAATGTAAGTGTGGGGTTTTTTACGAGGATATTATCTTCTAAGTTGCTACACAAGATGAGGCCCAATCAGTGTTCGGTGGTGACTGTGGAAATCGCATATTTATGCGTGCTGGGTGGAGGGTTCAATCAGTCATGGTATCTATTGAACGAGATCATAGATAATGCAATGCAATCCCAACATGAACCAACCTACAAATCCCATTATTCTTGGCGGATTATCTTAATCTCATTAACTATGTGGGCCAAACCGCCAGACTATGTGCAAATGGATGTCCCACTACCTTGCCATGGTGCAAGGTACCAAAACTTGTGGGATGATATAAAATACCTGACCTCAAGGTAGGACAACAAAATCAAGTTATTTTTGCATGTGGAGTCATTTCGTGATGTTTTCTGTTGGTCCGACTGAATCTGTGCTACAATGGTACACTGGTACACAACATTTATTAAGTTTCAAAACAGAGCGCATAACACTATAGCCAAAAAGGGACTCGACCAAACAAGTGCACCATGTGGGGTTCATGTTGAAGGATGAGGACATGGATGCAATCATCCACCTATGGCTGAAGGAATGGTGCAGCCCATTGGTAGAGCTGTTGCTCGAAGGATAGGATGAAAAGGACCCACCACTTCATGAAGTTCATGGTGAAGGTAATGAAGGAGGCGGGATATAGGATAATCAGTCGTAGGATGAGGAAGAACAAGATGATGACGATAGGAGTAGCTTAAATCAAAGTTACTCAGAGTGCACACCAAGTCCATAGCATGTGTAGACACAGATAGAAACAAAAAAACAATAATTCCAGCCACATCACAAGAAGCGAAAAGGCCGACAAAGCGTAGAACATGAACACATTAACAGAAGACAATGTGGAGGAGCTCGTAGTAGCTGTTGCTAAATTTGCACAAGATGTCCTTGCCAACTTGAAGAGGTGATAGCCAGACATAGTTGAGCAAGTTGGGGGCCATCTCAAAAAATTGATAGAAGCCATCAACGAGGTTAAAGCCACTGTTGAGGATGAAACATATGGCGTCAATCCCAACATTCCATTAACCACACCAGCGTTAGTGTCACTGATCAAAGTAAGGATTCTGGAACATGCACTGGAAATGAAAGTAGGAACAAGTGCAGCTGATGATAATAGCACTCTACAGATTGACTTCTCTAAGATGGACTTGAGTGAAGTCTATGAAATTCAGTAGGCAGCCGTGTCAGAAATACGGTTAAGAGAGAATGTTGCTGCCTATCAGGAAACAAAAGAGCAAAAGAAGGAAAAGGCGTGCAAGGCCTTGCTGAAGGAAAAATAACAACAAATTCAAGGGTGCATCAACCTTCTTGCTAAGAGGGAACAAGAAATAGTAGTGCACAAGTAGAACCGTCTCACACTAGTAGAGACCATCAAGAGTTCCATTGTAGAATTCGCACCTGAGGCAAGCCAAGAAGATGAGGACTCCACGGCTAAGGTAACCAGTCTAGCAAAGATCATGCAAGATCTCTGGAAGTAGGTAGAAGAGTTGCAAGCCAAAAAGGTGCCGAGCACACCTCCTAAGGATATTGAAGAGTGAAGAAAAGTAGCATTTGAGGCTACTTGAAAAATAAAACAAGGAGAAAAATTGTGCGCTAAGGCACTAGAATATGTTTCCACATTATGGGAAGCACTTATGGAGGATGTGACTGTTGAAAGAATAAGGGCAAATAGGTGCGCAACTGAAGAGAAAACCACCACAGAGAAAGAAGACATGAAGAAGCTAGCCTTCTAAGAAAAAGTGGCCAAGATGACTGAAATTAAGTGACTACAATAGGAGGTCCAGGCTCTTCAAGATAGAGAGCATGCTAGAGAAGCAAAAGTTGAAGTGCATCAGTGAGAAGTAGTGTGCATCACCAATGTTATTCAACCGCTAAAGGAAAAACTTGAGACGATTCCACAATCAGCAAATGCAGGTCCATCAGAACACATCAGTTTCAACTAAGTAGAGAAATTGGTTGTGCAGGAAGAAGAGGTATCAGAGGAAGTTGTGGGGGTGCAACGGATGGTGAAAGAGTTTCAGGACAAGGATGGTCCTGTGGCATAATCAGTACCAAAGACATAAACTTTTGTGGGAAAAGAAGTAAGTTTTGTGACTGAAAATTTTGAGGACAAGTCCATTTTTTCCTAGTGGCTTGGGACAAGCCACATGTGAGTTTTGGGGGCCTTTTGGGCTAGGAAAGGAGAATGAGGAAGAAGTTTGTGTGCAAGCAAAAGAAGGGGCGTCATGGACATGATAGGAAGGAAGGAAAGTCGTGAAGGAATCAAAGCGACCAACATAGATGGAATGGAGATGCACACAATGGAGGAAAGGAAAGTGTATAGGCGTACATGTGATAATGGCCAGAAAGCAACAAGTGAAGATCATTGTTGCTAAAGATGGCATAAGCCTACAACAATGCACATTTGGAAGAAAAATTGTAAGTTAGGTCTATAGTGTCTTGTGTCAGTCCATGAAAACCTATTTTGATGGGTGGTCACGACCTGTTACTGATGAGCAGTATGTAGTCGACCTTGCATGGTCTGATCGAATTTATAAATAAGAAGAACCCATTCTGTATAAGGGTTGGTTATTGGTTGTTCATTGGTCATTCATTGGTTGTCCAAAGCTAAGGACTCCAATTTTTATATATTTTGAGTTAGAGTTAGAAGAGGAGGAGATTTAGAGAGGAATCTAGTAGGAGGAGGAGGTTGTTGAGCTGCAGATCTTGCAACTATGTGCGCGAACCGCTAGGAATAGGAGGAATCTACAACTGAGTGCACATACGGTAAATAGAAAAGTCAATCCAGGTTGTGCGCAGATCAGTAGGAGTAGATAAAAGAATAAACAAGAGAGCATGAGAGCAAGAATTCTGAGTCATAAATACATATTATAAGATCAGTCTGCAAGTCACAGAATGGAAGGTGCTATATCCATTTCTCACGAAAAATGAACAGCACCTTGGTGGTTTTTCCCATATGGGTTTCCACGTTATTCTTTGTGTCTAAATGGTTGATTGATGTTATATATGTTGATGTGAATTGTTGTTGTTTTCTTACTATATGATGATGAGCTATTGTTGAATGCATGGTACCATATTGTTAAATACTGAATGAATAGTTGTTAAAGAATTGTTGGAATGCACAAGCAAGTTGTGGTTAATTCCTTAAGTTAAAATATCAGTCACGAATGCTCTATTAGTTGAAGGAATCAGCTGCGTCGCACTAGTTGCGCTAGTTGTTAAGGTTAAGGACCAGGTTGTGTCATGCACGATGACATACAGTTGTGCTCAGTCACGCAAGAACTGTCCATCCTTTTAAGTTTCCTTCACTGAGGGCCTTGACTGCATGCCAAGGGACTATAATCCCTTTCCAACTGTAGAAACATGGTTCCGACAGTTACCCATTAGATATCTCAGGTGATACTTCTCCTGCCTCATAGGTGTTGCCGATGGAGTTACTCTGTCGGGCCGATGTCTTGTGGTTTATTGTTGGTATTGTGGTGTTGTTGAACTATGGGTTATGACATGTGGGTAAAAGAATCCAACAACACCATATAGGTTATTGTGTTCATTCTTGTTTATTTCTTTGTGTCTTTGAAGGCATCTTCTTTCATAGAGGGATTCTCTGATTTCAAGTTCTTGTTTCATAAGCAATGATAATATCATGCAACTCGTCCTTTGCTAGTTCATATATATTAGTTATGTCTTCTAGAACTAATACATTTGAATGGAATATAGGTGAAAAGGTTATAATTATTTCTTGCACAATTGATTATTCATCTATGTTTGATCCAATTCCTCTTATGGAATTTACAATCTCATCAACTCGAATAAAGTAAGATTAAATATCTTCTTCTACTTCTTTCATTTGTAATGTTTCAAAATACACTGAATAAGTCTACAACTTAGCCTTTTTTACTTTATCATCTCCCTCATAGATTCTCTCCAGCATACCCAAAATTTCCTTGGCTGAAGTGCACTTCATGACTTGGTGAATTTAGAATCTTCCAAACCATAGTATAATGCATTTATATCCCTTCCATTATTTTCATATAGTGTTTTATCAGCTATATCAACTGGAGTCATTTTAGGAGCATTGTATCCATTTTCAACCGACTACAAGACATCGACTCCAAGTGATTGCAAATATACCTCCATCCTTATTCTCTATAAAGTATGATTTGAACCATCGAATCTTGGTGTTCTATTGGTGGATAGTCCTTCCTACTTGTCCAGTTATGCACAAAGATATATTTGACAATGGTTTAACTATTACAAAAGACACCCACATTCATAGCGATGTTTGAACTCTTATTTATACTGAGAGGGGGGATGAATCAATATAAAGCGCAAATTACACAATCTCCAATCTCCAAAAAAGTGAGAAACAATTCACTAAGGTACCAACGTGATTGTAAGCACTAACTTGCATACTATAAGAACTAACTTGTAAATAGTTCTATCTATTGTGTAAGGACCAACTTGTTGATTTCAGGCACTGACCTAAATGGATATCAATCCTATTTGCGCAAGCTCCAACTTGTTGTAGTCAAGAACCAACCTGATTGAACACTGCAATATCCTCTTATTGTTCTTAAACATCAACTAAATGGAAGTATTGGCTCCCTTTTTGTATTCTCCATACCAACTGAAAGGAAGCACCAAAACCATTTACTTTCCCTTTCTTGGAACCCTGAAATGATAAAATATAATATAACTACAATTTTGTGTCTTCTCTGATATGTGTCTGCATTCTCTAAAATTTGTGTCTCAATGATCTCCGATTTGTAAATACATCTCCTACAATATAAAAAAAAAATCACTTTTGCAATCTACGATCTTTGGGATATGTGATATTTTGTACCCTGCACTTTGTCACTTTTGCAATCTATGACTTCCATCTTTTTCAATTTGTATAACAACACTTTAAGATTTCTACAATCTATGTCATTCACTGTGTATTCTCTTCACACATCCTCATACATGGAATCCTTCTAATTTGTGCATTTTCGTCTATTCTTCTTCATTTATTTTATTCAATATGAGTCTTGGTTGTATAAACTTCATCTAGATCAATGAGCCATCGATACCCCAAAATAGAATATTTCCAAATCAAAATATCACATCTACTTCATATTCAATCTTACTTCAACACTTCCATCTCTTTCTTATTTATACTATTTTTACTCAAGATATGTGTCCATAAGTTGGGATTCCTTTCACTCAATGACAAACCAACTTTATTCCTTCTTATTCAAGCTGACCACCACATTCCATCTTTTGTCAGCACAAAACTTATTGATAAATTAGTCTTGTGGGGTTTTTCTCACTTGATTCTAATGACTTGGTGGTATCTACTCACACAATTCCCATGTCTTTGTTGGATTTGCACACTTTCAAGACTTGCACATTTATTCTCTATGTACTTCTTCAAACTGGATTCACTTACATAGAGATCCATTTCTTGATGTAGTACTGAGACTTGCTTACACTTATATATTTCTCCAATTTGGATTCTTACTCATCATTACCAATTGTAACATTTAAGTTTAATACTTCATGGTTTATGTTTGACATTCATCAACATGTTTCATGTTTGACATCAACCTATATTAGCATGTTTCTTGTTTGACTTAAATGAAAAACCAAAACCCAATATATGTGGGAATGTGTCAAATGAAGTGTGACAACACTTATATTTATATTCTTGAGTTGACTTGAATTACACTCTTAAGGTCTACTTGTAATTTTTTCTTTTAGGGCCAAGTTCCCCTTATAATTAGAGTATTTTTCCATTTCATGTCTTCCACTTTCTTTGGGACTCATTCAATGGATTGTCATGAACTTTTTGTTTTTTTATTCATCATAGAAAAGTTATCCTTATTGATGTCTAACTCCTTACATTCCGATCAAATTATTTTGTAGCGCTCTAATGCTTATTTGGCCATACTCTAAGAAGTCTCAGACACTGCTTAGAGCCAATGTAAACTATGACATTAGATTAGAATTTGTCTATATCCTAAGGGATGAAATCCATTATCACATAGACAACTCAACTGACTCTACTAGAATATATCACTCTTGTTACAAGTCAGTACCACTTACAGTATGCAATGTGACATCTAGCCTTTATAAACTCATATTCAATCCACATGACTAGATAAAGGCTAACCATCAAATCCTCAATACACATAGTCAATATAGATTACTAATTAGGGATATGAAGGGGTCATTCTCTATCTGGTTTGTGAACCTACATGGGAGAATTATATGCATAATATTTTCATGATGCTCAAACCATGGATAACAACAACGCTCCCTCTCAGTGAGGGAGGCATTCAACATCATGCCAAGTCACTTTCTTACTGATAATGTCCATTAGTATTGCATATGTACTACATATTCATATGTACGGTACCTGTACTCCATATGTATATGTACTACAACTGCATCTATATTATGCTTGTGTTTCAAATGCATCTGACAATTCATCTAGTCCATCCATCACTAGCCATATCATCATCGTCATTTTCTTATGAGTGGAAATTCATCCACTCATAGGTAACAAAACATCCCAATGTATGGACCACTCATATTATACTAATGTTTGTCACTTATCTATAGTATCATTATAATTCATGGGCCACTCACCTCATGTGAATGTATGTCACTTATTTGTAGGACCATTACAATTATTGGGCCATTAACCTCATGTGAATTCCTTCCACTTATTTGTAGAACCATTACAATTTCTGGTACATTTACCTCATGTGAATGTATGTCGTTTATTTTTAGAACAATCATGATGTTTCTCATCCATTAATACTCATTCTCACTCAAAGAGGCATTCTCTATCACACAATTTTTTCCCTGGAGTATACAAACGTGTCCTTGGACAAATGCTTAATGAGAATGTCATCTATTTACTCATTTATGGATATGCACTAGGGATTCACTAATCTCTTTTTTACCATGTCTTGGATGATGTGTTATTTGATCTCCAGATCAAATAGTCATGTGATATTGAATGGAGTTTTATTTACTTATGTTGTATTGAGTACCACAAAAATATGCTTCCCACTAATCCGGGATATTATAATTTATTCAAGTTGAAGTAACATCTCAAGATGTTATTTTTGTCCACTGCAGTACTCGAAGTCATAATCTATATATTTTTTATTGTTGATCTATATTTAGATTTAGAATATATTCTGATATCTATTATCATTGTATGTTGGCGTTCCCCCATCGTAGATGTGTTTTCCTCCCTTTGGGATGTCATTAATGTGTATGTACCTTGAGGTAAGACCTTCATTGTAAGTCAGGGAAATAACCCCCAGTGTAACATCATGCAATGTATTTTTTGATTATCTCTGGGAGAATTCATCCTTGTTAAGGTAAGAGGTCGGCCCCAGACATGTATTAGGTCAGTCACTTGAAAGGTATAAATAGGGAGGTGCCCTCCCTCATTTATACACACTTGAACTCACTCAAGTTTGCATAAGTATAGAGAGAAATAAAAGGAGGAGAGATATATAGCTACATAATACTTCTTATTACTGGGTTTGTTCATCTTATAATACATTCTTCGTGATTGAACTATTCTGAGGAAGTTTGCATGGTTTTCTCCTTTATGGTTTCCTTGGTGAAAATAATTGTTTCTTGTTTATTTGTTATATATTATGCATCTTGTTGAACTTGTTATTATTTTAGATAAATATCCTAATCAAGTAAACTAGATTAGAAACACTAACATGGTATCTCAGATTCTCTAAAAGAAGGAATTGTGCGGCAGCAAAAACTAGGGATTCCTAGTCCAAGGTATTCTCTCCATAGATGAGGAATAGGATAACTCGCCTCAGTAGAGTGCATATTTTGGTGGAAGAAGTTTTAGATTTGAAGAATTTTCATTTTTTACCTTGTTGCTAGTGCCATGTGAAACTAAGGAATCAAGTTTCAAAGGATTCCCACCTAAGTCCTCATAAAAGGACCTAGCTGAGCAAATCGTCTCAAGAAGGAGCATCTTTTTGTCCAAATAGAATTCCCAAACTCCAAGTTCGGAAAAGTAGGGCTTCTCTAACAAACCCTAAGTCAACCATCTCTAGAACTAGTTTGTGCACCTCAAATCGGTAAGATCTTAATATTTACTATTTCCATTTTAGGTTCTCATTTGAAAACATTACTATCACCATAATTATATTTAGGATGATCTTTGAAGGGTTGATAAATTTCGAGCATGAAAGTACATAATCTTCCCAATCCTTGAAAAAAATGATTTGGATCAATACATCGATGGAGAAGCTCCAAAGAAAGAGGGAGATGAGGCTAAGGCTAATCATATTAAGAACTTGGTTAAATCGAATAGAATCATTTCACATTTAATTAAGGATCACCTCATCCCACATGTATCATCCTTCAATACATTGAAGGAATTATTTGATTCTTTGAAAAATATGTTCTATGGAAATAACATCAACCGAAATATGACAAGAAGGAACCAACTAAAGAATGAAAATATACATAACTAAGAGAATATAAATTCCTACTTCGCAAGGGTTTCTAAAATCAAGGAAAAACTTGAATAAGTGGAAGAAAATGTAGCGGAAATAGATATTATGATGACTACCTTGAATGGCCTCCCAATATCATGGGGTTCATTCATTCAAGTAATATGTGCAAGAAGGA
This sequence comes from Pseudotsuga menziesii, assembly GCA_001517045.1. Taxonomy (NCBI): domain Eukaryota; kingdom Viridiplantae; phylum Streptophyta; class Pinopsida; order Pinales; family Pinaceae; genus Pseudotsuga; species Pseudotsuga menziesii. The sequence continues at coordinate 23,805 of LPNX010114265.1, forward strand.
AACGAATCTATTTCAGTCGACTACAAGAAGAATGCATGAAAAAAGAGGCTCATCTCATAACAAGAGAAGAGAAGATGGGAGAAATGGAAGATCAATATCTCATTGTTCACACCAGGAAGAAATTCAATAAGAAGGATAAGAAGGAGAACTACCATCAAAACAAGAAGAAGGATGAGAAACAAAAGAAGTTCAGAAAATATCCTTCTGACATCTGATGCTATACTTGTGATGAAAGGGGACACATTGCAAGAGAATGTCCCAATAGGAAGAAGACACATCATGCTCATACTTCCAAAGACGATGAACCAACATACAAAAGATGTAGAAGATAGAAGGATGATTCAGATGAAGAGTATGTTCTAATCTCATCACTTACGGGCACTATCTCACACAGAAGCAATTATTGGCTTATGTATAGTGGGGCATCTAAACATGTGAATGTATACAAAGAATCATCTGTTAACATGTATGAGCATGAGTCAGCTCACAAGATGAAACTTGGGTATGATTATCAATACCCCATAAAGGGAGTGGAGAATATTCATAAAAGATATACTTTGGGAAATCCTTAAAGATGAAGGATGTTCTATATGTTCAAGGATAGAAGAATAATTTCCTCTCCATATATACACTAGATGCAAAGGGAATGAGAGTTGCATTTTTCGATGGCCAAGTTCTAATGTGGCCTAAAGGAAAGACAATTGATGATGCAACAGTGATTGGAAAACAAGACAGAGGCTTGTACAAACGAAAGGGATAGACTGAACAAGCATTGGTTCATGAGTCAATAGAACCAAGTGAACTGTGGCACTGAAGGCTTGCACATGTGAACTACAAAGCACTACCGATTGCAAGCGAAGTAGTCTTGAGACTTGTAGAAATCTAGGAAAAGAATGAATACATTTGCAAAGGATGTGCACAAGTGAAGAATGCAAAGAAGACATTTCCCAATAGGGAAAGTAAGGCTAAGGGAATATTAGAGATAGTACACTTAGATGTATGCATACCCATTTATTCTAGATCATTAAGCGGGTATGTTTACTATTTTTCCTTCCTTTATAGATGACTTCTCACAAAAGACTTGGGTATATTTCTTGAAAGGGAAAAATGAATAATTTAGTAAGTTCAAGGAATACAAAGCCTTGGTAAAGAACTAAACTAAAAGAAATATCAAGAATTTGCGGTTAGAAAATGGTGGAGAGTTCACCTCAGAAGAATTCAAGGAACTCTATAGTGATTTTGGGATTAAGGGGGAGTTGATCACTCCATACAATCCTCAACGGAATGGTGTTGTAGAATAAAACAACCATACCATAATGGAAGTAGTGAAAGAAATGCTTCATAAACAAGATCTTCCAATGCACCTTTGGGAGGAGGCAATAAGAATGGATGTGTATGTACAGAATTGTACTCCTCATCGAGTACTTGAGAACAAGTCTTCTGAATAATCTTTCTCATGGGAGAATCCAGAAGTCAGTCATTTTAAAATATTTTGTTTCTCCATATACATACATTTCCCAAAGGAGAAAGGCACCAACCTCGATTCGTCTGGGAGGAAGGGTATATTCGTAGGATATAGTGATAAATAAAATTCATACCTAATATAGTTCAGAAGATTCAAGAATATTGACATCAATAGAGATGTAACCTTTGATGAGGACTTGACATACTCTAGATCCAAGAGGCCACCTATTGAAGAGGTTGAGGAACCTGAAGGAATGAGAGTCTGATATATGGAAATTGTAGATGTAATTCCAGAATACCATGAAGATCATAACATGGAAAAGCCACAAGATCCTATAGAGACACTTCATGAGAAGGAATCCCGCAAGAGGAAAATAGCATGGGAATGGGAGCTCTTATAAGAGGAACAAAGGTATGGCGCTCCATAAGGAATACATGGAGAGAGAAAAAGGGCAAAGCCTTACAACAACTATGTGGCCCTACTATGTGACATCATTGATAAGGAATGTTCCAAGTATGAAGAGGTTGTAGAAAAGAAATAATGGAAGGATACCATGATTGAGGAATTTCAGTCGATTATGAAGAATGATGTCTTGGATATAGTTCTTAGACCAGAGAGGAAGTATGTTGTGAATTTTAAGTGGATATACAAGATCAAACATGTTGCAGATGGTAGCATTGAGAAACACAGGGAAATATTTGTAGCACAATACTTCTCATAGAAAGAAGGCATAGACTACGAAGAGACATTTGCACTCGTAGCAAGGTACCCTTCCATTTGATAGATACTTGCAATGGATGCAATTATGATATGGAGGATACACCTGATGGATGCCAATACAACATTCTTGAACGTTGTAGTTGAGGAGGAAGAGTATATAGAACAACCAATGGGATTCTAGACACATGACATGCAGACTCATGTGTTTGAATTGAAGAAGGCCTTGTATGATTTGAAATAGGCACTCTCTACATGGTACGATAGGATGGATGGATTCCCAATGAGCTTGAATTTACTAAGAGTAAACTAGATTCCAACCTTTACTTCAAGGTTGAGGGTGGAATACTCGTGATGCTCTTTTCATATGTCAATGAATTCTTCCTAACAGGAGAGGAAGAACTCATTATATATGTAAAGAGGAGACTTCATACTGAGTTCAAGATGAAAGGCCTAGGGATGATGCACTACTTTCTAGGCATGGAGGTGTGGCAGAGTGCATATGGGATTTTCCTTATTCAAGGAAAGTATACAGTGGAGATTCTGAATAGATTCAGAATGTTGGACTGCAAGGAAATATCCACACCTGTGGCATAAAACTTGAAGCTTCTATTTGATGCTTCATTAGAGTCAGTTGACACCATGATGTATCATCAGAGGATTGGTTCATCCATGTACCCGACAAATATGAGATCAGACATATTTTTGTAGCGAAAACACTCAGTGAGTTACTAACAGATTTGAAACATGTTCACTTGGTTGCTGCAAATAATATATTAAGGTACCTAAATGGTACAATAGATTATGGGATCAAGTATTATGCGAATCAAAAGACTAACCTACACGGTTATGTTGATTCATATTGGGTATGTAGTGCCATTGGTAGGAATATTAATTCATGTTGTTTATTTAGTTTAGGATCTAGAATTATATTTTGGTTTAGCAAGAAGCAGTCTTCTGTGGTGCCAAGTACAGCTGAGGAAGAGTATGTTGTCGCTTAATAGGCTAGCTGTGAGGAAGTATGGATATGAAAGCTACTGTATAATATTTTTTTATCTCTACTTAGATGTGACTTGTATCTTCTATGACAACCAAATTCAAGTGAAGCTGTCAGAACCCATTGTTCCATGACAAGTCAAATCACATAGAGATCAAATTCAACGATATCAGGGATATGGTGCAGAGAAGAGCAGTGAAGCTCCAATATGTGGTAATGAATGAGCATATAGATGATGTATTTACCAATACTTTAGTGAGAGTGAAGTTCAATTACATCAGAGAAAGACTTGGTGTGATCCAGAAAGAGACTCCTCAAAAGAGGGAGTGATGAGTTCTATCATAGATGGTGTGACAGGTTGTCCGAGTGTAAAATTCCTAGCAAAGTTCATAGGTTGATCGGATGTAAGTAGTCCTGTAGGTTGTCCATATATTTAATAATTCATAGAGAAGCTCGCAGTTTATCCTTGGATGCAATCAGTACTGATGTAATTCTATGCTAGAAATAGAAAGAGACCAGTAGATGCAAATGCATAATATATCATATGGGAAATGACTTAGGTTGTTCAAGTGTAAATAAGATCCCTAGTGTGGAATGTAGGTTACTCAGAAGTAATCAATCACATAGTTTGTTCGAGTGTAAACACAAGCCCTGGCATGGTAGGGATGTTACTTTGACATAATTAGTCCCGAGACAAGTTTTTCAAATGTAAATATGATCCCTTGCCTGCTACATGGGCTATTTGGATGTAATAAGCCTTGTGGGTTTTTTGAATGTAAACACGAGACCTAGCATGGTATGCAGGTTATTCAAACGTAATAAATCCTAAAGGTTTTCTGAATGTAAAAGGGTCCTGGATCTAGGTTGTTCAAATGTAGTCATCCCTTGTATGTGTGTGTTTCCATGATGGAGATGATGAGTTCACAAGGCACTTGGTATGCACCTGGGAAATTATCCTTTGCAGGTAGAATGTAGATTGATCATAGAGAGATGTAATGCACTTGGTGTTATCCTGGGTGGTTCACAAATAGTGCTAGGTGTAGTATTGTCTTGGTAAGATCCTCACATGTTTCTATGTTGATAGAATGTAGGTGGTATGCATTGGGGTGATCTCTGTGAGATATGTGTATTTTGTTTTGTTATGTGCGTGGAAAACTAGATGATATGGATACAACGAGAAGAATGTAGGATACACAGGTCATTGCAGTGGAAATGTATAGATGTTCCTGGACTGTATTTATGTGATGACTTGCTCAAAGATGTGATGAAGACCTGGATGAGGACTAGGCGTGCACCTAGAATGAAAAGGGGTTGGCTCTGCATAAAATTTTGTGATAGATAGTACCAGTCGATGAATAATAATAAGATGACTATGGAAGCAGCTATGATGAATTTGTGATGAATAATGGACCAGATGTGTTGATGATTGTTTGAGAGAGAGAGAGAGAAAGAGAGAGAATACCTTCCTAGTTAAGAGGGAGTGTTTATATATTTGTAACTTTGGAATATATTATGATGTATATTATCATTGTATGTTGTTGTACCCCCATCGGAGATGTGTTTTTCTCCCTTTGAGATGTCATTAATGTGTATGGACCTTGAGTACAACCTCCGTTGTAAGTCAGGCAAATAGTCCCCACCGTCACATCATGTAATGTATTTTTAGAGTCTCTATAGGAGATGTCGACCTTGTTAGGGTAAGAGGTCAGTCCTAGTCATGTATTAGGTTACTCACTTGAAAGGTATAAATAGGGAGGAATCCTCCCTCATTTATACACACTTCTGCTCACTCAAGTTTGCATGAGTAGAGAGAAAAAGATAAGGAATATTGATAGATAGCTGCATAAGAATTCTTATTACTGGGTTTTTTCATGATACAATATTTGTGACTGAACTATTTTGACGAAGTTTGTGGAGTTTTCTCCTTTATGGTTTCCTCTGTTAAAATCCCGGTGTTTTGTGTATCTGTTCTATCTTATGCATCTTGTTGTACTTTTTATTCTTTAAGACAAATATATGAATCAAGTAAATTAGATTAGAAACACTAGTGTTTGCAACTTCACTTCATCAGCTAATAAATCTCTTAGATCGTATCCAAATGTACCACACAAGTACCTCAGCACATGATTTGTTTCCACCCAATGTACATGCCTTTAGTTTAGGGTGTTTACTGCAAGGAAAATATATCGCTTGGTGTTAACGAAGTTCTCCAAAGATATAGTTAACTACCCACTAAATTTAAACCTGAAGTAGAATAAGTCAGATTCTCTAGATTTCTCATCATAGTAGGATCCATCAATCTAAATATGGATAAAAAATAGTTAGCTTATCCATATCTATATCCATAGGTATAGTCATGGACTTCCAGTCCATGATCCCAAATCTCTTAGGATCTAAACCATGCACTCCCTCAACCTAAGGAATATCTCCTCTGGTCTATTCCACACTTCTAATCTCAAGAAGTAATGTATCAAGCTAACACCATTCATCTTGAACTCAGAGGAAAAGTTCATCTTACACTCAACATTTAGATTCTTTTGTCTCGCAATGGTACATATCATCAATTATACAGCACCAAGACCAAATGTTCATCATCAACAAACAACCTTGTAATAAGTTTCTAAATACACAAAATTCTTAGTGAAGTCCAAGCTCATCAAATCAATGTTTATCATGACATACCAAGTCATGGATGCCTACTTGTGTCTGTATTAATTCTTCTTGATCGCCAACAAGTTGTGTTGTAGCTACTCCCTATGTGCAGGAGCATACCGCTCCCTCTACATCTACATTCTATACATATCAGTGTCTTATCTCTTTGCATCAGGACACTCTACAATCACTACATCTAATTATCCTACAATGAAGTAACTTGATTGCTTCTGTACTTGTTCATATTTTTGTACTCATATGTGGTATCTCCACCAAGTGGGTTTACTAAGGCAAGCTTCATGTTCTCTCAATAACACTGAACACTATCCATGACTTCTTTTGGGTTTGCAAACTAGTTGTCCTTCATGAGTAATCTATAATGTAGATTAGAACTGCATGTTTGATCTTGTAGATCCACTCAGGAATTTATCATTGAATTCCTTTCTAATATCGTAGCTATCTCCCTCACATCATTATTCATGATGGACTGATACTCTTCCAGCATGATATACTTTGAGAACTTGTTGGCATGTTTTGTCACTCGTCATTGGAAGGTTTGGAATCACTGATGTGACTCATTAATTCCATACAACATGAGAAATTTGGAGTTCTTTTGTTCTCTTTCTCTGAAAGTATCATTGGGTGTTGCATGGCTTCTTGCATCCTATAAGGTGTCACAAAGTCATTCTGACCTTTTCCTGGTCACCACATAATCTCTTAATATATATACTTTTTTTGCTAGCTCTACTATCTCGTCTTGATAGTCAAAAGGATGATCACTGAACTAGAGGGATACTCATCCTTCATAGTTTCCTTCTTAGACCAATCTCCCCACACCATATTACTCAATATAATGAGATATTGTTTTCCCTTGTCTAGGGCATTCACCTCTAGGATTATGAGTAAGGCCCTGAGGATGAATGCCTACACATAAAACGATGAGTGAATCCTAATGATGGATCTTTGTTTCCACAGTATTCCTCATCACATAGGTATATGCTAGCCAACCAAGGATTCTCTCTACCTTCACTTCTACAAATTCTTCCTCGCTATTGTTGTCCCCAAATATCAAGTGAGGACACTTGATCTGAGCATAAATTTTAGAATAGATGCATATTCCATAAGAACATTGGTATACTTTTATAGTCTCAATAATGGACCTATTCTGCAAAACATGATAGAAATGTCCATAATGGTTAACTAGTATTAAATAAAATATTGATGATATTCATCAATAAAATATTAATTTAATTCAAGAAATTAGAACTTATTATACAAATTATAAAGTACTTATCTTTACATGTTTTTTTATCTCCCTCTTAATCTCTACCTCCTTGCAGAAGTCACTAGAGTTTCTTGAAGGGTACTCTACTTCATCATCTCATCAAGTTCTAAACTTCTAGAACTTTCTTATGTATTCATCTTACATCTTCATGTATTTTGGAGAGAAACATACATAGTACAAGGAGGCATCCAAGGATGCCACTGTCATCAGTCTTCATGTGTCCAAATGTACTAGATCCAAGATCCCCTTTGATCTACTATCATTTGTTAGAAAATATCCTTCTCATTTTTTCCAAGTGTATAACCGTTATAGATACTTCCATGTTCTACTTGAATATTTTGGAATACTTAGAAGTACTCTTTAAAATATTCATCAAATCTATCTTCATTTCTTAGAGGTGGAATATCTTCAAAATTGTGTTGTATTTCTTTCCTTTTTTTTTGCAAGGACATTGATACACAAAGTGACCAAATTTAAAACACATGTAACATTCGATCTTTGAAATATACTTCTTCTTTTGTTTTGGACTTGATCTCCAAATTTCCTTCTTCTCACCATTTATTACATTTTTTTGCTTCTAACAAGATTGGAAAGCATAGTGACTAATATTTTGACACGTGTAACATCTTACTTTTGAAATATCCTTTTGATCTTGAACTAGGGATAAATCTTCTCGTAAATCTATCCTCTTCTTCCTTTTCCTTTCTTTCAATCTTTGGTTGTCATGTCCCTAGAAGCACCATTTTCCACTGATGTGATATCGATGATAAATGAAATAGGACCATTAAGAGAAAGGGAAAAATTATATTGGAGTTTATCTAGAGTGTCAACATCAACCAACATGTCTTCTATTCTTGACACTATTTTTACAAAATCTAAAAATCTAACCTAGAAAACCTGGTAAGAGCTAAGCCAAAATTAAATTTTGGTAAAGATGACGTTTTCCTCCACAAATAGATGTTCCCTCCTAGGGTGAGTTGCAATATGCTAATATTGGACCTAATCTATGGTAAAAAGAAGGCTTAAAACTAGAATCCCTAATTCTTGATCCCCATAGAAATTGGGTCAAAAATGAAAATTCACAAACTTGAGATCTTCTTCCACAGATAAGTGCACCCTCCTAGGGTGAGTTCCATAGTGCTCCTTTCAATTCCAAACTATGGATATATGTGTCTAAAATTGGAATCCCTAGTTTTCATATTAGGGCACAAATAGTCTCTCACAATGACATCTATTTAGAATTGCTCTGATACCATGTTGAATTTTAATCCATGATTATTATCACAATGATTCTTCAAACATTTAGAACATCAACATCATGAGGTCGTCCAAGTCAACGAGAATTATGTGAAACAAGTCATGAAAGCAGTATGACATGGTACACGAGATAGTGGATCCACTGTTCTTTAGTCTGAATGGCATGGTATGTGAATGTGCCCCATGTGGTGGTGAAGGAAGTCTCATATGGTTATTCTTTTTGGATCTGAATTTGTTTGTACCCTAAGAATCTATCCACAACAGAAATGACCTCATTCCTAGCACATGCATTAATGCCTTGGTATATAAAGGTGGTGCGGTAGTTTTCTTTTGGACATGTCAAATTCACACCGTGGCACGGGGGGGTTCATTAGGAAGGGAAATATAATATCACATCCATTCATATTGGGGGTTTTAATGCTCCTAGAAAACTAAAAATTATATTACCCTGTATTAAGGGGTCAAGGGGGGTTCTTAATTTGACACAGTAATATAGATATTGGGGGTTATTTTATTTGGGTGGGATGAGGAATAAAATGTAAATCATCGGAAGGTTTCATATATATAACTTCTTCTTCGGATATTTGGAGTCCTCCCATAGAAACCTATATTCCCACCAATTTCTCTTATATCTCACACAAGGTTATGCCTTATCGGATTCCTCGTTGAATCCTCTTGGTGACCTATTCATGGATAACAAGGAGGAACTATGAAATATTTTGGACTGGAATGCTAATATCCATCCTCCCCTAGCACGGATTATAGGGATCGAGTGGATCCTCAATTATTGTGTTATATTGGAGCCTCACTTATTGATTTTTTTAAAAATATTAGCTTATTATGTGTGTGTGTGTGTGTGTGTGTTTGCATTTCAAATAGAATGTTTTTTATATTTGTTTTATGATATTGTTTTTAAAATATTTATGTTAAATAGAGTTTTATGTAATGTTAAGTAAAGTTAAATGTAGAAAGTAATTGTATACAAGATGGTCAATTAAGGTAGAGGAAATTTAGCACAATGGATAAGAAATATTTCATTAGAACATCATTTTTGGTCAATGGATTGCTTCAAGTTTTGTAAACATATATATTTTTCCCATGGATCAATATTATTTCTTTGTTGTAGATTATTCTTAGCGAAAATCAAGTGTTCACATACTGTCTCATTAAATAAAATACAATGAAATGTAGGGAAGTCCATTTATGAAAGGGTTTTAATTTTGCATTTTCATGGATTTTAATTTATTAATTTTATATAAAACATGGTCTCTCTATGGTTATACTTGTATTTACATGATATAAAATTGGTTGATTGGCTTGTGGTGTGAAACATTTGTAATTGTCATATTTTTTAAGCATTGCACTTACTATTGGATTATCAATATTTTACATTTTTCTTTGCATTGATCTCTTCACCGAGTTACGCATTTTTTCCTTTCTCTTTACTTTTTCATTGGGTCTTTTACTATTGAATGCTACAGATTGATTAGTTTCCCGTGCAATCTCAGTGGGATCATTAGTAGCATTATACTATTATTTTATTTAATATTATGTTTTCTTAAATACTAAGATGTGTTAGGGATTATATTTGTTACAACTTGGGGTGTTCTTAATTGGAAAGCTATATTGGGAGCGGGGTTCAACATTACTATTTTAGGAGCAATTTTCCAATATTTAGTGAAATTAGGGATATTCTTTAACTACGAACAGTCGTGCTATGTAACAAATTCACTGAGTGAACCCCCTGTGAACCATGGAAGTGAGTACAAACATGTAAGGTTCCTTATTTCTTGTTGATAGGAATTGGATTTGATACCCATGTGTATACACAATTAGATAAATGATTTACAATTTAAAGGATGACACTTTTGAGGGACGAATAATACTCGTCGTATGATGAAATGGTTTGACCTAAGGCCATGTATCGATGTGGTGTTCAACAATATAAAGATCGAAGCTAGAAATCTCACTATAACATCATGAAACACTTGAAAAACTGATTTTAAGGGGCAACTTCTTCAAGAGTACAAGAGAGTCCTAAAAGGATGTTCTCGAAGACGCTCTACTCAACTAAAATTTCTACTTGAATGATATGAGAGATGTTAGCCATATTACCCTATTCAAAAGCATTGGGTCCTCAAATAAAGTTCTTAAACCAATGGAAACACTTGAAAAAGTGCTTTTAAGGGGCGGCTTCTTCAAGAGTACAAGAAGGTCCTAAAAGGATGCTCTCAAAGATGCCCTACTCAACTTAAATTTCTACTTGAAGGATATGAGAGATGTTAGCCATATTACCCTATTCAAAAGCATTGGGTCCTAGAATCAAGTTCTTAAACTAATTGAAATGTTTCCACATGGAATGAAGCCTTCCGACATAATAGAGAATTGATTTTTAAAAATGTCGTCGAGGAAATGGGTTCATTAGAGATGAAATACACATGATGATGCATATCAGCCCAAGGGAATTATGGTGATGTAAGTGTTTAGAGGATTTCCTCTCACTATGAAATATTTGATCAAACAAATCAAAGTGATGTGGATTTGATTTGCTGATATAACATTTAATTAAGCTAAATTATCTTTAAAATATGATTTTACAATAATATTAATATTTAATAAATCTCCATACAATATATGCCGAGCGTGAATATAAAAAATTGTACTCCTATAATTAATGTTAATATTCAAATAAAATAAATTCCTTTCCACTCTTTTTATGTTCTTGCAAACTTCTAACCCTCTTCAATAGGCATGTATAAAAGCAAAGTAATAACAACAATATATAATTGACTAACATTATTTCATTATCAATCCATATAATCATTTCAAAAATCCATATAAATCTAATCACCAATAAATAATTACAATACCTCAAACATGTAATATACTCAAAAGTGTCACACTTTGAATGGATTAAAAACAAGTTAGATTTAAACCTAAAAGCAAGTTGAAATGGATATTTTTAATAGCTATAAAGGAAGACTAAACATCTTATATCATGTCAAATTCCTTATGAACCGATAAGATATGCAATTTTATATATTTAAAAGTTACGTTTATGCTTTTTTTTTTGTCAAACTCCTTGATTAACCGAACAAGAAATTATATTTATATATTTAAAATTTAAGGTTATATTATATTAGTAAAAATATCATAACTTTTAGATAATTAATATATGATAACTAATATAATTTTTAAAACCCTATACACGTATAAAAAAGTTTAGGTAATCCTTGTAAAAGTGTCAACCCAAATGCAATTTAAAATTTTCATGAAAACAAAAAAACAAAAGAGACAAACAATAAGTTATATGAAAAAAAATGTATGGATAAAATTATTATGCTCAAAATTTGTGTTAGAATTTTGAGGTGGACTATTATCTATCTTGGAGGAAGTTTATAGAATGAATCACACTTGTCTTATTTTGGGCTCTATTATTTATGTTTTTTTATCTAAGGTTGAGAATAAGGCAAGTGTATTGTCTAGATTGATTCTATGGATCTTCTCCAAAATTAATTTAATAATTTCAAAAAAATAGAAATAATTTAATTAACATGTGATAAGTACAATTAGTGATAGTTGTAAAAATTAAAAATAATTTTCAACTATTTGATTATACAACTACAAGCTTAACTTCATGGATTATTAAATACAACTATTAGCTTAACTCCAATGATTCTAGAATTATTAGTTTAACTCCAATGATTCTAGAACTATTAGCTTAACTTCAAGAGTTATGTTGGATACCTATTAGATTAACTATTAGATACAATTATTAGCTTAACTCCAATGATTCTACAATTATTGGTTTAATTTCAACTCTAATCACTTAAGGCTTAGTCCAATTGCATTTGGCATCTAGGACTCTAGCTACTGTGCAATCATTTAAGACCCAAACTCTTAATAAAATAGTTGGAACTCATAATAGGTAATATACACTTAGTATTACATGTTTAGGTTTTAGTCTAACTCATAATTTAAAATTTCAAAAAAATTAAATAGCTTAAATACATTGATGATACAACTATTAGTTTAACTTCAAGTCCAATCATGACTTTTACTTTTGCAATTGCCAATATAGTAACTTTTAAATTGACTATTAGATACAACTATTAGCTTAACTTCAACTCTAATGACCATTATATTGGATAACTATTAGATTATTGAGATAATGATGTATAACTATTAGATTATTGAGATAATGATGTATAACTGTTAGATTATTACAATAATGATGTACAACTATTAAATTATCCATCTTTTAACATGAGAAAGTTAAGAGAAGTTGACTTTGATTGGAGTGAAACCATGCACCAAAAACAACCACTTAGTAATGTGCAGCTTATGTGACAATGAAGTTGGGAATTGACTTAATGTGCATAAGGCTTAGTGTAACTCCTCTAGAGTATGGGTTGATGGGAACTTGATCCTCTTGACCAGTGGTGATGTGGGCTATCTCAATCAATAATTATATTAACTTTTAAATCAACTATTAGATACAACTATTAGCTTATATGAAAATCATTATCAATATATCAAATATATACATCTTGATAATATAGTTGTTTTTACTTACTATGTTTAGTGTGATATTAGCGTGATGGACAATTTCAGATTCCCCTTAAGAACAGATACGATAGACCATAAACATTTTCTTCCTAATCCATTCAAAAACTTATTTCAAAATTTGTAATTTCATTAATCACAAATATCCGTTCTAAATAAATACTATATTTTAAAACTAGTCAAATATCCGTTGCATACATTGCTCCCTCACGTTTCTCACAAACAACAAACTTCGCGTAAACAAATCAGGTTTTATTTACATGGGCCATTTAATGTTCTAGCTGAACACACGGTCTTCCAGTGAGATTTTAAGGTCCAAACAAAATATCGTACAGTGGTGGATGGGACATAAATAATCGAAACTTCCAAAGAAATAAGTTCCACAGGCAGATACATAATCGAAGTTTCTGACTATACTTAAAAATCCAACTAAATACAACTAAGTTACCTGAAAATAGATCTATTTACTAACAAAAAATTAATTACTTACAGAATTTTCAGCTAACAATTGAAGCAAACTGCAGCCATTTTATTAACATTCAATGTTGGGTTCAAGTGGGCTGCACAGTAGTAAAATTCTGACTATCTGCTGAGCAATCCGTCAAACTTCACCATAAAGCGGATGGAGATATTGTGTATTGCTTGCAGCAGCTTTAATGGCATAAATAATCGGATCGAATGGACACAGGGAGGGTAAATTGCCGGTAATAGTTTCGTAGTTATATGGAGTCAGAGCTTGTGATAACAATGGCAAAAAGATGAGGGAGTACTGCTGGAATTGGTTAATATTTATAGCAGACAATTGGTTAAATATGGGAGGAAATGTTGTGGAGATAACAATCTTGATAGAATAAGGACAACAATTGCTAGAGACATTCAGTGGTCCTCTGTTTTCATACGGCAAAAATTACAATTCATTCGTCGTGCCTCTGTATTGATTTAAATCGAACCTCTGTATTTATTTAAATCGAGAGCCCAATACCCCTTTTCAGATAGAAAAGAAGAATTAGGGTTTGGGAAAGTTTAGGGAACTTTAAAGTTTTGTTTGTTTTTTTCTACTACGAATTCCTCAGATGTATTATATTTTCTGAGGCCAGACTTAGTTGAGTTTAGCTTGAAAGGAAGAATGATCTGTTCATCACAAGAAATACTGAAACTTTGTGGGAAGAAGGCCATCTTAGACTTTTCACAGATAAGTTCTTAAAGTTATCTAGTTCTTGTATTTTTGGGGAAAGTGGTGGAATCCTACTTATTAGAATCCTACTTATTAGCTTGTTTGGCATTGGCCAAGTTATCAAGAACGAAAGAACCAGAGGCATCTAAGTTGTCAAAATTACGGAAAGATAGCATCATGGTTGGATTTTGGTATCCACAAGATTAAAAGCTACTACCTTTCAGCTTAGTTAATTCACAACTATATCCAGCCACCAACTATTTTACATCTCACTGATTAAAGCTATGAGTTAACAATGATGATGCGCAGTTGCAAAATATAAAGACGTACGCAGGTCGGTGAATCCAGTCATATTTTTCCACGGCTTTCTTGAACTTCACGATCAGTAGCGTTTGTGGCGATAAGAAGGTCAAGAAAGCCGTGGGAAAATATAGAGGGATTCAATCATATATATTGCTTCTCTTGTGATCCTCCTACTTTATACATAACCCTATTCCAGGCACATGGACGAGCTATAGGTAATATGTAGCTTTCATTGACAGTCGATTATTGGCTGTTCTCATTGAATGTTCCCTAACAGGCGCTGATAGCAAGGTCAAGAAAGCGATGGGAAAATATAGAGGGATCCAATCATATATATCGCTTCTCTTGTGATCGGGCATTGTAGTTATCTATCCAGATCCAAAATAAAACCCTAATACAGCCACAGAGGGATGACAAGGATGAGATATTGACTTCGGTTACTGGTAAGTAGTCTGGAACTTTCAATAATCCTGGACAGCTTGTATTTTTCTCTGTACTATAACTTGGACATTTGGATGGTCTTGTCCTAGTATAGATCTATTTTAACGCGTGCATCTATGGGGATGAATAAAAGCAGGTGCAAACTTTTGGTCAGTTAAAAAAATACAGGTTAAAAATATAGATGTATGCTACCATTTGTTGCATTATAGGATCTGTTATTTATGATACTCCATCCCTAGGTTGTATCAGCTGGCCAATCTCAACTAATCCCCAATTCAAGAACATCGATCAGTTTAAGACCTAAGATTAAGGCCTATAATGAATGTACTCCTGAACTCAAGAACATCCATCAGCCTATAATGCATGTACTCCTGAATTCAAGAACATCCATCAATTTAAGACCTAAGGTTAAGACCTATAATGCATGTACTCCTAAATTCAAAAACACCCATCAGTTTAAGACCTAAAATTAAGACCTATAATGCATGTACTCCTGAATTCAAGAACATTCATCAGTTTAAGACCTAAGATTAAGGCCTATAATGCATGTACTGCTGAATTCAAGAACATCCATCAGTTTAAGACCTAAGATTAAGGCCTATAATGCATGTACTGCTGAATTCAAGAACATCCATCAGTTTAAGACCTAAGATTAAGACCTATAATGCATGTACTATCTTTTAAACACTTTGCTTTAAATTGTTATGCAGGTGACACATGCAATTGCTTTCAAGAATTTCAAATCTTGTTTAGCTTCCTCGGTATGGGATAACATAAAAATCTTATTGTCTGCTCCATTTTCTTATTAAATCTGGTAGGATTTTTTATTATAGATGCTTGAAATTATAAGTTTTTGATTGTTAAATTGCAACATTAGGCTGTTTCAATGAAAAAGGATCTAGAAATCCATCGACACTGTTAGATTTTGCGATTTTGCAGAACAGATTTGTGATGATCAGATTCCTTCAAGTTGCCTACTCAGGAGAAATGTTTGGCACAGAAATAAAGAACTGCTCCAGCACTTGGAGCAATCTGTCTGGTGCCAATTCTCGGAGATAATTGCAGTGGTGTGGCAACCTCTGGGATTCATTGATAGTTTACAGTAGGCCAACCTTAGCAGCCTTTCCACGTGTCATCGAGGTCAACATTGGTTGGTGGATTTGTGGTTTCTATGCGGTACTAAAAAGACAGTGGACTCAGTGAGTAACTGTAAAAACTACCGATAATTCTAGCCCAGGTAAGATTCCAATGGTATGGGGTTAGGGTTAGGAAGCTTTTCAGATGACAATGAAGTATTATTGAATTCGCTGTCAGACATTGTGGAGAGAAATCTCAAATATTCGTACATCAAATATACTAGAAGGAGTCCTACATGTTTTGATTTCTAGATCCCTTTCGAACAGTTTATCCACTAACTAAATATTCGTTTAATTCAATGTAAATAATAGTTTAAATCAATGTTTTAGTCCAGAGAATTTTTGTTTTATTAACCTGTCACGGTCTGTTTAGTTAAATTTAATAAAATTAAATCTTGCATTTCTCTTTTTTCTGGTTAACTTTATAAATTTGAAAATAAGATAAAATGATTTTGGATCAAAATTATGCTTCATTACTCTGTTTGTAACCTCAATAAATCCTAGGCAAATAAACTTAACAAAAATGAGGCATAATAAGTTGTATTAGGTGGAAACATCATTACAGAGAAAAGACAAATCAATGAAAAAGTATTATTCACAATTATCTAAGAAAATAACTATGTGAGAAAAATAAATCAATAAAAAACTATTAGTGATATATTAAAGTTGTATTTAAGAAAACAATAATATGAGAAAAATGACCATTTAACAAAATTGTATTTAAGAAAACAATAATATGAGAAAAATAAACATTTAACAGTCATTATTAAGGGATTGTAAGTTGTATAAAAAAAATAAAGATGAGAAAAGATATTATTGAAATAAAAAAAATTAAAAATAGTAAAAATTATTTTTAACAATTTTAACTTTGCATACTTACACATGTTTATATAATAAATTTGATTTAAACCATGGAAAAATAGAGCTTATGATTTTATATATATAAGGATTTTTTATTAAGATAGTGGAATTTTAACACACATATTTTTATGTTAAAATTTTAAAAAATTGAAATAGTGAAAAGTTGATTTTAAAATTTTAACTTTGCTTACTCACATGTATTTATTCAATAAGTTTGACTGAAATGGTGGAAGAAATAGAGTTTGTGATTTTATTATATTTATAAAAAATATATGTTGATATATATATTTATAAAGAATATGTGTTGATATATATAAGGTTTTTATTAAGATGGTGATTGATAATGTAGTGATTGAGAATTTGGAAATACACTTTGTTAAGAAATATAAAATTTATATGGAAAAATTTAAGTTTTTTTTATACTTTATATTTTTGAAATGATTTTGAAGAGGAATAATAAAATTGATCTTTTGAGAAATATAATATCCTTGGAAAAGTGGTAATTTGTCATCTAATTATTTTAAATTTAAAAATTTAATTGATAAGGGTATTACCCATTAAACATAAATATGTTTCTTTAACAACTCTTTACTAGGTCTCAAACAACCACATAGACCTTATAGAAAAAATATATGCTCTTTATATGATATACATTCACCATTAGGTAGTTTTGTACAATAATTATGGATCTTGATCCATTAACTATGCTTTGATAAAGAAACTAAGAGATTTAGGTCCCAAGTGGAGCTCTAAATATTCATGGGCTATGAACAATGCATTGAACTACCACATAGACTCTTTAAATTGGATCTATGGCCTTTGAGATGGATATTAGTGTTATTATATGGTTTAAGCTTTAAGGATGAGTCTAGAGGACCTGATCATCATACGGGGAGGAAATCAAACACCATAGGACCTTATATGATGATTCTAAGGTTTAAGGCCATGGTTGAGATCTCAGCCCACTACTTAAACACTTTAAAGTAGATATTTGGCCTTCAATGCTAGTATGGGTGCTCTTATGGCATTTTACATATGAAGGAAAGGTCTTGAGAATGTCACCATTGTAAAGGAATTAAGCTCTAAATGTAACTTGTAGGGATAGTTGTCCATAAAAAAAAGCCACTAAGCATCTCATGGCCCACCCTCTAAAGAGAGTATTCGACCTAAAAATGTGGACATATATCTCCATCATTAGGATTTTTACACTCTAGGAAAGGGTCTTTGATGGAGAAGGGTATAAGTGGCCATGTTGGTTGTGGGGCATGATCTTACATATTTAGAGATGTTATTGTTCAATACTTTTTGTACCCAAGTTTAACTGTACACTCGTGGAGGGGTAGTGCCCCTAAAATAAATTTTGGGGTGTTTATTGGCCAACAATTTATAGGCTCATGGAATTTGATGAGGCCTGGTATTTTCCAATGGTAATTCCTCTATAACATGGATATGGATATTATATTTGATGAGGCCAGCCTTAGTTTGAAAGGAATAATGATCTCTCCATCACAAAAAATAGTCAAACTTTGTGGGAAGAAGACCACCTAATACTCCCCCCATAGTTCAGCCCTTAAATCTATGGAGTTCTTGGTTTTTTTTGTTGGGAAACTGCTGGAACCCTCCTTACTAGCAGGTTTGCCATTGGCTAAGTTACCACTAACAAGGGCTTCTAAGTGGTCAAAATCACCCATTGATCGCACCAACCCTTAACATGGTTGCAAATATGGTTGGGAAAGTGGTGGAACCCTCCTTACTAGCAGGTTTGGCATTGGCTAAGTTACAACTAAGTACCAGGCCATCTAAGCCATCAAAATCACCCACTGATCGCACCAACCCTTAACATGGTTGCAAATATGAGGAGGTGCACAGGTCTGTGAATCCAGTCACTATTTTTCCATTTCCACTGCTTTCTTGAACTTCAAAATCAGTAGCGTTTGTGGCTATAGAAGGTCAAGAAATCCCTGGGAAAATATAGAGGGATTCAATCATATATATTGCTTCTCTTGTGATCGTCATACTTTATAGTTCTGGTTACATAACCCTATTCCAGGCACATGGACGAGCTATCTCTAGGTAACATGTAGCTTTCATTGATAGTCAATTATTGGCTGCTCTCATTGAATGTGCCCTAACAGGCCCTGATAGCAAGGTCAAGAAAGCCTTGAGAAAATATAGCGGGATCCAATCATATATATTGCTTCTCTTGTGATGGGGCATTGTAGTTATCTATCCAGATCCAAAATAAAACCGTAATACAGGCACAGGAATGAGGTATTGATTTCGGTTACTGGTAAGTAGTCTGGAGCTTTAAATAATCCTGGGCTGTTTGTATTTTTCTCTGTAATATAACTTGGACATTTGGATGGTCTTGTCCTGGTATAGATCTATTTTAACGCGTGCATCTATGGGGATGAATAAAATCAGGTGCAAACTTGTGGTCAGTTAAAAAATACAGGTTAAAAGTATAAATGTATGCTGTAACATTTGTTGCATTATAGGATCTGGTATTTATGATCCTCCATCCCTAGGTTGTATCAGCTGGCCAATCAAAACTTATCCCGAATTCAAGAACATCAATCAGTTTAAGACCTAAGATTAAGGCCTATAATGCATGTACTCCTGAATTCAAGAGCATCCATCAGTTTAAGACCTAAGATCAAGACCTATAATGCATGTACTCCTGAATTCAAGAACATCCATCAGTTTAAGACCTAAGATCAAGACCTATAATGCATGTACTCCTGAATTCAAGAACATCCATCAGTTTAAGACCTAAGATTAAGGCCTATAATGCATGTACTGCTGAATTCAAGAACATCCATCAGTTTAAGACCTAAGATTAAGACCTATAATGCATGTACTATCTCTTAAACACTTTGCTATAAATTGTTATGCAGGTGGCACGGGCAATTGCCCTCAATAATTTCAAATCTTGTTTCGCTTCCTTGGTATGGGATAACTAATAGATCTTATTTTCTGCTCGATTTTCTTATTAAATCTGGTAGGATTTTTTTTTATAGATAGTTGAAATTATAAGTTTTTGATTGTTAAATTGCAATATTAAGCTGTTTCAATGAAAAAGGATCTAGAAATCCATCGACACTATTAGATTTTGCGATTTTGCAGAACAGATTTGTGATGATCAAATTCTTTCAAGTTACCTACTCAGGAGAAATGTTTGGCACACAAATAAACAACTGCTCCATCACTTAGAGCAACTTTCAGGCAATCTGTCTGGTGCCAATTCGCGGAGATAATTGCAGTGGTGTGGCAACCTCTGGGATTCATTGATAGTTGACAGTATGCCAACCTTAGCAGCCTTTCCACGTGTCATCGAGGTCAACCTTGGTTGGTGGAGTTGTGGTTTCTATGCTGTACTAAAAAGATAGTGGACCCAGTGAGTAACTGTAAAAACTATCGATAATTCTAGCCAATGGTCCGGGGTTAGGGTTAGTAAGCTTTTCAGATGGTGTGGGGTAAGATCCACTGGTGTGGGGTTAAGGTTAGTAAGCTTTTCGGATGACAATCAAGTATTATTGAATTCGCTCTCAGACACTGGAGAGAGCATCTCAAATATGCGTACATCAAATATACGAGAACGAGTCATAAATGGTTTGATTTGTAGATCCTTTAATCGAACAGTTTATCCACTAACTAAACATTAGTTTAATTCAATGTAAATACTAGTTTAATTCCATGTTTTAGTTGAGAATTTTTGTTTTATTAACCTGTCAAGCATTCGTATCAGCAATCTGTTTTAAATTTAATAAAATAAAATTTTGCATTTTTTTTCCAGGTTAACTTTATAAATTTGAAAATAAAATAAAATGATTTTGGATCAAAATTATGCTTCATTACTCCGTTTGTAACCTCAATAAATCCCAGGCAAATAAACGATACAAAAACAATAAATCCTAGGCAAATAAACGAAACAAAAATGACGCATAATACGTTGTACTAGATGGAAACAGCATTACAGAGAAGAGAAAATACAAATCAATGAAAAAGTATTATTGAGTCATTATCTTTTTTTTCAGGAGGAAAAAATCAGTCCTTGTTATTTTTTATTAAGAATCAAAGGGCCTAGTTAACAGCCGCCCAAATGGGAATACATCAAGACATAACTGGATCACATCCAATTGCAGCCGGAGGGAAGGGAGTGCAAAAACAAGTGGTCCCATCAGAAATCTGCCTCATCATGTAATTGATCAATTCTCATCATTCCAATCTATCGGGAAACATAGGACCAGAGCAGCTGTCCAAAACAAACAACTATATGAGAAAAACAAATTAATGAAAAAGTATTAATGATATATTTAAGTTGTATTTAAGAAAATAATAATATGAGAAAATGATCATTGAGCCATTATCTAAGAAAACAAACAACTATATGAGAAAAACAAATTAATGAAAAAGTATTAGTGATATATTTAAGTTGTATTTAAGAAAATAATAATATGAGAATGATCATTGAAAAATATTATTAAGGGATTGTAAGTTGTATAAAAGAAAATAACAAATTAATGAAGAAGTATTAGTGATATATTTAAGTTGTATTTAAGAAAATATTAATATGAGAAAATGATCATTGAAAATATATTAGGGGATTGTAAGTTGTATAAAAGAAAATAAGGATGAGAAAAATAACTATTAAAATAAAAAATAAAAAAAATTAAAATAATAAAAGTTATTTTTAATAATTTTAACTTTGCATATTTACACATGTTTATATAAGAAGTTTTGACTTAAATGATGAAAAAATAGAGCTTATGATTTTATAGATCCAAGGGTTCTTCATTAAGATATGGAATTTTAACACACATAAAAATATCTATTGAGAATTAAAAAAAAATAGAAATAGTAAAAAGTTGATTTTAAAATTTTAACTTGGCATATTTCCATGTATTTATATAATAAGTTTGATGGGAGAAATAGTGTTTATGATTTTATTATATTTATAAAGAATATATGTTGATATATTTATAAATATTATATATGTTAATATATACCACTCTAGATCCAAATTTTAGGCTCTATCAAGCGTCCATGTACAATAAAACCACGGGTTGTTTAGAAGTCCAACACTCCATATTATGTTTTTTTGACCTGCTTTTTTTGTGCAGATAATTAAATTTTTTATTTTTTATTGTTTTGTTAGGTAGGAACATTAAAACATCTTCTCCATATTAGGTTGTTTTTATGGGGGGCCATTTATTTAGGTGGATATTTAAAATTTTTATGTATTACCTTTTACTTAATATTATTTATAGCCCACATTTACAAGAGTAACTTTACATAAGTTACAAGATCTCCTCAATACTCCGATGTAGAGCATCTCTCCCACCAACAGGGATTTTTATTAAGATGGTAGTTGGAAATGTAGTAATGGAGAATTTGGAAATACACTATCTCAAGAAAAATAAAATTTATATGGAAAAATATATATATATATTATTCTTTATATTGTTGAAATGATTTTGAAGAGGTATAATAAAATTGATCTTTTGAGAAATATAATATCCTTGAAAAGGTGGTAATTTGTCATGTAGTTATTTTAAATTTAAAAATTTAATTAATAAGAGTATTACCCATTAAACATAAATATGTTTCTTTAAGATCTTTTTACTTCACAATGAGGTCTCAAACAACTACATAGACCCTATAGAGGAAATATATTCTCTTAAAATGGTATACATGCACCATTAGGTAGTTTTGTGGACTAACTATGGATCTTGATCCATTAACTATGGTTTGATAAGGAAACCAAGAGATTTTGGTCCTAAGTGGAGCTCCAAATATTCATGGGCTATGACCACTACATTGAACCACCACATAGGCCCTTTAAATGCGATCTATGGCCTTTGAGAGGGATATTAGTGCCATTATATGGTTTAAGCTTCAAGGATGAGTCTCGAGGACCTCATCATCATATGGGGAGGAAATCAAACACCTTAGGACCTTATATGATTATTCTAAGCTTTAAGGCCATGGTTGAGACCTGAGCCCACTACTTAAACACTCTAAAGTGGATATTTGGCATTGAATGCTAGTATGGGTGCTCTTATGGCATTTTACACATGAAGGATGGGTCTTGAGAATGTCACCATTGTAAGGGAGGAAATAACATAATTACGCTCTAAATGTAACTTCTAGGGATTGTGGTCCATAAAGAAGGCCATGAAGCATCTCATGCAAGCACCCTCTAAAGAGGATATTTGACCTAAACATGTGATATATCCATCATTAGGATTTTTACACTCTAGGAAAGGGTCTTTGATCTAGATGGGTATAGGTGGCCATGTTGGTTGTGGAGCGTGATCTTCCATATTTAGAGATGTTATTGTTCAACCATGTTCATACCCCAGTTTAACTATACACTCATCCCAGTAAGGGGGTGTGGGGGGACATCGTCCCCGAGCACGGGTCCATAGGGGACCATCCCCCCGACTAAGGGTCCGGGGGCAGTGCCCCTGAAAGAAATTTTTGGGGTGTTTATTGGCCAACCATTTATAGGGCCATGGAATTGGGTGACACATGGTACTTTCGCATGGTAATTCCTCTATAAAAGGAAAGCATTGTAATAAGGTTGTATATTGTATTATAGCATTGTAAAAGTGAAATCTGTGATTGTGAGAGAGAGACTGTGAGAGAGTGAAGAGGAAGTGCAATGGGGTTGTTGCAGGTTGTATCCCTTCATTTTTCTAGACAACATAAAATAAAGGACTCACAATTTTTGTGTGAACGTAACCCATCTTGGGTGAACCACTTTATATTTGTGTCTCTCTTGTAATGTCTTTTAATAATTGCAACATGTTTATTGTTTATTCTTATCACTATGGGATCATGTTTTCTAACAATTGGTATCATATCCAAAAGGTCTACTTGGCTAGTAAAGTCACATGAAAGAAGGGTTCCTCATTCGAGTGGAAGAAATGGCAGAAGAAGGAAAGTTTAGGGTCAAGAAATTTAACGGCCAAAACTACAAGTTATGGAAGATGCAAATGGAGGACTATATGTACGAGAAGGATCTATCGCTACCGTTCAGTGGAGAAAAAAAACAGTTAGCGACTATGAAGGATGAAAAATGGGAGTTTCTTAACAAAAAGGAACTCAGAACAATACGGTTGTGTCTGGCTTCATCGCTGGCTTTCAATATTTTGAAACAAAACACAACATATGGTGTGATGAGTGCATTGGCTAAGCTCTAAAAAAAAACCCTCGGCTTCCAATAAGGTAATTCTACTTAAGTGTTTATTTAATATGAAGATGTGAGAAGGTGGATATATTTCTAACTATTTAAATGATTTTAATATGATTACTAGTTATCAAACTTTTGTAAAAGTGAACTTTGATGATGAGGCTAGGGATCTTCTTATCATCTTCTCGTTGCCAGAAAGTTTGAATGGCTTGGTTATGGTTGTAAGTAACTTTGTCCCTAGTTCAAACACTCTTAAATTTAATGATGTTGTTGGTGTTATTCTTAGCATGGAAATGCAAAGAAAAAACACAGGTGAGACATCACGTAATGTGTTGGCCATGGAGAGTAGGGGAAGACAAAGGGAGAGAGGAAGGATCCCACATAATCGTAGCAAGTCTAGAAAGGGAAGATCCAATTCCATAATGGGAAAGATAGAGTGTTATAATTGTGGTAAGAGAGGACATATCAAGAAAGACTATAGAACTCCAAAGAACAAAGGAGATGGGCAGCAAGAGACTACTCAAGAAGAAAATGTAGCAGGTGATGTGTTACAAGATGCTTTGATTATTGCATTAGATAATACTCATGATTACTAGGTAGTAGATTCAGAGGATTCATATCATGCTACACCCCATAGGAAATTCTTTCATGATTATGTTCTAGGTGATTTTGGACATGTTTTATTGGGGGGTGATGAATCATGTAAAATTGTTGGAATGGGTAAGGTACAAATTAATTTAAATAATGAAAATGAATGGCTACTAAAAGATGTAAGGAATATTCCTTATATGAAAATAAATATGATTTCGACGAGGAATCTAGGAGATAGTGGTTGTTTGTGTATGTTTGGAAAAACATGGTGGAAGATCACTAAAGGATAAGTGCTAATAGGAAAAGGAGATAGGATAGATATGTTGTATTTACGTCCTCATAATACTGATTATTATATCTCTATAGCTTCCATAGAAACATGTGCAACATTGTGGCATCATAGGCTTGGAAACATAAGTTAGAAGGGGATGCAAATTCTTCACTCAAGGAAATTGCTTCTAGATATGAATTAGTTAACTTTAGAATTATGTGAGAACTTTGTTTACGAAAAACATAAGAGAGTTATATTTCCCATGGTTGGGAAACAAAATAAGACTAAAAAGTTAGAGCTTGTGCATACAGATGTTTGGGGACCGAATGAGGTACAATCTCTTTGTGTCTTTGGTTATTATGTTACTTTTATTGATGATGCAAATAAAAAAACTTGGTTTTATTGCATTATACATAAATATTATGTGTTTTCTACTCTTAAGAAGTGGAAATATTTGGTTGAGAATAAGACATGAAAAAAGTTGAAATGTCACAGATCTAATAATGGAGGTGAATACTCCAACAAGGAGTTTGATAGTTACTATTCATACTATGGGATTCATAGAGAGAAGACAGCCCGAGGATCACCACAAGAAAATGTTGTGCTAGGAAGGATGAATAGGACAATATTTGAGTGTGCAAGGTCTATGAGATTGCATACATGGTTACCCTTACAGTTTTGGGTTGATGTTGTAGGTATAGTTGTTTATTTAACAAATAGAGGGTCTTCAAGTGCTTTGGAAAGTGGGATTCTATAGGACGCATGGACAGGTAAAAATCTAAACTACTAATTTATGAGAACTTTTGGTTTTGAAGCATTTGTCCATATTGACAAATAAAATAGAACAAGGCTTGACAATAAATCCAAGAAATGCACCTTTATTGGATACGGGGTTGACGATTTTGGCTATCTCTTATGGGATTATGAAAATAAAAAAAAATCATTAGGAGTAGAGACTTGGTATTCAATGAAAATTTATGTACAAATATCAATTGCATGGAAAGAAAGAGAAAAAGGAAAACACAAAGTACACAGTGCTTGATGATATCAAAGAAAGTGAAGTTCCAAAGGTTCTAGAATATCAACAACAACAAAAAGTACCTCAAACTCCTGCAAATGTAAGAAGATATACCGTGGTTAAGTAGACCCTTTGAACAATTATCTCCTTCACTGTATTATTTATTGATGATTGATTATGGTGAACCAGAATGTTATGAAGAAGCAATGGAGGTGGAAACTAGAAAGAAGTGGGAGCAAGGCATGAATGACAAGATGGACTCATTGGTAAGAAACCAGACTTAGGATTTGGTTGAGTTGTCTATCAGTAGAAGATTTTCATCTTGAACAGTTAGATGTAAAATCAACCTTTCTCCATGGGGATTTGGAGGAAGATATTTATACGCAACAAACACAAGGATATGAGGTCAAAGGGAAGGAGAGTTTAGTTTGTACTTTGAAGAAGAGCTTGTATGGTTTGAAGCAAGATCCAAGGTAGTGGTATTTAAAATTAGATAAGTTTATGACAGAACATGGTTATAGTAGTTTTCATTCTGACCAATGTATTTATTTCAAGAGGCTATATAATCCAAGATACATTATCTTGTTATTGTATGTGGATGACATTCTTGTTGCAGGTTCTAACATGCAGGATATAAATTTTCTCAAAAGGAAACTAGCTAAATCATTTACAATGAAGGATTTTGGTGCTACAAAGCAAAATCCTTGGTATGAGAATAACAAGAGACAATTTTTTTTTGCAAATTGGCATTGTATCAAGGTGAGTACATAGAAAAGGTGTTGGAGAGGTTTGGAATGCAGAACACAAAACCAGTTAGTAGACATTTGGCCAGCCATTTCAAACTAAGTAAGGAGATGTGTCCCAAGACACAGGAAGAGATATAATACATTTCCAAGGTTCCCTTTTCATCAGTAGTTAAAAGCTTTATGTATGCCATGGTGTTCACAAGAAAAAATATTGCACATGCAGTGGGAGTTGTGAGTAGGTAAATGAGAATTATAGGTAAAGTGCATTGGAAAGTAGTATAGTTGATTCTCAGGTATTTGAGAGGTATCACTTCTCATGCATTATGTTTTGGAAGTCCATACATTTTTATACAGGGATATGTTGATTCATATCTGGTAGGTGATAAAAACAATAGGAGGAACAACACAGGGTATTTTTTTAATGTAGGTGGAACACCAATAAGTTGGATTTCAAAAATACAAAAGGCTATTTCACTTTCAACAACAAAAGAAGAGTATGTTGCTTATACAAAGGCTAGTAAAGAGATCATTTTGTTGTATAGGTTCATGGAAGAATTCGGTAAGAAGAAAGAGAATAATGGGTTGTACAGTGACAACCAAAGTGCCATTCATTTTGCAAAGAACTAATCCTTTGATTCAAAGACTAATCCTATACATTTCAAGTACCATTTTATAAGATCTATTCTAGAAAATGAACTGTAAAAGTTGGAAAAGATATATACTAGATAGAATCCTACGGACATGTTGACAAAGGTAGTAACCATAGAGAAACTAAGTTCATTCTCGATTTTAGTTGGCCTTCAAGAATGAAGGTAAAGAATAGAAATTATCCAAGTCCAAGGTTCAAATCATAGTCCATCAGGTGCAACAACGGTGGATTTGTTGTGATTAGTCTCTAAGTGGGAGATTGTTGGTTGTGGAGCCTCATCTTTCAGATTTAGAGATGTTATTGTTTAGCTATGTTTGTAACTGATTTTTATTGTACACTCATCCCATATGGGGTGCGGGGGGCATCTCCCCCCCCACGACGGTCTGGGGGACCATCCCCACAGGTTGAGGGGTTGGGGGGCTAGCGAGCCCCCAGGGGGGGTTCGGGGGGTAATGACCCTGAGAAAGGGGGTTTAAGGGAGAAGCCACCACAAGAAAGTTTTGGGAGGTTTGTTGGCGAACAGTTTACAGGCCCATGGTACTGGGTCACTCGTGCTATTTTTCCATGGTAATTCCCCTATAAAAGGAAAGGATTGTAATACAACTGTGTATTGTATTGTAGTATTGTAAAAGAGATATATGTGATTATGAGAGAGAATATAAAGTGTAGCGAGTTTGTTGCAGGTTGTATCCCTTCATTTTACAGGATGAAATAATAATAAAGAACTTCCAATTTCTGTGTGACATAGCCCATCTTGGATGAACCATGTTATATTTGTGTCTCTCTTGTAATGTCTTTTAATATTTGCATTGTGTTTATTGTTTCTTTTTATTGCTCTACGATCCTGTTTTATATCATTCCACCCACCTATTCCATTGGCTCAAAACAGTTTTTTATTTTGGCAACATTCTCGTAATTTTCTATGATTTTTCGGGTCCCAAACTTCTAGGGTTGTTTTGAGGCCCTAAACAACGTTTTTTGGAAGTTTCGGGCGGAAAATGGTCTGCAAGGAAATTTTTTGGCAATTCAAGGGGAAATGGTTTCCAATGACATGCATTTGGCCTCAGTGAGAGTTATAAAACCCACATATAGACATTTTCAATGAGTTATGGAGCATCCCAAATGGAGATCATATGCAAAAGTAATGACCACGAGAAGTTGACTCTTCAACTAACCACCTTGGGGCCACAAACTTTATGACAATTCATCTCCTAGGGATAGATTTACAATTTTTTCCTCTCTAAGAATTTATGCTAAAATGTCATTCGGCCTCCTTTTGTATTCATCTTTTCACAAATGAGCATAGCCACCACATATTTTTTGAGAGATACAACTACGACCATGCTAGTTGCTTTTGTTTTAAAGTTTGTTCTATTTCATTCATTTAATAGAATCAGAGTTTACTATATCACTGTGTTTATTTCCATATCTCTATGTATGTGAATATATATATGTTGTTTCATTTTGTTCTCACATAAATATGGTTCAGTGGTATCAAATCCTACTAATCTTATAGTTTCTCAGTGCATGTCCCCAACGAGATATGAATATTGAGAGTTGGGTGTCAAACTAGTTGAGCTTGGTGAAAATACCTCTTGTTGTACCAATCAGCCTCACATGGAGGGAGAAGAAAATATAGATGACAGAGTAGGATATCATATTAAACCTTTACTTGAGGAATCCCTCGCATGACATAGGAAGAAGATGATGAATAACTTCATCTAGATCCTTCGAATAATTTTGACACCATTGGATACACCTTCAATGAGAATTCATTTTGAGGGTGTGAATCCCTTGAAGGTACAAGTTAACTTTAACACCCCTTATTCGTAGAAAATATAGATGTAGATGCTTTGGAAAAATGGTCGAGTCTATTAGAGGGTTACTTCTTAGTTTAATTTTTTTTTTGCAGTGAAATATCACCTTCTCACTCCTTAAATCCCGCCCCCATATCAAATACTAGTGGGACAGATAATGCAAGAGGCATGCAAGGGATGAATCTGAAATATTTAATATAGAACCTACTTGGGAACCTTTTGTCAATGCCATCAAAGAGGAATTCTATGCTTTCAAAAGCTATGATGATGAATATGCTTGGTGGATGACATTGCACCAAGAAAGAGACCAAACAGTTCTAGATTATATCAACATATTCCATACCCTATGCTCAAATATGGGTATTAGAGACTCTGAGTGGAACTTGGTTGTATAGTATCGCAGTCACCTACATAGGTACATTCAGTCGAAGATGGATTTCCTAGACATATCCTCCCTAGGAGAATCTTATCAATATGTTATCAAGATCAAGCAAAAGTTTAAGAAGAATAATAAGAGTGATTTTAGGTTCACAAATTAGTAGCAGAATCCAGGAAAAATGGTCCTAATTCACAACCCAAAGGACAGAGCAAGGAAAACAAAAGTCCAAAAAGATACTCTAAGCTACAGGAATAGAAGGGTAATGGGAAATCAAAGAAGGAAATGAGAAAATGGCGTGATTTCCACAAAATCCCTTGGCACAAAACTGATGAATTTCACTCAAAAAAATCATTATTGGCCAAGAAAAAATCCCCAAATCCATACTCTAAATCTGACATTAAAGCAAAGAAAGAAAGGCGAAAGCATATCGTTGACGTGGAACCTAGTGCCACCATCACAACTACAAATATCCAACTAAAAGAGTCATAGAATCCAGAGAAAGGGGAGTGTCTCTTTGCTCACAACTATGGGTGTATAGGACTCTGCTACATTTCATTGTTGACAGTGGTAGTCAAAAGAACCTCATATTTTTTTAGGATGTTAAAATATTCAATCTTCATATGGTTCCACATCCACAACCATACAACATTGGTTGGTTAAGGAGATGAGACATCCACGTCAGTCAATCGTGTCACCTCTCCTATGACACAAATCCCTTCAAAGATGAGGTAATGTGTGATGTTTTCCAACTTTAAGTTTGTGATGTTATTTTAGCACAACCATATATGTGGAAAATCCATGATGTGTATGAGTCTCTACCTAGTAGTGTCATTATTACTTTGGGAAAAAAACTCTACTGGATACCAAAGACACTTCCTACTACTACATTGTCTCTCATCACAACAAAGCAGTGTAGGAACGTAATCTTCCATACAAGGAAACTTGTACTCGACATGATTCATTCTGAGGGTGAACAAAAGATTAGAGAAACATCCACCACCTCCACACATAACTGATCTATGTAGCAAAAAAAAGTGGACAAGATCGTGGAATCATACAAAGACATCTTCACCACACCCGTCGGGGTTCTGGTACATTTTAGAGGTCAAGAATTCCATTAATTTGATCCTTGGTGCACCTTTTCATAATGGGATAGTATACAATATTTCCCTCATGGAGAATGAAGAAGTCAAATGCTAGATTCAAGAGTTAATCCAAAAGGGTAACATTCAACCTAGATCCTCGCCTTATGGGATCACAATTGTGTTGGTACAGAAGAAAAATGAGACATGGAGACTCTGTATTGACTACTGAGCTCTAAACAAGATCACAGTCCAGAATCCATATCCCATTCCTCGGATCGATGACCTCCTTGACCAACTCAAGGGGGGAAAGTGTTTCAACAAGATTGACTGGAAGTGTGGCTATCATCAAGTGCCATTTGAGAAAAATGATGTCTAGAATATTGCATTCAAATCTTAGGAAGGCCTTTTTAAGTGGTTGGTAATGATTTTCATCTTGACTAATTATCTAGCACCCTTCATGAGGATGATGGATGAAATTCCATGGCCATTCACCAATTCTTTTGTGGTGGTATATCGAGATGATATCCTCATCTATAGTAGATCATGGGTAGAACATTTGCATCATATCCACCAGGTTCTTAGCATCCTGCGACAACACAAGTTATATGCCAATATAGAGAAGTCCTAATTTGGCATGAAAAGGGTTCAATATATAGGATACATCATGGAAAAACATGGTGTTCATGTAGATCCAACCAATATCTAAGCCATTCATGATTGGTCGACCTTGACGACTCTCAAAGAGTGTCATAGATTCCTAGGCCTTGCAATATTCTATCACATATTTGTGTTGGGATTCTCTAATATTGCTTGCTCCCTTACCCAGGTGACCAAAGGTGGATCCCAGGCCAAGTTCCTCTAGTCTAAGCCATAAAAACACACATTCAAGGAGCTGAAAATACACTTATGTTTGGTGCCCATCCTTACCTTACCAGATCTACAACAACCCTTTAATATTGAGACACATGCTTTAGAATACACCGTTAGTGTGATCCTCACTCAGCAAGGCCATCTAGTGGTATATAATAGTCAGACACTTTCATATACAATCCATAAGAACCCAACCTATTATAAGAAAATGTACTCAATTTTCCAATCCTATCGTCAATTAAATCATTTAATCCTTGGAAAAGAAATAGTCATCCACATTGATCACAAGCCCTTGTAGTTCATGTAAACCCAATAAAAGTTATAGAATGACCACCGCCATAAGTGGTCCACATACCTATAGTAGTTCCACCTGAATACTAAATATAATAAATGAAACACCAATCTATTCATTGATTACCTCAGTCGAGCTCTAGTAGTAGCATTAACCACGGTGCTAAACTCTTGCGCCCATGAGAACTATGGGTGGATTCAACTATATGACAATGATCCTAAGTTCTCTCACATCTATCAATACTTACATTAGAGGAAATTTCAACTCAAAATGGGCCTTTTAACTTTTATTCAAATTCCATGTCATCATGTGTTAGCCAATGAAATTGCTTTAAATTTGAAATACCGTATAGGTCTTAAACACTTTTTTAATATAAATTTGGGGATCGGTATCATAAAAAAAACTACTTTTTTTGTTTTTATTTTTGACATATATCCCTGTGTTTTAACTCAAATTTCGATCGGGAGAGCTTGTTGGATGTGGAATTAAATTCCGCATCCAACGAGTACCCACTCGGCATACTTTTGACGAACCCCGCTACCCCAAAAACAAGAAATACTTGAAAAAATGGAATGATGATGTCATCATTCCATTTTTTCAAGTATTTCTTGTTTTTGGGGTAGTGGGGTCCGTCAAAAGTATGCTGATGGGTACTCGTTGGATGAGGAATTTAATTCCACATCCAACGAGCTCTCTCGATCGAAATTTGAGTAAAAACACGGGGATATATGTCAAAAATACAAACAAAAAAGTAGTTTTTTTCTTTTCTTCCTCCAAAATTAATAAATATTATTTTATTATTTTAACTATTATTTTATTAGTTCATTTTAGGAGGCCCATTTTGAGTTGAAATTTCCTCTAATGTGTGCAAGTACACCAGTGGCAGAATTTCATCTTTAGGAGGGATTTCCATGCCACCTAGGTCATCTCTATGTTCCTTCAAGTGACCATGCAAAGATGATTTAGGAAGCACATTACAGTTGGATGGCATGGAACTTTGGTGTTATCAACCCAAATGGCACTTCTCCATCTGAGTGCCAACATTCCTTATGTTGGTACACAAAAGGACATCTTAGGATTGAAGTTTTCCAAAACACTATAGATGGGCATGACATGAGATGCATTTACCTTTCAACCAGCTTGCCATATTATTTTTCTAAGAGTTGAATGGAGTATGCGACTATCTCCATTGTAAGTCACATATGTACGTGACTATTACCATTGACAACTTGCATACTGTACACGACTATCTCCATTGTAACCCACGTACATTAGCATATGCGGGTTTCCTTTAAGCAACTCGCGTGTCATACATGGGTTGCCTACATTAATAGTCGTGTGCATCTTCATTTGACGTTAAAAAATATAAATCATGATTAATGGAGATTAGTTGGGCCTTAATCATTAACCACCCCAACTATCTCAACCTCCTCAAACCTCGAAACCACTCTATTTCCCAAAGTATAAATAGAGGCCTTGGGGAGGGCATTAAGGGAATTAAGTTTGGAGAGAAAATTTATGTTGGTGGTATATATTCAGAAGTATTGGAGTAGTAGAAATCATATTCATTTGGTTGCAAAGGAGTCCTTGTCTCAGACGTTGGGTTGTACACTTATCTCATTCATTGATTGTTAATAAAGATAATTCTTCTTCCAACATTGTGTTGATTTTCTTTCATGTATTATGGTTGATGAATATATTTGATCAAGCACTAGATATATTGTTTATCTAACCTATCATATATACATGTATAAGATTGTACTTGGAGAATTTTCTCTTTGCAGGTGAAGGAGGTGCATCCTTGGAAGCTTTGGAGAGAAGCAGAGCGGAAGAAGATCAAGCTTGGATCAACCATCGGTAATCGGGTGAGTCCAATATTTCTTCCTATTTATTTTCTGTACTTTAATAAAGATAATTGTTTGCAAGGTTAGAAGTAAGTTGGTAACCCCAGACCCTAGGTTACAAGGGTGTTTAATCCTGAACAATAGAATTGGTGACTCCGCTGGGGAACCAATCCTACTATGGGTTAACTCTGTAGATCCTTGCCCAGTCTTTACTTTGATTCAGTGTGTGGTGTTTTGTCGTGTTTTAGACTTATAGTGGTGTTTAAAGACCTTCATAATTTTTCTTTTTGTTGAAAAATTTTACTCATGTACGCGGGTTGCTTTGCTACACAGTTGCGTACAGAGGTCTGTGTACATGGGTTGCTGTATTATATAGTCACGTACAGTATGTGGGTTTCTCTTGTGAACAGTCGGGTACAAGTCTGAGCAACAAATATTTTGGGGTAGGGTTGCTTATCCCTGTCCTTTTGTGGATTTTGTCGTGCCTGATGGTCTTTATTACTCGCATTGCACTATAGGTTTGATAGCCCTGTTAACCATACTTTGTGCTTTTTGGTAAGCCCTTGAGTTTTTATTGGTTGGATTGTCTTTCTTTTAGCATTTGAAGTGGATTTTCCTGTTGGGTAATAGATCCAAGTGCTGGTTGTCTAAATTAGTGATCAAGGTTCTAGATACCGTATATCTCATTCTATTTCTGAATAGTGTCGGTTTGTCACTTCCCTTTGATTGATTTCAATGATTTCCATTCATTGTGTCTTTTCAAGTTGGGTGCTTTCCAAGTCTTCCTTAGGTGGTTGATCTTTGGTCTTTATAAATCTACTTTCCTTCATTTTGCTTACTTTATATAGTTAGATTATTCAATCATACTCAAGAATTTTTGCAATTAGGTGCATAGTAATATTTGAGGAATTTGAAAAGTGAAAATAAAAGCATTGGAAACATTTTTCATTTCGAATTGCATACGATAGTTTTACTTTCAGTTTTTAAATAAAATCTCAAAAATTACAAAAGATAAGTCTTAGTTTTCTCTTTCTTAGTTGCATTTTCATTAGTTTATATTTACAAAAAAAAAGAAAGGAGAAGCTTGTTTTAAGTAGCGATAATTTGCTTTGAAATTTATTTATACACCTATTTTTTACATTTCTTATTGAGTCAATAACATCATAGTCTTTCACTCCACTTTCCTTTTGAGTAAAAACAACCCTTAAAATGAACCCTATAATTTAAACATTATTAGTATTTTTTGTTTTATAGGGCCATGCACCTACTAGCTTAGGCTAGACTTGTGGGATAGGAAGTGTAAAATCCTCATAAGTACTTAAATTCAGATATAGTGGGCCAATCAATAGGTAAGTCCTTCTCTTTATTGATAGTATCTGGGAAGCTCCTCTCAAACGGGAGTTAAGCACGAGGCTGTGTGGAGGCATTGGACTGAGGAGATAACCCTCTGATTCCTTGTCAAATCGTAGACCAAGGTTTTTACACATCTACAGATTCTGGCCTAGACAGAGTTTCGGGCTCAGATACCCTGCCCATGCATATGAATCAGGATTGTGGTTGTCCCCCAAGACTATTGATATAGTTGAGGTAGCCTCTAGTCTCTTGACATCTAGGGTTTATACACAGGTAAACCGGAAGGCTATTTCTGGTTCACCTTCGACGGGCTTGGAAGGTAACCCTTGTTGAAAGTGTAGGAGGGCAGTGGGTGATTCCTCCACTTGTGCCTAAGAACCTCTTCAAGGACACCAAGAAACTATCTCTCGGCTTTCTTCAGGAAAGCATATCTTGTACCCTTTGTGATTGTTGAGGCTTTAAGAATTTTTGTAGTGATTTCTCTGTGGTTTGTCTGTGTTTAGCTGACCATAGGGTTTGAAAAGTCAAAGTTACAGTCGTGGAGGACCAATCTATCAGAAGGTCATGAAGGTTGCAAAACCTTCCTCCGCTTATTACTTTGGAACCTCCACCTCCCTTTCAAAGGCAGATATTGGACATAGACGGTTCTTTTGAACTGATAAGAGTTAGTGAAGTTCCGGTTGAACAAGAACTTAGGGAAAAATGTTTTAATTTAAATGCAGTTGAGATAGAATACTTGCAGGCTGATGAGTTTGCAAGGAATTTTAATACACATCTAACTGATTTAAATGATCCTGTGATCATTCAGGTTCGTTCTTTTGACCCACCCATGATTGGTGTCCCTATGGGTAGAATAATGTCTACTACAGGAGAAAGTTCTTTTACTTCCACCTCAGCCACTCTGGTTGAAGGGGTACTACCTCCCCTAGTAGGTTCCCTTAGAACAAGTATACCTACTATGCCCTTAAATCTAGTGAGTCGAGTGGTTCAACCAACGGCTCCCACAAGTCTAGCAGGTGCTTCTAGTGGTATGGTCACTGGGATTCCTAGTGTACCTATAGTTCCTACTTCCTTCGCACACACTACCTAGAGTGGTCCTGTAGGATCCTCAGATTTTGTCCAAGAATTTCCTTGGAATGGGGGGCACATTCCCCCATCCACTCCATACATAGGCCCAACACCCTCATATGTAGGGGTACAGTTTTGGAAACACTAACCCTTATGATCAAGTTTTTCAAACTCTGGTTTCAGCTCTGTTCATGAGCTCTCCCTTTTCTCTTTTTAGCGGAGGGATACCTTCTCCTGTATTTCAAACCCCAGTTTCGACTGGGGAAACCAGAACCTCTTATATTGAACCTCACACAAATAATCCTGTGGCTTATGGATGGAATCCTTTTCAAAGAAACCCATCCACTTCACAACTGGCAGCACGGGGCAACCCCACCTTCAAATATGGGAATATGGGGGCAAGTCCCTCTAATCCCCAAACTGGTACTTTTAGTGCTTCGGTTAGACCCAATCTTCCTTTCCTAGCAATGTTAAACTTGCTAGATTTGTCTAAAATAATGAATGACCCGGTGAGACATGATCACTCCTAGCTACCCATCCCTACCAAGCTGCCCTCGAATATCCCAAAATTCGAACGCAAATTTGGTGACGATCCTATAGCTCATGCCACCACTTTCCATTTATGGTGCTTTTCCAACTCACTAAACGAAGATTCAGTTCTTTCTTGACAAGTACCATAGAAAAATGGTACATTGAGTTGCCTTCTACTGCGTTTAACAATTTTTGGGACTTGGCTAATGCATTTCTTAGTCACTTCCAGCTTCCTGTCCGATATGATTTCAGAACAGACTTGTTGTCTACCTTCTGGTAGAACAAGGCCACCCATATCATAGATCACATCCAAGAATGGAGAAGACAAAAGATCCTTATTAAAGCCACAATTCCTCTTGAGTTCTTATTAGAATGGTTCCTTAAATCCTTATTGCCTTATATATCTAAGGATGTATCTACTTCAGGAGTGACGAATGAGGAAGAAGTTATACTTAGGGCCCAGCAACTAGATTTGATATATTATTAGTCTAGGATCTTATATGAGATTATCCCTGAGGCACCAAGGCCAACAGACAATGCAGAGAAACCTAATCATGGACCCCATGCCGATGGTGTGGTTGGTTCCGTAAATTCTCCCACTATAGAATATTTGGCCAAACAACTTCGTCAGATGTCCATCAAACATTCTACGGTGGAGGCAGCAAAGGATGCCCCCTCACCCCAAAATGCAAATGTTTTTGCACAAACCTTCCAGAAGGGCAATCAGAAGCCCAGTGGGAAAAAGAAGAGAAGAGATAAAGGGGAGGGAAACCAAAACAAGCAAAATCCAGCAAACAATGTTGATTGGGGCAAGAAAGAAAAGAAGAAGGTGAAATTCCCATGTAAGTTGTGCCATGAATATCACCTTACTCATCTATGTCCCCTTATGGAACAAGCTCAGAAGCTGTTAAAATCTCAACAATCGGCTATCCTGAAGGATCCTTTTCCCCAGGGACAGAATTCTGCTTTAGCTTCAAATGCAGCAAGGGGCACCCCAAATGCTCTTGACCCCAATTATATCAAAATGGTTCGATGCCAAACTTTACTACAAAATAGGAACAAAAACTATGAAAAAGAGACCTCGGAGAAGGGTAAGTCAATAGGTGATACTTCTCACCCTCTCACAATTGAGAAACCTGCTGAAATTATGCCCAAGATACCGAAATGTGTCTTTAAGAAGACCTTGCATAATCCTAATGCTAGGGCTACAACAAACTATTCCGTAGTTGAAGACTTATCCCAAACTCCTTGTGCAATGTCAGCTTTAGAGGTGTTATAGAGTTGTCCCACCCAGTGGGATGCACTCTTAGCAGCCTTAGGAAATATGGACTCATCAAGTCTCATGGTGAAATTTAATTTGTCTGATGTCAAAATTCACCTACCATATCATGTAGCCTTATCAATAGATGTCATCCATGGTGGAAAGACCATTGGAAGGGCAGTCGTCAACGAGGGTGCTTCTACATGTTTTATGTCCTTGTCGTGTTGGAAATCTCTTAGATCCCTAGAGATGGTCCCATCAAACACCCTACTTACTGCTTTCAATGGAAGGTCATTTCGTCCACATGGTATCCTACCGGCTTTTGAAATTAAGCTGGTAGGGAAAGCAGTGTCTGTTGAGGTAGAGGTGATTGATGCACCTTTGGATTACAACTTGCTCTTGGGGAGAAGTTGGACTTATGCCATGTCTGCTATTGCATTGGCTGTCTTTCGGGTGGTAGTTTTTCCACACAAAGGGAAGTTGGTTACTGTTGACCAACTCAAATTTACTCGAAAAGGCTGCATGGAATCTAATGAGTCCACTATACCATTGGTTGATCAGGTCAAACCTACTTCAGAGAGCTTAGGGGATGGAATGTACGCATCATTGATGGGCACATTTGATCTTCTAGCTCCGATTAACTATATAGGTTCTACTAGTGTGGGGAAGTCCATAGCTACATTTGTTGATAGGAATGATCCTTGGGTTCTCCCTTCACACCATGAACCTGAAGTGCCCTTATCAGCAGCAGAAGTGGCTTATCAAGCTATCACCCATACCACTGTTGATCCCATTCTAGTCCCCTTCACATTCTCAGAGGAACTGGAAGAATCCTATCTGCCTGCTTGGGCAGAAAACTCTTTGCATTCTAGAGATTGCTTAGATATGGTTTTACCTTCAGATGAAGCCATTCTAGAAGCCATGTGTGGATGAGATAAGATTTGCGAAGATATTCACCATCGATCCTATTTTCTTCTAGAGTTAAGCAAGATAGAGAACTAGGAGTTTCATATGAGACTGGCAGATGATGTTGATATGCCCATTAATCCCTTACCAAGAGAAGAAATTTTTGCTGAGGGGAACATGGCAAATATTTCTGCTACAATCCCTATCAATATCTCTGTAAATATTAATGTTGTGGAAAATGTGCATATCGCTGCAAACTGCTCTTTTGAGGAGATTGCGATCTATATGGCCTTGTTTAAGGAATTCCACGATGTGTTTTCTTGGTCATATGAGGAGATGCTAGGCATTGATCCATCTATAGTCGAGCATGAAATCTAAACATAACCTAACACTAAACCTATTCGAAAAAAGTTGAGACCTATTAACCCATGTAAAGCGGTGGCAGTGAAGGCTGAGGTGGAGAAACTGCTGAAAGCCGGTTTTATTTATCCCATAGCTTTGACAGAATGGGTATCCAGCCCTGTTTCTGTTGATAAAAATAAAGGGACCATACACGTGTGTACTGACTTTTGAGAATTAAACAAAGGCTGTCCTAAGGACAACTATCCCACGTCATTTATAGATAAAATTATTGATTCTTGTGCGGGAAGTGAAGTCTTCTCATTTATGGATGGTTTCTCTGGATATAATCATATCCAAATTAAAATGGAACACCAACATAAAACAACTTTCATTTGTCCTTGGGGTACCTTCGTGTACAAGAAAATGCCGTTTGGATTGAAAAATGTTGGGGAAGCCTTTCCATGGGAAATGAAATTTTCCTTTCATGATATTAAGGCCATTGTCAAACCCTACCTTGATGATCTACTTGCACATTCTCGTAAGAGGATCGACCACCCAGATCACTTGCGTTTGATTTTTGAACGATGCAGATACTATAAAATTCGCTTGAATCCGCACAAGTGTGTGTTTTGTGTGGAGTCAAGGAGAATGCTCAGATTCATTGTTTCCAACAAAGGCATTCAGGTGGATCCTTTGAAAGTTGAGGCCATTGTAAATATTCCTCCTCCTCATTCTATCAGACAGCTTCAGAGCCTATAGGGAAAGTCCAATTTCCTTCGACGTTTCATTGTAAATTATGCCA
This sequence comes from Pseudotsuga menziesii, assembly GCA_001517045.1. Taxonomy (NCBI): domain Eukaryota; kingdom Viridiplantae; phylum Streptophyta; class Pinopsida; order Pinales; family Pinaceae; genus Pseudotsuga; species Pseudotsuga menziesii. The sequence goes on from LPNX010114265.1 coordinate 63,682, forward strand.
ATATTACTAAAGGTTTCATGCGCCTGTTAAAACAGGACACCCCATTTGTATGGGATGAAATTGTACAGCTCCCATTCGAGGCATTAAAAAAAGCTTTGTTATCAGCACCATTATTACATCCGCCAGATTACTCTAGGGATTTTATATTGCATCTGGCTGCATCTGAGTCGACCATAGGGGTAGTCCTAGTCCAGGAGGATGATAAGCTCCAAGAGCATGTCATTTACTATCTCAACCGTGCTTTAGCTAGACCTGAACTTAGGTATTCCCACGTCGAGAAGTTGGCCTTAGCAATTGTTTATGCTGCTCAGAGGTTACATCACTACATCTTACTAAGGACTATGATGGTAGTGGTAGATGTTAATCATTTTCAATATGTTTTGTCTCGGCGGATAGTTGGAGGCAAATTCAACAAATGGATATTCATTCTCCAAGAGTTTGACTTGGATTTTCAATCCGCCAAATCCGCCAAATCCTTATTTTTTTGCTGAGATCATTGCAGAATTTCCAGTAGAGGAAGATGTAGCTATTGAAGAAGACTCATTCCTTGATGAGCATATATTTTTGATTTCCACCTTTGACCCCTGGTACAGAGATATCCTTATCTATCTCCAGACTTTGAAGTAGCTTGTAGCTTTCTCGTATGAAGAACGACATATATTATGCTTACATGCCAAGAACTACCTCATTATAGGAGATACTTTATATCGTAGAGGGGTAGATTCCATTTTGCATCGATGTCTTACCCACGAGGAATTAGAGATTGTCCTAAATGATGCCCATAGTGGAGTGTGTGTGGGTCATTTATCTGGGTTAGCAACGGCCCATAATATATTACATGCCGGTTATTTTTGGCCCACGGTATTTAAATATTGTGTGGAAGCCATGAAGCACTGCCATCCTTGTCAGCTTTACACCAGAAAGATGCAGTCGCATCCCACCCCGTTATTTCCCATCATCTCAGTGGGCCCCTTCATGAAGTGGGGGATTGATTATGTGACGTGTAACCTAGCCTCAGCTAGGGGGCACAAATATATCATTGTTGTTGTAGATTATTTTATGAAATGGGTAGAGGAAATGCCCACCTTTAAAGCTGACGGGGAAACTACATCATTTTTTGTGTTCAATCAAATTATCGCACGATTCGGTATACCTAAAGTGATTTCCACTGACCATGGTAGTCATTTCCAAAATAGCATGATGATTGAATTGACCACTATGCTAGGATTTAGACAAGAACATTCATCTTTATTCTATCCTCAAGCAAACGGTCAAGTCAAGGCTGTTAATAAAACTTTGAAAACTATCCTCAAACGTACTATTAATGCACCTCGTTCCATTTGGTATATCATGATGTATACTGCACTTTGGGCATATCTGACCAATGTAAAAATTGCTACGAGGTTTTCCCCCTTCCAACTCGTTCATGGAGTGGAAGCTGTTACCACAATTGAATGTGAAATCTTGTCCTTAAGAATTTCTATTCATGTGTTACCTGATACGACTGAGCTAGAAGAACATCTATTACATTTAGAACATCTTGATGAATAGCATAGAGATGCATTGACAACAAACAAAGCTCATAAAAATAGGGTCAAAATCCAATACGATAAATCGGTCAAGCCTCAAATTTTCTTTGAAGGGGAGCTTGTTTTTCTCTGGGACCAAGACAAAGAACCCCTGGGGGCAGGAAAATTCAGTTCTATGTGGTTGGGGCCTTATGTCATGTCAAAGGTGTTAAAGAATGGCACATGTGAATTGATTGATTTCAATGGGAATAAGCTATCAGAGCCTAGAAATGGGCTCTACCCAAAAAAGTACTATCCTTAGGCTTAGCACTTTTTCCTGTATTTTATTGTATATATTTTTATGTACAATAGGTTGTCAGTTTGTGTTTTTTATACCATCTGCTGGTTGTTACACATGCCTTCCGAGTGGTTCATAGGTTTCGCTAATGGCACCAGTTGCCACACTTGTAATTTTGCTTCAGCTGTATGGGTCATTTATTTTCCCTCAGGACAGTTAGTTGCCTCAGGAGGCACTTGCTTAGGTCCTGCTACCAATAATGTTGCTGAATACATGGAAATCATTAAGCTTTTATGGGATGCTTTGTCATGTGGTATCGCTTAGGCAGAAGTCCGATTAGACTCTCACCTAGTGGTTTCCCAGCTCAATTAGGATTATCAGGTTCGGAACCCTATTCTATTACGTCAGTTTATGCAAGTTAGGTTATTGGAAAGAAATTTTGAGATCATTACATTCAATCACATTCCAATAAATCAAAATTCATTAACTGATGCATATGATAATTATATCTTGGATTGGCATTTAACACATTTTACATAAAAATATACAGCAAACCCATTAAAAAACATTTGTAAATAAACCGGCAAAATATATATATGTGTGTGAATATCTGTCCATATAGATAGGTCGAGTCTTTGATCCTCAGATATAGTCATAACTATATAATATACAAAAAATATACAAAATATGGATCAAATTCCATCAAATGCTCCTAGGTCTAAGCTTGACCGCCCTGGTCACTTGGACCACCCTGGTCCCCCTAGTCACCCTACACTCAGGCTTCTTCAGCCCCCTCGGCTTCAGCAACCTCAAAATCATCTATGTACACAAGAACTGCTCTGGCTACTCGCCTCAGAAGATGTATCCAGACTCGTGGTACACCAACCACTAGCTCTTGCATGATGGCATGGATGTGTTCAATCCCTAAGGTAGGTACTTTTTGGGTAAGCTTGGCCAGCTTCCCCTCAAGAACACTAATCAAGCCTTGGTCCTCTCCCAAAACAGGATGCACATACATGCGAGGATTCTCAGTAGGGCAGATTGGTCCAATATATGCATTTTGACATTTTTAAAAAGGATTAGAACTTTTATACATATGTATATATCTCTATAATTAAAATTCATAAAAAAATTTAAAAATTCTTGAAAATAAAAATTACCTAACTCTCCCCATGCTCCTCCTGGAGGGAGGAAAAGGTCAGTATCACCTCGGAAATATAATCTAGCATATAGAAACTGCTCCAAGGATGACAACTATCGCTCCCACCAAAAGTAGAAGTCATCGTCATAGACACTCTGGATCGATCCACCACCTCCCTGGCAGAGGAAGATATCTCCCCACCTACTTAGCCTAGGCTAATGAGGAGAACGAACTGGAAATGGTAGCCTAGGACTCAAACCTGACACTCTCTCAAAGAAAAAGGATACTAATATGTTGGAATAACTAAAATTCTTCCTCCTTCCTCATTTGCAGTCAGAGAGCTATTTTCTCATTACCGGGATCACTCCTGAGCACCTGTCGTATAGGTCTCCTTGCATACAGTCTACTGCTAGTCTCATTTGGTTCCAAGTTGCAAGGTGAAGTGATGATGACCCTGTAACCCTCACTATAGTGCTCATTAATACCTGTAAAGGAAATTTGTGAATGCAAAAAATAGGGATGCAGCTACCCCTCTTTTGAGTGCCTGGCTCGCAGTATATGTCGATATAGTTATGTACACTTAGAGGGTCCCCACCTCTACCGGTACCTTCCAAGTTCACTAGAGTTCCTTGTCATGATAAACCAAAAATGAAATAGACATCCTTCGATGTAATCTATAGAACCTCTCCCTGAAGGTCAAGCATGCCCAAATCATGATCCCAATAGTTTATCAAAAACTCTAAGAGTCGGACATTGGCCCGCATAGGTGAAGCACAGAAAAAATTTAATAGCCCACTTTGACATAAAACATTCACTGTGGGGGCATCTTGAAGAGCTTATTGGTCCATGTCTTCATGTTCCCACTCCCTCCACTCAAGCACCATCTTTCAATCTAATAAAAAAGCAATTGTAAACAATTAGATTCATATAAAATTTGAATTTTTTCACCCTATACATTGTTTTTCTACCTCACGCAGCGTACGCAACTATCTTTTAGGCAAGTCGCATAGTGTACATGACTGTCTTTTGGGAAACCCACATACAAAACCTGTGTATGCGACTATTCACATACCATACCTGCGTACACAATGTCCATGCTTTGAGGGTGCTTAAAAACATGAATTAGGGCTCAAAATTGACAAGCTTGAATCAAATGAAAGAGCATGGAGTGTAGTTTTACCTAGCACTTGTGGTTTTGGGAATGGTCCACTGAATCGTCCACACCGAGCAATATAAGGTAGAGGTAAAACTTGTCTTTTATGGTTAAAAATCAAATGGTGAGTTTTTTATTTATATTTTGAACTATTTATAGAAAATTTATTTTCAAAGTGGGTTTTTTCTCTATAGTTCATAACTTTTAAACTAATGCCATATCGTTTCTTCCATGTGATAGGTTTATGGTCATTTTTAAGTTGTTTTTCGCTCATATAGGATGGTTTTTTGGTCATTTCACATGCATTCTACATTTATACCTAATCCATCTTTATCCTAGCATTAACACTTCGACCACGGACTATGGTATCTTTAACCATTAGTTCCTTGTTTTCACCATTGTTCTTCCGTGGATAGGACTTTCTTCCCATGAGTATCCTCATTTAGAACCTACTTATTATCTTTTGATACTCATGATGCAACTATCTTAGGTTTAGGGGAATCATTTTAGCTATTTTTCATGCCCAATTGAGCCTCATTTTGGTCTCCTTTTACAAGCTATCCCTTTATAAGACTCCCTGCCCTTATGGAGTTTCTTTAGGCCCAGGTCTAACTCCTCAAAACAGACTTGACTGCCGAGTAAAATTGTTCGTTCAAGCTCGTTAAGAATATGTGAATAGGCATCCGCATTGGTGGTAGGTTATCTCTATCTCATACCATGTGGAAAAATATGAGAAATGATCACTCTCTTTTCTACGGAATTGAGAAGAGTATTCTCAGGTATAGGTTTATCATTTTTACAGACCTGAGGGACTAAAGTTACGGAAAAGGAACTCCCGGTATGAGTTTAGTTTTCTCTTTTTTGTGCTCTGAACCTAAACATGAAAAATATTCCAAGTGTACTTTATGTCTTTGTCATGCTCGTTAAACACCAAGAACAAAGCATCGAGTTTATTGTTGTAAGCCCCGTTTCTCATACTCAAATGGATCTTTCCGAGTGATCTTGCTTTCCTTCACACTCATAAAACTCAATCTATATGCTACTCTCGAAGGAGCGTTGGGTAGGTGGTAATTTAACCTTTTTCAGACCTCCCTGACTAAGTACAAAAAAGGTTCACCTTTTATTCTACGGAAGTTAAGAGAGTTCTTCTATGGTATGTTTTATACTTTTTCGGCCTCGGGAGACTAAATTGGACAAAAGAGGACCCCCCTGGAGTCTTCTTTGGAGTTTTCAGACTCTCTAAACATGAAAACATCAAGTGATCATGTACTAGTTTAGGCTCATAAAATCTATGAATCAGTGACACTATCAAGCATTATTCCCTCTCCTCTTAAGGCTTGTCAAAAAATGAAGAGAGACTCGATTTGAATTTCCTGGAATCATTAAAATTTGACAGAGAAGGTAAGGAAGAAGTTTTCTTTTGGTTCTCAGTCAGTGGCAGCATGTCCTCCTTGAACATAGCACTCTCTGTCTTTTCCGATACTCATGTCTTAGTGTTCACTTTCAATTCAGCTATTACTTCAAGTTTCTTACTCCTCCTCTTGTCAGTTCTGCCTGGGGAATCTGATCATGTCTCCTACATGACAGATAAGTCTAGTTGTACTATCTGTAATGTTAAAATCTTCCTTGGGTCATCTCTGCGTTGTGGTCACTATTCAAGGACTTAACCTTGTATCTGATCTATATCCTGATTCCATCATTGTCATATCCGTTACTACTTGTGTCTCCCTTCCTTTACCCAGTTCCTAGTCACTCTTTTGATCCATTGGAGGATCTATTTCCTTCCTTATCATAGTATGGTTCTGCATCAGCACTTCCGGACGATGAAGACCTAGAGTTTTGATGATCGTACCATAGGATTCACTTTCATTTTTGTGAATTTCTTTGCTTCAGTTGTCAATTATCACCTATTGGTTGACAATCTGTTGAATCCTATCCATGTTCGACTTCAATAACATCTATTCACATGGCTTGGATTGTACNCATCTATGGACTAAGTTGGGAAATATTATGTTGTACACAACTTCCATATCTTTAAAGACTCATCATTATTGTATATCGTGGCTTCAATCCACCTTTCTAATATACGTGGTCTTGTACCCATACTATATGATGTACTCAAATATTATAAAGAAGCTGGTATTCCAGTATATTGAACACAGCATCCTCAGATATGACTTTGTATATGACATTATTATGTTTTTGTTTCAGGTACTACCTCTGCTCCATTGGACTTATGAGTTCTCCAAGATAAGATTATAGTGTATTTCGACCATCGTTTCCCTCTGACCTCAAAACATTAGGGGGAATATGTTATCAACCCAAATGGCACTTCTCCGTCCGAGTGCTGACATTCCTTATGTTGGTACCCAAAAGGACATCTTAGGATTGAAGTTTTCCAAAACACTATAGATGGGCATGACATGAGATGCATTTACCTTTCAACCAACTTGCCATATTATTTTTATAAGAGTTGAGTGGTGTACGCGACTATCTCCATTGCAACTCGCATACGTACGTGACTATTCCCATTGACAACTTCCATACTATATGCGACTATCTCCATTGCAACCCACTACATCAGCATACACGCGTATCCTTTAAGCAACTCACGTGTCATACCCGGGTTTCCTATATTAATAGTCACATACAAATTCATTCGACATTAAAAAATATAAATCATGACTAATGGAGATTTTTTGAGCCTTAATCATTAACCACCCCAACTATCTCAACCTCCTCAACCTTCAAAACCAGTCTATTTCCCAAAGTATAAATAGAGGCCTTGGGGAAGGCATTAAGGGAATCAAGTTTGGAGAGCAAAGTTATGTTGGTGGTATATCTTCAGAATTCTTGGAGTAGCAGAACTCAGAGTCCTTTGGTTGTAGAGGAGTCCTTGTCTCAGACGTTGGGTTGTACACTTATCTCATTCACTGATTGTTAATAAAGAGAATTATTCTTCAAAAATTGTGTTGAGTTTCTTTCATGTATTATGGTTGATGAAAATACTTGATCAAGCACTAGATATATTGTTTATCTAACTTGTCATATATACATGTATAAGATTGTACTTGGAGAATTTTCTCTTTGCAGGTGAAGGAGGTGCATCCCTGGAAGTTTTGGAGAGAATTAGAGTAGAAGAAGATCAAGCTTGCATCAACTGTCGGTAATCGGGTGAGTCCAATGTTTCTTCCTATTTCCTTTCTGTACTTTACTAAAGCTATTTTTTTGCAAGGTTAGAAGTAAGTTGGTAACCATAGACTCTAGGTTACAAGGGTGTTTAATCCTGAACAACATTTGGCATTGAGAATACAGTGGATGTCTTGCAGAAATATTTCTATTTGTCCAAACTACACCAAGACATTGGATGATATATCATATAATGCACTTCCTACACCATCGTGAAAATATCCATTAAAAAGCAGGGATCATACACCCCCTAATATTAAGCACCCCAAATGGAGATCCTATGCAAATGTTATGACCCATAGAAGATGACTCTTCAACTAACCACCTTGGGGCCACGAACTTTATGATGATTCATATCGCAAGTTAGGTTTAGGGTTTTTTCCTCTCCAAGTATTTATGATAAAAGGCCTTTCGGCCTCCTTTTCTATTCATATTGTCACGAGTGAACGTAGCTGCCACATCTCTTATTAGATATAAAACTACCAACATTCTAGCTGATTTTATTTTATAGTTTGTTATTGTAAAAAATCCACAACTATAATAAGAAATACTTAGTTAAATCACCTTTGTATGTGAAATTGAGACTAGGTAAAAAACATATTTAAAAAAAAAAAATTCACTTTTTGTAAAAGATGTCTTTGCATGCACTCCTAAACTACCCTTTTAAGTATTGTAGGGAATACTATATTCTTCCAGAAAGATTTGATTTCAATGAAGTGAAGAGAATAACTAGTTGGACTACTACTTACTTAGCCTCGGATAACACAATAAAGTATTTGTTCTACAAGTGAGGTATACTACCTACTCATCATCTCGCAACAACACTCATGGTAATTTATTTTCCTAGTTATTGTTACAGTTTCTCCTTTAGTTCCTTCATAAATATTTCCTATTAATTGGAATTTTCCTTCTTATGCAAAAAATCTCAACATATATTAAAATAAGTTTTAATACCTTATTCCTAAATTCTACATGGTGATCCTATAGCACACAAGGGGGTGCATACCAAGGTAAAAATAATTCATTATCCTATGTTATAACCGCTTCATTTAACCATTTGAATACTCACTCTACAATTCTCGAACTTCCAAATATTTTACCAAGTATGATACTTAGCATTGTTTTAGTTACCTCCCAGTGTAATGTAATGTCCCTTATTGGAAATTTTGGATAAATGCACAATTTGGGCAAAATTCGAGCTTAACTAGTCCTAACTCTAGAGGGTTCCAACTTTCACCAAATGGTCCCGAATTTTAAAGGGAATGGTATGGTGAGTATTAAAAAATCGCAAGGTGGTTTATCAATACTTTTCATCAAACTTTATACCTATGAAAACTTGTTTGGGGTTGATGACAAAAAGACCAAAATTACTACAAAATTGTGATGAAACCCCCCATAGGGTGTAGGCCAACTGGGATTCCCAATTCATGTACGAACCTCCAAAATTTGTAAGAAGAGTGTGGGGAATTATATAAGAACTCATGGACTGTAATTTCACATGGTTATTATTTCTTCAAACTGGTTATAGAGTTCCATATTCATTTGATAATTTTCAGTGAAATTGCTTATGGGGAAATTGCATAACTAACTCGATTTTGACATATGAAAGGTAGAGTTAAAGGTTCATATCAGGATGTGAAATATAGGGACCATATAAATCATACAAATTTATTCCCAAACAATCCTAAGCACCATATAAATCCCTTCATACAAGTATGGTATACATCACATTTAGTATAGGAGTCAAATACATAAAAACTAGTGAATTAGTGGCATCAAATCGCAAGGGTTTCACACATCGAATTCTTGGATTTTGACCCAAAGAGCATAGGGATATAAAACTAAAGATTAAAACATCATATATTCCTGTCACAACACCATAAAATTCATATAACATTCCTCATACAAATCAGATACAAGACTCCTTCAAGATTGAAGCCAAAGTTATGGAAACTAGTGACCCAATGGTAAGGGAATGCAAGATTTTCACACATAATTTTCTTGGATTTAGACCCACAAAGGATATGGAAATTAAATTAAAGAGTATTACATCGTATATTGCTGTCACAAAATCCTCAAATTTATATAATATCTCTCATACAAATCTGGTATAAAACTACTTCAAGATTGAAGCCAAAATCCATGAAGACTAGTGATACAAGGGAATGAGTATGCAAGATTTTCATACATGTATTTATGATATTTTGGATTACAGAGCATGTCAAAATAATATTATAGATCCAAAAATCATATATTTCTTCCTCATCATCATAAAACTCATAAAATTTTCCTCATACAAATCTGATATAAAGTTACTTCAATATTGAAGCCAAATCCATGAAAACCAGTTACTCAAGAGCACGGGGAATGTGATCCTTTCATACATTTATTTATGAGATTTAGACTTAAAGATAAAATGGATATTATATTATAGAGGAATAAATCATAAATCAAATCTTGTTCATCAACTATCCTCAGGAAGGCACAATAATCACTCCAACAAGTGCGCCGTCAAATGTGAGTGTGGGGAAATGGAGAAGAAGGAATGAGAGAATGGGGAGATAGATGAGAATTTGAATGTATGGAACTTAAACCTGAAAATAAAAATAATTCATTAAGCTCCCATGAGAGGTCTGAATGGCCTCTCCATCAGCCAAATTGGAAAGGAATATGACACCCTCAAAATTGGTTCACAAGCATGGAGAGTGAACACTCACCGTGTAATGGACAAGCAAAATATCTCCAAAATGCCAAAGGACAATTAAAAAATGATAAAAATATATTATCCTTCCTCATGAAATCCTTTTATTAACTTAATGAGGCCTCCTAAATTCTAATATACCTCCATGAGATTCCTCCAACTCATCTTAGTGGTTTAGTAACTATCATGACACTTGTCTTCCTCTTCATGCTTTCATTATTTCCCCAATTCGAATGGTCATTAGAGGAAATTTCAAATCAAAATGGACCTCCTAAAAAATATTAATAAAATAATAGTTAAAATAATAAAATAATATTTATTAATTTTAGAGGAAGAAAAGAAAAAAACTACTTTTTTGTTTGTATTTTTGACATATATCCCCATGTTTTTACTCAAATTTTTATCAGGAGAGCTCATTGTATGCGGAATTAAAATTTTCATCCAACGAGTACCCACTCGACATACTTTTGACGAACCCTACTACCCCGAAAGCAAAAAATACCTGAAAAAACATACCACATTTTTTCAGGTATTTCTTGTTTCAGGGGTAGCAGGGTCCATATGTTCTTATGCCGAGTGGGTACTCGTTGGATGCAGAATTTAATTCCGCATCCAACGATCTCTCTCAATCTAAATTTGAGTAAAAACATAGGGAGATATGTTTTATGATACCTATTCCCTAATTTATATTAAAAAAGTGTTTAAGACCAATATGGTATTTCAAGTGTCTTCATGAATCCATGCCACCTTATTTTCTTAGAATTTATCATTTATGTGGCCCATTTAAATGTGAATATGGTAAACTAAATTAATTTTGGATCCCATATCCCCTTATTACAAAATTTATCTCTCCATCTCAACCTAGGGAACTAGTAGGTTGGTGAAACATTATTTGCAAATAGTCTTATTTGGAAATTGTTTAATGGGGGACATGAAAATCCTCCCAAATCAAGGTTGCTTGTCCTAAATCAATGCCAAGTTTGTATTCTGAAATATTTTTTGATATTCCCAAGTGGCATCCTCATTTGGCACTCCTTCCCTTACACTAAGTGCTCTCTTATGGTCCTGCTGATTAATTTTCTTTAGCTGCAATTTGAGTAGTGGCACTCATGTACTGCAATTTTGTGTTCCCAAAAGTAAAGAGATGTGGATTGTGCATATTGATATATCCTGCAACATCACCAATAACACCAAAAGGATTAATCAAATCCATAGAAACCAAATTTGAAAAAATAATCTTTACCTCCATATTTTGGAAACCTTTTTCTGATCATTCACCCCTTTTCGCTTCTTTATAATTCTTTGAACTTGGTACTAAGTTACCAAACTTTGAGTTTCTTAAGATTCCAAGAAAATTTCAGAGATGAACCACTATGCTTGTTGCTGCACTACTCTAATTACAATCATCTTTTCAAGTGGTGACTAAATCTCTTATGTTGCTTGTTTCCCCCAAAATTGAAACTAATGAGACCAAAAATGATCCCAGAGTCCCATATGACCCTCATACATGCATGGTGTGAAATGTTTATGATGAAATTCCATGAACACCAAACATGTGAAAATTGAATCCATCTCTCAAAAGTTCTCCCACATAGGAAATTGGAACATTGCTCTGCAAAGATGAACTCAAACATCTGAAGGTTGGTTTGATTTCTCAAACCAACAACCAAACTTCTACTCTAAGTGAGATGCAACCAAGCAATGTCAGGATCCCATTGCTTGTATTTAACCCTTCCAAAAATCATGGGTAAAAATTATAGACCATGAAAGTACATAACAAGATCATAGAAATATACATCAATAAGGTACCTCATCAAAGAATCAGGAGAGTGCTTGTACATCCAAGTAAGTAGATCATTATGTATCCCATACACACAAGCATCAAGTATTATATCAGATATTACCCAATGACATAGGTGAGGATCCCATGTCCCATAATGTTGCTACAAAATGATATAGTGTGCATCAATATAAGAATCTATGTGTTCTCATCCAATATGTAGATGAAGAACCTCCACCAAAATCTGACCAAATAAGGCGAAAAGAAAACATGAATACTTCAAGTGGCTCCAAGAAGTATCATCAATACACCCATGAATTAGTAGATAATCATGAAATAACAGAGGATTTTTCTGCCAATAATAATGTTTTTCAATCATATATCTCTTCACCTAAGTGTGGGATGAAGTTCCCCCAAAATCAAATGGACTAGGCAAGGAGCAAGGAAAATCATGAGTCTCGAAGTGACTCAAGTGAACATCATAGGTGCACCCATGTAGATGTGTATCATCATAATGTAAAAAACGATGTTGCTTAAAATGTAAACAATATGGTGCTCTAATAATTTCATAATAAAAAGCAGAGTTAGAAGTTTCATACTCCTCATGTGGCATCATTAAAAGGAAACCTTTCACCCATACTTCATTAGGATGAATGGTGTCAAATATGGAAGTGTAGGATGTAGGAGAAAGAGCCAACTCACCCAAAGGATTATAAAGTGAAAATTTTTCATCATGTGAAAGCTCCATAGGGGTAGGAACATGCACTTCCCTAAAAACTGAAAAACATTCCTCATAGGTTGGTTCCAAGGTAGTGGAATCATGTACTTCTTCAAAAAGTGTGTAACCATTTTCAGGAGGCAACTCAAGTTCCTCTTCCACCATAACAAGTGATTGGCTCTTATCAAGATGATATTCAAACACATAAAGAACCTACAATTTTCCATGTTTCTCATGATCCCTCATGTCATAAGAATCCTCCAAGCAATCTACCATATGACAATCTGAAACATAGGAGGAAGAACAAGTATCTTGCAAACTCTCAAGAAGTTGCTCATTTTGAATTTTGAGCTTATGAGTTTCCTCATTATTATTCAAGTATGTTTCATGTAACCATTGATTAATCTCAACCAAATTGTTTCTATCAAAAATCAAAGAGATGAAATTACCTTCGATGTTGCACATTGCTCTTTGAATCTTCTCCATGTCTTCAAGGAAGGATGACTCCTCCAATGAAGAAATTTTCCAACAAGAATTTGAAACCAATGCTTTAGTGTCATGGAGTATGCTAAGTTCCTCATGGATATCCATTTCACTCATCTTCAAATTCTCTTTAATGAAGGATGGTTCATGGGAGTGAAACTCCTCTTCGTATTTCTTCTTGATTTGATCAACTTCTTGAAGCTCAAGTAGTTATGGGGAAGTTGATATTGGATCTTCATTATCTATCACAAGTTATTCATATTCATTCTTATGAGAAATTTGTATTGCAAAAAAATTTTAAAATATGATATATATTCCACCAATATAGAGTTGTGAGCACCCATCAGTAGATAATATTTCACAGTTCAATCATCCATTAGTAGATTCCCACGTACATAGTAGAATGTGTCTTAGAATGATATTTAGAAGTTTGAAGGCATTCTTATTCATTCTCATGTTATGTTTCCTCATATTTTTCAAATTCACTTGGGAGTGACTTTCGATCCTCTTGATGTAATTCTTTTTCTGCTTTACCACCCACATAACTAGGTGGCTCCTTGGTCTCCTCAATACTTTTGAATTATCGATTGTTCCTTAATGAGTTCACATATACCTTATTGTGCCTAAATGCATTCCGCAAATCATAAAATTCTTCAAAAATAATTTTCTCATGTGTCTCTCCATGATAAAAAATTCTATTACCCCTTGTTGCCAGCTTACCCCTAAGTTGGCTAGCCACCAATTCAAACTCTTGCATAAGTTGCTTGGTCGTATCATCAAAATATGAATTGATGAGTTTCTTAAATTCATCCTTATCATCTGTAACTTCAATAGGTTCCAATTCTATGCTCTCATACCACTATAATGTCCCTTATAGGAAATTTTGGAGAAATGCACAAATTGGGAAAAATACGATCTTAACTAGTCTTAACTCTAGAGGGTTCCAACTTTCACCAAATGGTATTGAATTTGAAAGGGAATGGTATGGTGAGTATTAAAAATTCCCAAGGTATTTTATGGAAAATTTGTATTATAATTTATACCTCTACAACCTTGTTTTTGGATGATGACAAAAAGACCAAAAATACTAGGAAATTATGATGAAATCCCCCCTAAAGTGTAGGCCATCTGGGATTCCCAAATCATGTACGAACCTACAAAGTTTGTAATAAGAGTGTGGGGACTGATATAATAACTCATGGACCATAATTACACATTATTATTAGTTCTACAAACTAGTTATAGAGTTCCACATTTGTTTCATAACTTTCAATGAAATTGTTATGGGGAAATTGCATAACTAACTCGATTTTGACATATGAAAGGTAGAGTTAAAGGTTCAGATCAGCATGTGAAATATAGCTACGATATAAATAATACAAATTTATTCCCAAAAATGATTAAAAACCATATAAATCCCTTCGTACAAGTATGATATACATCTCATTGAAACGGATATTTATTCACTTCACACAAACAATATAACCAGAGCACTGGGAATATTCGATAAGCCATTAATAGGACAAATATATATTGATAATTGGATAGATAAAACGATGATTACAATGGTTTATAAACCGCCTATTAAATAAATCTTGGGAATTGTGAATGAAAGGTCATGTCCTTCCATCGTAAGTATAATTAATTATGTTTATTATTAATTATTTAATTATTATATTTATTTTATGTTCGTTACATTGCCTTCCCCTTAAGGGAATATTTGTCCTAAAAAAAGTATTGACATTAATGTCTGATTTACTTTAATTTGTCGTCTTAGGATTCTTTCCCTTTTTGTATTTGCAACATTTGAGGAAATGAGCCGATACAAATTATGGATTCCCCAGGAGAATTATCGCATCGTATCTGCTGTGGTCCATCCCAGATCTATTTTTATCGGAGCTTTGAGATCCTTTTGTGAGACGATTCGTCTCAATTGTTTCTTAGTATGTTGATATTTTCACATGTCCACATAAGGATTCTATGAATATTCATTTTGACCCTGTTGTTGGTAAAAATGATGATTATAATTAGCATGTATGAAAGGTGTAGGTGTTGTTTGTTCTTCTTTCTTTTGGATTGCAATGATGACTGTCTTTAGTTCCTTGATTTTATTTTCGGATGCATTTTCCCAGATTCGTGCTTCTTGGTTGTCAAGTAGATTGTTATGATTCTAAATCTTTTCGATTCTTTCATCTTGTGACTTTTTTTCAATTTCTACCTCCTTGATTTGATTATGTAGTTCCTGATTATGATTATTTAGACACTGATTTTCTTCTTGCTTTTCCAGTATTTTTCCTTCAAGGTCTTCACCAAACTATTCCTTTTTGCTACTGTTTTTCAATTTTTTGATTTCTGTGATCGGGGTTTTATTATGATTTCTTAATCTGAAAATTTCTTCATAATTGTTTGATATTGCTTTATTACTCTTTGTCGTCTCCACCTTGTGTTCCTTTTTAGAGTCGCTATTTTGTTGTTGAAGAACTTTTATCTATTGTCGATATTGGTTGACCACTGATTCTTGATGTTCTAATTTATGTCGTATGTGCATCGGTTCTTCATTTTTTTCGTTAACGATTTTGTTCAAGCGTATTATTTCTGCTTCATAATTACTTATTTCTTTCTTTATATCTTGATTTTTTTGTCTCTCATTGAACTCACTTTCATCTTTTAATTTCTCAATTTGGCAAGACAATTTTTCTATATGATTTTTCTGGTCGGAAATGTTTTGTTCCTTGCGCTCTTTTTGCATCTTATGTAATTTAATCAGTAATTCCATTTTCATATTCATGTCTTGTAACTCTTCATTGTCTCTTCGATAACGTTTTAACTTGGCTTCTAATTTCTCTATTTGTAGTCACAAACTAGATTCCATGATTTCTTATTTCTTCGATACTAAATGGTCGTCTGGACTATAGATAGTCGTCGAATTTTTTTATTTTGTTTTCCTTTTTCAATGATAATTGGCCTTCTTCTCGTTAGGTTAAATAAACCCTTTTTTAAAATAATTATTATAATTTTTTTTAATATAATAATTAATTATTATATAATAAATTTTTTATTTTATTATTTAATATAAAAACACAAATTGAGAATATTATAAATATAATATATTATAACTATATTATAATATATTTGAATATTATATTATAATATTATTTTTTTGTTGAAATAATATGATATTTTATTTGTTGTCTTTGTTTTGTGTAGGTCGTGGGGAGTGATGGCGTGAAGATGTGGCAGATGGAGGAGGTGGCAAAGGTTGGAGGAGGTGGTGATGGGAGCAACGAGGGTGGTAGGTGGCCGGTGTGGAGGTGGGTGGACACGCATGAATGGGAGGAGTGTGCAAGGACGAAAGATGGAGTGGTGGAGGTTTAGCAGCATGTGGGATATGGTGGAGCTAGGTGCAGTTGGAGTGGGGAAGTAGATGGAGAGCAGAAGAGATGAAGCAAGATGGAGGGGAGCAGGCGGATGGAGACTCAAAGAAGTCTATGGGGATGGGAAGCAGGTGCGGAAGTAGAGTGGTGCTGGTGGATTTTGATTTTTTTTTCTCTTTTTTTTTAATATATATATATATATATATATTAAGTGAAGGAAAAGGTAAAAGACCCGCAACACAGGGAAACCCTGATTTTCTCAGACAAGGTCTGAATCTATTGACCACCGGCTAGATTAAGCAACGAGTTCTTTGATACCACATGGAATGAATAATATTCTCTCATACAATATTATTCACCAGAATACCTGGAATATTAGATAAGCCATAAGGAAAGTGTATATTAGTGATAGGATAGATAAGATGATTGCAATGATTGATAACCCTCCTATTAAATGAGGCTTGGGAATTGTGAATGAAAGGTCATGTCCTTTCATCTTAAGTATAATTAATTATCTTTATTATTAATTATTTAATTATTATATTTATTTTAGGTTTGTTACACTCATTCAGTATGGGAGTCAAATACATGAAAACTAGTGAATTAGTAGCATGGAATTGTAAGCGTTTCACATATGGATTTCTTGGATTTTGACCCACAAAGCATAGGGACATGAAATTAAAGAGTAAAATATCACATATGTATTTCACATCATCACCAAACTCAGAAAAAATCCCTCATACAAATATGATACAATACTCCTTCAAGATTGAATCCAAAGTCATGGAAACTAGTGACCCAATGGCTAGGAATTGCAATCTTTTCACACATGAGTTTCTTAGATTTCGAACCACATAGGATATGGAAATGAAATTACAGATTAATAAATAATATATGGCTGTAATGAAATCCTCAAAATCATAGAACATCTCTCATACAAATATGGTATAAAACTACTTCAAGATTGAAGCCAAAATCCATGAAGACTAGTGATACAAGGGCATGAGTATGCAAGATTTTCATACATGTATTTCTAATATTTCGACTTGCAGAGCATGTAGAAATAATATTATAGAGACACACATCATAAATTTCTTCCCCATCATCATAAAACACATATAAATGTCATCATACAACTATGATATAAAGCTACTTCAATATTGAAGCCAAATCCATGAAAACTAGTTATTAAAGAGCATGCAGAATGTGAGCCTTTCATATATGTATTTATGATATTTTGAATTACATAGAATATGGAGAATATATTAGAGAGGAATACATCAAATCAAATTTTGGTCATCAACTATCCTCAGCAAGGCGCACAAATCACTCCAATAAGTGCACCACCAAATGTGAGTGTGAGGAAATGGAGAAGATGAAATGAGAGAATGGGAGATAGATGAGAATTAGAATGTATGGACCTTCAACATGCAAAAAAAATTCCATAATTAAGCTCCCATAAGAGAGATAAATGGCCCCTCCATCAAACAACTTGGAAAGGAATCCAACTCCCTCGAAATTGGTTCACAAACAGGGTGAGTGAACACTCACCATGCAATGGACAAGCAAAAGCTATCCAAAATGCCATAGGCCAATTAACAAATTATCAAAGTATATTATCCTTCCTCATGAAATCCTTTGATTAACTTCATGAATTCTCCTAAGGTCGAATTTCCCTCCATGAGATTCCTCCAACTCATCTTAGTGGTTTAGTAACTATCATGACATTTGTCTTCCTCTTCATGGTCCAATTATTTCCTCAATTCGAATGGTTGCATATAAATCCCAAATTCGACCTCTTGGTGGCTATTTTTATCCCTTTCATGTCATATTTTTCATATTTCAGCAATCATGTCTGAATTTTCCATACTTGTCATATAATCGTCCATCATTTGTTGTCATAGAGTGCATAGAATCTCCTTCCAAGTGGCACGCCTGGTCTTCTAGTCTCTTCCTCTTCCATGGGAGTTACCCTCCTTTACCAATTCTAATTTTTTGGCTCATTATATGATATTTGACACCACATAACCATCCAACAACATTACATTATCCATTTTTTCGAATTTGGATGAATATCATGTCAAGTGGTGGGGTGCATCTAGTCACCCAAAGGTTCCACAAGATTCCAACTGTCTTCATGAATCCATGCCACCTTATTTTATTAGAATTTATCATTTATGTGACCCATTTAAATGTGAATTTGATAAACTAAATTCCTTTTGGTTCCCATATCCCCTTATTACAAAATTTATGTATCCATCTCAACCTAGGGAACTAGTAGGTTGGCGAAACATTATTTCCAAATAGTCTTATTTGGAAATTATTTAATTGGGTACATGAAACGTAATGCTCTAAAGAAAAAGGAAATTACGAAATTTTCCATGTTGTTAGTTTCACATTGTTTGAATGAATAAATGTACGGTTCTTGTCTTACAAGGTGATCTACAAATCATATCAAAAGTATGATACTCATTTACTACTTACGAGTTGACCACGTGAATGACTGGATGTATGCAAAAAATTATGGTTTAACCTTGTTCGAGCTATTCCTCACTCTTTGTTTTAATTTCCAGGTCGGTTCATTCTATTGTGAGTAAAAATAGGGCCTTATAGGTATGTTTCCTTGTGTCAAAGGAGGTTTGGGTTGATGGTGTAGCCTCAAGCATACATAGGATTCAAACTCTACACCATTGAAGGTTAAACTAGTGGTGCTTAGTTAGCTTCTCCTTTGTACAAACTGTAAAACAAAGTTTTGTAAAAATAATTCAAGTGCTTCCCACCAAAATTTGTGATATAGGTAAGCCTTAGCTATTCCTATATTCTTTTAATTACTTTCCACTTGTTCATAAGATGTATCTAATACCTTGCTTGGTAATGCAAGTTTCCCAAATTTCTACCTCTCGATACTATTGCTAAATCTACCGAGTTCCCCTAGTAAGAAATATGCCCACGCGGTGTTTTATTCCTTCATTGATGAAAAGACTCCATGGAATCTTATGGTTGTTACCCTGCATTTCTAGGTAACGAGGAGGGTAAAGGAAAAAACAACCTTCTTTGATGGTTTCTTTGGAACAAGGCTGTCACTATAAGATGAGTTATTTTATGGTTTTTCCTTTTTGACCGGGTAGGAGATTATTACTCTTTGTTGTGAATTATCTTTTTGAATGATCTATGAATTTTACTCTTAAGGAGAACTTAGTTTCTAAATGTGTGAAGTCACAAGGCTGTTAAGAGAAAATCTCTTAGATTTTGTTTCCGCTCTTTTCCATGGTTAAAATTTGGTTGTATAAATAGTTTTTGCTATTATTTCCTTGGTCTCTGAATGATATTTTTAATAAATCTATTTATGAGTCACTTCATTCCTACAAATGGTGTTTATTATTTATATACTTATTATTGTTCAAATATTAATCTAGTTCTACTCTCTAAGTAATGAAGATGAACAGGATGACAAGGTTAGCAGTACATAGGTGTCCTTTATGCGAACAGCCATTTAGAAAGGTTGAAGAAGAAAAATAAATGCTTCAGCTCCAGGTGTTACAGCTGAACGACACAGAAATATCTAAGGTATCCTTTACTGACAGTGTTTGTCCAAACCTTCAACATCTCTCCATCACCTTTTGTAATGATTTGGTCGAATTTGGAGCATTTCCAGCAACATTGATATCTCTAGATGTGAAGGGGTGTCCCGCATCAAAGATAATAGGAGGGCTTTGTGGTGTTCCAAACCTTCTAAAGATGGATACGAGGGGGTGTAGTAACATACAAGTAGAGGATCTTCCGGGGTTTCAAACTTTAGTTTCTTCAGGTCTTACATTATTAAATACTGCACTTGACACTTCCGATGGAAAGGAGGATGATGTTTTGTTGGAAAAAATTTTGCACTTGTTCTTTTTATTTTCGGTAGAGCACAGAGGCTCAATCCATATTACTTGCAATGGTGGTCACTATGTTTCTTCTTCATGAAGGTATGGATTGATCTCTTTATGGACTATCATTCAAGAGGAGTACGAACTATCATTATGTCACATTGTTATTTTATTTTATCTTTTACTTAATTAGTTTTGAAGCAACTAGGCTTTGACATCTTCATTCCAAAATATCTTTCAAATGCTTTGTAAATCTATTAGATAAACCAACCAGCGACATAATCCTTTACATTAAGTATTATACAATTTATCCTCTTTGGGTGAAGATTGTGTATTTTAATAACCTTGTAATAAATAATTTAAATGTTCAAATATAAATTATTGGATATTTTTAAAGTGTTTTTACATTAGAATATCTATATAGTTTGTGGCTGGATCAGGTTGATCTGAATCAAATAGTTGATGAGAGATAGTTATGGAATGGAAACATTTTGGAAATATTTTTTTATTCCTCATATTCTTCTAGTTAAATTGGTTCAAGTGTGAGTTATCCATACTTAACTACATGTTATCACAAACATTCTTCATGTTATTCTATTTTTAAACTAATTTATAATTGTGTGTATATCCACTTAAACATATAAATTATTGGATCTTGTAAAAGTGTTTTTACAAACAATATATTGTGAAATATTAAAAAAAAAAAAGTGAAACTTTAAACAAAGTTTAAATATATACTGCCAAAACCATATCCATCACAACTAAGCAAACTATAACATTATACACACAACACAAAACTCACGATGAATACATATTATTTATTTGACTATTGAAGTGTATGGTTTGAACTTCAAAAGTATCTGAAAATTATGTTTTGAGTTTTGAAATCACTGGTTTGACTCTTTGAATTCTTTTTTGACATTTATACCCAAGGCAATGTGCAATGTATAGGATACTCTAAAACACCATAGTTCCTCTATGCAATTCAACAAGTAGATCATACTTTTAATTTTATTTAGGATCATTGAAATATGTGAGTGAGAACTGAGAAGAAATGCAGGGCCAGTACCGATTTAAAACCGATTTTGAGTCATTGATTTAATAAGGTGTAACACAAAATGTAAATATTATGATAGTTACAAATACAT
>LPNX010114275.1:0-24501 GCA_001517045.1 Pseudotsuga menziesii
ATGGATAGTTATCCGATAGAAAGTTCAAAAAAAATACGAAGAATAAATTCAAAACCAGCCGCAGAGATCGCACGCAGATCGCTCAGATTGCCTTCAGATCACAAAGATCACCTTCATGCAGAGATCGCCTTATTTGGATAGATCGCCTTCATGCAGATCACTCAGATCGCCTTCAGATCGTAGAGATCCCCTTCATGCAGAGATCTAAATATTACTGAAATTCCAGAGATCCAAATATTTATGCAGAGAGTTCGCCTTCATGCAGATCGCTTAGATCACCTTCATGCAGAGATCGCTAGTATCAGGTCGCATGTAGTATTCACCAGATCACATGCAATATTCACCAGATTGCATGCATTATTCACCAGCAAATATTCACCAGATTGCATGCAATATTCAGTCTCAGATCGCATAGATCGTATGCAGTCGCCAAATGTAACTAGCTCAGATCTAACCCAGATATTAGTCTCAGGTCGCATGCAGTATTCACCAGATCGCATGCAATATTCACAAGCAATAACCAGACATGCAGTAATCAACAGATCGCATGCAATATCCAGTCTCAGATCGCATAGATCGCATGCAGTCGCCCAATGTAACTAGCAATTTTTAGATCTAACCCAGATATCTGCAGTCGCCCAATGTAACTAGCAATTTTTAGATCTAACCCAGATATCATGCAATATTCAGTCTCAGATCGCATAGATTGCATGCAGTCACCCAATGTAACTAGCAATTTTCAGATCTAACCTAGATATCTGCAAAACCACAGAGCAATAGTCCAAGATAAGATCGCCTTCATGCAGAGATCGCTAGTCTTAGGTCGCATGCAGTATTCACGCAGATCGCTCAGATCGCCTTCAGATCGTGGAGATCTCCTTCATGCAAAGANAGTCTTAGTTCGCATGCAGTATTCACGCAGATAGCTCAGATCGCCTTCAGATCGTGGAGATCTCCTTCATGCAAAGAGTATGGATATAGACAGTGAATATGATGTTGTGTACAGAACGCTCTAGTATCTTATATATTTTTATTTAGCATGAATAGTTTAGGCAAACTAATAACTTTCAATGTGATCTTTATTGGTATCAATTTTTTTTTAATATAGCACATGTAAGGTTATATATATATATCGTTTTGCTAGATTTGTTATAGTTATGTTAATATGTTATGATTGATTACAATTACAATCTATTTTGATTTAGAATTTAATTTTTTTTAAATATTTAAAATCATCTTAACTTATACATTACTTTATTATTTTCAATTAATACATATTAAATATCAGACCAAAAAAGCAATCTTTATGAATACGTATTAATACATCTTTATTTAGCATGCATAGTTTAGGCAAACTAATGGATTTCAATGTGATCTTCATTGGCATCAATTTTTTTTAATATGGCACATGTAAGTTTATATATATATTCAAAATCTATAATAATTTAGTTTTGTTAGGTTTATTGTAATTATGTTAATAATATTAATACATCTTTATTTTGCATGAATAGTTTAGACAAACTAATGGCTTTCAATGTGATCTCCATTGGCATCAAATTTTTTTAATATGACACATGTAAGTTTATATATATATATAGATATTTAAAATCTTTAATAATTTAGTTTTGTTAGGTTTGTTACAATTATGTTAATATGTTATGATTGATTACAATTACAATCTATTTTGATTTAGAATTTAGAATTTTTTTAGTATTTAAAATCATCTTAATTTATACATTACTTTATTATTTTCAATTAATACATATTGAATATCCAGGCCAACAAAGCACTCTTTTGGAGTGTGACACAAATAATTTATGTCTTTCTTTTCTTCAAAAAATACTAAAATCTATATACTTTATTTTTTAAAATAATAATTATGATTTTTTCCATATTATTTAAGATTTTTCTCACTCTAACGTTTATCATTTACTTTAGTTTCCTTTTCTTCACATTTTTATTTTTTATTTTTTTCATTTTTTAAAATTCTGTTTATCATAAGATTCTCTTTATATTAAAATTTGTGATTCAGGACTATAATTTAAACTTCTTTTCACTATGTCATCTATGATTTCTATTATAACATTGTTTTGAATTATATCTATAATATCTCTATAAACAAAAGCCAAATAAAAAATCATAACTTTAATTAAGTTACATTTCTCACTAATCTCAAAACTCTTAAAATATAACCAACATTACAAAGTAACAAGAACTAAAATCTATCTTCTTTAAAAGAAACCATGTAAAAAAAAAGTTTATAAGATTTATAATCAAGTTCATTGAACCTAAGAACTTCAAAACTTATGTACTTCCAAAACTATCTTTAGTTGTACTATTCACAACAAAATACATAAATCAAATACATCAAACATTTCAAAATGTTTTGGACTTTCATGTACAAAGGGATTAAAAAATCCCCTCCACATATTATAAGATAAGAATTATTTAAATTTTATTATTTTATTTTAAATTTTTCCCATTATGTAAATGCATAATTGGTTTAGTGTTACTTTTATATTTTAAAAATTTAAAAGTTTAAAATTTATAATATATATTTTAGTTCTAAATATCAAATATTTGATTAGTTTTTATATTAGGTTTATTTTATAATATAAATATAAAATTTAGTAACTTGTTATAATATTAGATATTAGATTTTAGTTATTATATATTTTTTGAATTATGTGATTAAAAATTGGTTTTATTGTTTTATAATTTAATTTTGATATTTTAATTATTTTATATTTTTATAAATATAAATACATTATTTTTAGTATTGATTTTGTTGTGAAATGATGCTATTATGTTATAACAATCCAAATTACAAATTACTATTTCTATAATATATAATTCCTTTTTATTTTGGTTTTTGAAAATAATGTGTATTTTTATAATTTATAATTTCTTTTAATTTTGATTTTTAAAAATAATGTATAACATTATATAATAAATAAACATAGTTTTTTAATTAATTTTATAGTTGGTTGTGTTTTCCCAAAACTAATTTGATTTCGTAATTAAGTTTTTCCCATCAAAGTTATTGAGTTTGATTCTCTTATAATGTTTTCCGTGATCAAAACTTCTAACTAATACCAATCTCACAAAAAAAATTTTAATTTTTTTAGATAATTAAATATTCTTATTGTATCACATCATTATTCTCAATTTGTTACTATATATAAATTCTCAATACTGAATTCCATATTTCTTTCTTTCTTATGATTATTTTTCAATTTGTATGAAAAGAATCTCAAGATGCCTATTCGTTCATCTTTGAACATCACACATGAAATATAACATTGAAGGTCATGTGAGCATCCCTCAAGTTAAGGGTATATTTGTACACCTCAACACCACTTATTCGAATCGTATTGAATGATGTCATTGGACAAAATCTACAATCCGTCTTATGATATGATCGTGAGTTAGGTTTTTATACAACAAAATCAGTGAATAAATATCATGTAATTTAATAGTTAATTTTCCACCCTCAATTCCCCATGTTCTACTCCCATTTACTGACGTCACTAAAAACGATCATTTGTCATTTCTGATTCTTGCAGTTCACTTTTTATTTTAGATAACCATTTCTTTAATCTTATCTTTTACGATCTAGATGTGTATAAAATTTTCGCATAAATAAAGACATTGTTTACGATCTAGATGTGTATAAAATTTTGGCATAGATAAAGACATTGTTGATAAAATCTGAGTGTCATTCATGAATGAATCACTTCCATCGAGTAAATTAATAATATGTGTTTTCACCTTAAACACCACAAGTTGTCTCATCGACTAGCCTTTTTACTAAAACAGAAACCTAATCATTTTAGATCCACAGCCTTTTTATCTTAATTTTGTGTTAATATGGTTGTGATGTGTATCAATTCTGGCTCTGCAATTATTTTGATCTATGTCCGTGAATAAAGTTGAAATGGTTTGAAATAATAAATAAAAATTAAAATAATTATGGAAATAAAAATATAAAAATATTAAATAGAGATAAAAACATATTAAATTAAAAAATAATAATAATATAAATATAAAATTAAGATTATAACTGATATAATGAAATTTTGTTTACTTAAATGATAAGATATTAAAATAAATGTTATATTAATATTATCATAAAAAATAATCTCAGACAATTATATTTTGTATTAAATAATCTCAAACAATTATATTTGGTAAGTGTTTAATGTTTATTGAAATAAAAAATAAAAATTAAAATGATTATGGAAATAAAAAATATAAAAATATTAAATAGAGATAAAAAAAATATATTAAATTTAAAAAGAAAAAGAAAATATAATAAATATAAAACTTTATAACTGATATGATGAATTTTTGTTTATTTAAAAGATAGGGTATTAAAATAAATGTTATATTAATATTATTATCAATAATAATCTTAAAAAATTATATTTTTTAGTATAGTATTATTAATAAGAATAAAGAAAGGCTAATACCACTTAAAGTTAGCTTTATCGAACACAAATACAACATACTTAGTAAGACGCCAAGTTTAAAAGGAAGGTCCAAAAGGTAAAAGAAGTTAAAAGAAGTTGAATTAAGAAAGGAGGTCCAAAAGGTAAAAGAAGCTAGGAAGGAGAGAAAATGAGCATTAATCATAAGCATGAAAGTTGCTATTAGAGATAGAAACCAAAAGGATAGTAGTAATAAATAGGAATTTGGCACCCCCATTGCATGCATTCAAAAACCCTCATCTATCTCTAAGTACATAGAAGATCATAAATTCCATAAAAGTATTACTATATGTATCAACATTAGCACAAGTTTGAAGAATAAGAACCAAGAACAAACTCCTCTTCACTAGTGTGGAATGTGTCAAACATTCCAAAACATGGTTATACTAATTCCCAAAGTATTTTAATTGAAATGATGTTAGTAAATCCTTCTTTCTAATGGTCAAATTCATGTCAAGTTGTTGGTTGAGATAATAGGTATTCAATGCAAGGCCATTGAACTAAGTATTCTAATTAGGTATATGTTGGTGCTTCCCCTATAAGTATTATGTGGTTGAAGAAACACAATCTCCATGATCCACATAATGTGAGCTTATATATATCAGCAAAAATGTTGTAGGAAACTTAGCAAAGGAAGATAGCCATGATCCTTTATGCATATAAATTCCCTTAAACTTCATATATGCTTGATTATTAAAGGATAGAAAAATAATTCATTAGTATTTTGCAAGAAGTTTAGAGCCTCGTTCTTCTTATGGAATGTGCTCATCAATGATTGATTTTGAAGGGGAGGGTTGCTCTAACATGAATATGGATGGTGAGAGGAAGTGTAGAAAGTATTCCTCTAAAATTCATTGTACATTCATGTGTTGCTTAATTAGATTTCATGCAACCCTCAATCCAACGGAGTAACTATCTCAAGTGAAACAAAAAAAATATTAGCATGCTTGAGTATACATATGCTTTTAGTTGTGAGAAAATTAGACTATGGTGTCATTAATTGGGATATGAGATGTCGACTCAACCATTTATATTTGAGAGGTACAAACGTAAAAGAATTCCCAAGTTCTATTCAAAAGTGAAGTTATTTTGAAGTTTTAATTTTTGAAGTGGAGGGTTATGCTTGCATGCCTCTAGATGGTGCAGTGAAATGTTGGGGAGAACACCTCCAAATCCTAGTGGAAAACCATGGATCATCCAATTAGATTTCACAAAAGCCTTGGTCTAAGCTAATGAAATCAACATGTCAAACAAACATTTAAATAAAGAAGTGGGTTCCATTTTGGCTCATTGGTTAGTATACATTCCCTAAGACACTAAGGACGATGCCATCAAAAAATTTTCTTGAGAGGTCTCGGAGATGGGAAGCAAACTTTTGGTATTGGGATTATGAGAATGACATTCCCGACTAATACTTGCGTAAATTTTGGGGCCTTCACTTCGTCCTCTTAATTCTATAGTTATATCTCCATAAACACTTTATTCATAATATTTTTACATTCTCTTTCAAATAAATAACCTCCAAGTATAAGGTTTGATAAACAAATTTAAATCAATCCTTTCCAAAGCCTACAATCATGAGTAAAAAAAGTTCGAATATAAAATAAATTATTGATATAGCTTTTAATATTTTATCTTAGCATGAATGAAAAATATCAACTTAGACTTCTCATAGTCTCATAAATTGATAGCTTCCATTTGCTCTAAATAAACCATAAAAAAAAATCATAATATTTTTGAAATCTATCCACTCGTCATTCTATTGAAGTTCATTTTCCCGTATTTGAGATCTATGCTAGTTTTAGAGTAGAGCCATATTCTTATTGATGTTCTGTTTCCCTTATTTGAGATCTATTGTAGTTTCACAATAGAGTCGTCAATACAATAGTGAATGGTTTATGACTTACGATTAAGATGTACTTTAGTGAGTGGTTTATGACTTAGTGACTTTGCATTATGTTACTAAGGTTTTCATTTAAGTTATACTCGCTCACGATAAAAGATAATGCTGGTCATCACTTGATTTTGAAGTTATGTAGGTTACATTTGTAATGTTTCCACTCTTTTATAATTGTAGTAAAGTGGATTAAGAGTGAGATTGGAGTTTATATATGGTTGAATTTATTTATTTCTTAGGTTGGGAGGTTATTTGTACACATTTTGATATTGGTCAATAAAGTATATATTTTATTTATATTCATATTATATTTCATTCTAGAGTTTTATTAGATGTTGTTTTTATTATATGTAAGTAATTTTTTATATAAAAAAACAATTGTGGAAATTTTTTTTTAGTATTTTTCATTTGTTTATGATGATGATGGTGGTGGTTAACGTTCACTTAGACCAAATTTTGATTTATTGGACCTAAAAAAACGAATTAATTACATTGTTTTAAAATTGTATTCCTATGCTCAAAAGAGCTTGGTGAGAAGCATTCCAAGCTCACTATAATTTTGACAAGTTAAAAGGCTAGGAAGGTCGGTATTGCAACAAAGATTATGAAATTGAGATCTAATGTGGGTGTACGAAAGGCACTCTAAGAGAAAGTGATTTTCATGTTCAATGTTCCTATTCTCATAGAGACGATGGATCCTTTCCACCCATCATGTTTTAGGAATTCTCCAACGACCTGTTTCACTATGGAGGTCATGAGAGTTCATTCTTATCTTGGTTATATTGATTGTTATCTTTGAACTGGTTAAAACAGAGAGATACTTTTGATCTTTTTTTTTTCCAAAGAAAAAAATCGTAAATATTTTATTCACTTTCAGCAAATGGCCCTCAAAGTCCATTATACAAAATCCAACTATGAAGTTGTCATTACATAACAATATTTGCCTCAGGAGGAACACAAAAACCATTACCATATCCATAACTGATCCAACTGTAAATTTGTCATCACAAACAAAATATCCTCATAAAGAAACATAACATTCACCGAAACTTTTCAGTAGAAAATATATCAAAATGCCATGCAATCAAATCAGTCTGGTCTTAGCAGACTTTTTTCATCATTCCTGATCATTCAGGTCAGATCAACTGTGAATCATAGTGATCACAAGCAAAATAACCAGAGCAAAACAAGCTGGTTGAAGTAGTCTCATAAATGAATGATAATTCATAAGCTGAGCAAAAATCAACGGCTAATAAATTGGCCATTTCCAGACCATCCAAAGTAATAAAGTTCATATCCATTTCAACATCATATAAAAAGAGGCCAAACAGCCCGCTTGTCAAGCTCTTAAATATGTTTCTTGAAGTCACCAAAATTATGAAAAAAAATGCATAATATATCAGCCAATGCATCATGTCTCAAGGGTGTAACAGAATCAAATAATCCAGAATTGCCCAAGCAATAATACCTCCAAAAAAATAACCAGCAAAGAATTCATACGAATCTGTCAGATAAGAACAATAAGCATGTACCAAAATCAAGAAAAATACAGTCCTACAAACTGCATAATCAGCCAGCCCACAGAAGCATATTAGAAAACCTGAAAAGTTTCTATAATTTATGCCCCTCTTTGTTCACAAGTACTCCAAAAACCTTCAAGTAAGTTGCCACTTGCTTTAGCCAAAGTATATGCTTTGAAGTTTCTTTCCCTATAAATGTGTTTGAAAGACACATAATCAAGACTATTAGCTAAATAGTGAACATCTTGAAGAATCATGGCTAGTTCAAGATTTAGTAATCGATACTTACCAGATGCCCAATTTATAACTAACTGGGAATCCCCAAAAACTTTAATTTTATCCAAATTATGCTTCCGATTCAGCCTAAGGAGAAGCTTAAGTGCACACAATTCTGCAAAATTATTGGTGCCCAAACCTAAACCTGCTTTGAAAGTAACATAATGCCTGTCAGATATGAACAAAATACCTCCAGCCCCACAAATCATTGGATCCCCAGCTGCAGATCCATCAAAATAACCCCATGCATAAGTTTGATCAATTTCTTCCACAAAAATTGATCTGATAGAGACCACAGATAAGGTCTGTGATAAATTATTCAACATACCCAAGCTATAGTTTGATACTTGTGCAGGAGATGAGTCAACATCCTCAAAGCAAGATTTGTTTCTTGCTTTCCATATGAACCAGAGTACAATGATAGGTAAGGATTTGATAAGTCCCACATCTGATAAAAAACACCAGTTTTTAAAACAAGCAGACAGGGAATCACCATTCCATAGATTATTAAGTTTTAGATGATCCTCAATAATTGACCAAATAGATTGGGTAAAAGGGAAATCTACTGCAATATGAAAATTGGATTCACTATTCTGTTTGCATAAAAAGCATCTTCCAAGACCTTCTCTACCTCTCATGCAAAGAACATCCCAAGTCAATGCTTTACCAGAAAGAAGAAACCAACTGAAAACATTTTTTTTTTAGGGGACACTTCATCTTCCATATGACCTTCCACCACCAGACCGATTCCACTTCTCTATTAATAAGTTCAGCATATCCCACTTTAGGAGAATACTTGCATGTTTTTGATAAATTCCAAATAAGACAATCATCTGCAGTAGAAAGTCTAACATGGTTGGACTTGAGAATGACAATATATCCATTCCAAGTAGCAATCTCAAGAGGTTCAATAAAACCCATAGAATATGCAGATAACCATTCCTGAGACATCAAAACAGATATACCAGGAATTCCAATATCAGAAAGAAATTGAAAACCAGCCAAATGTAATCTTTCTATCATAGGAATAGGAAGAGCATGTCTCCATTTACATCCCTCCCACGGATCTAAACCAATACGAACAGCATTGCCAGAACCAATCTTCCAGACCATAAAATTTCCAATGACATCAAAAGCCCAAAGAACAGCTTTCTAGCAGATAGAGATGTTATTTTTCTTTTTAACAGTAGATCTTATCCAGTCCAGAATAGTCATTGGATAAATATATTTCTGTATTGCTATATTAACCCATAAACCCGAACCATGAATGATATCCCAGACCTTTTTTGCTGCAAGTGCCTTGGCAAATAAATTAGGGACTTTAAGTCCCCAACCACCCATAGATTTAGGCATAGCAAGAAACTTCCATGATATCTAGGGTAAACCATAAGAGTTCTGTACCCGCCCAAAGGAAGTTAAAACAAAGCTTTCTGATTTTGTCTATGACACCCATAGGTACCCAAAAATGCATCCAATAGACTCGAATGGCCTCTAAAATAGCTTTAATCAATATCAGCTTTCCTCCTTTGGAAAACCAACAGAAGCTCCATTTCTGAATCCTTTGTTCAACTTTAATAATCAGCCAATCCCAATCCCTAATAAGATAACTGCAAGGTTTAAGATGAAACCCAAGGTACTTCATACCATTTTCAATTCTATCAACAGGAAAACTGAAGATATTCTGTAATGTAATAACTTCAAAATCTTCCAAACAGGAGTAGTATAAAGAAGATTTATTAACATTTATTTGCAACCCAGATGCCTTACAAAAATGCAGTAAAATCTCATAGAGAGTAGAGAGAGATAGTTCAGAACCATCATTAACCATGATGATGTCATCCACAAAGAGAACATGAGTTAATATTGTTTCATTACCAAAATATAAACCATGATAAGTCTCATGCAGTGTAGCATGAAGAATAGCCCTCCCAAGGCCTTCAACCACAATAAGAAACAAAAGTGGTGCTAAAGGACACCCATGTCTGAGTCCCCTACTAGATTTAAAAAAATTAGTAGCAACACCATTGATGAGCAAAGAGAAAGAGACAGATGAAAGACTGCTCATAACCCATGCAATAAAGTTTCTTGCGAAACCCATTTTTGCAAGAATAACTCGAAGATAAACCTAAATAACTCGATCATAGGCTTTAGATAGATCGATCTTAATCATAACAGCTTTTACGGATTTAACATGCATATAATACATACATTCCTGAATGACACCTACAGCATCGTGTATCTGCCTTCCTAGCAAAAATCCAAACTGTTCACCAGAAATACATCTACTCAAAACCTTTCTGATTCTGATCGAGATAATATTACCAATAATTTTGTATACAAAATTACACAGAGATATAGGCCTAAAATCCTCAAAAGATAAAGGACTATCAATCTTAGGAATAAGAGCTAGAAAAGTAGAGTTAAAAACACCTCGGATCTTGCCACTTATCCAGGACGATTCAATGACTCTTAAGAGGTCTTCACCTAAAACATCAAACAGACATCTATACACCTCAACAGGAATACCATCCGGTCCAGGACTCTTATCATTTTTTCTAATGGATAAAATATGATTGATATCTTTAAGAGTAATAGCCTCCATAAGCTCAGCATTTTCATCCTCAGAAACAGAACTTGGGAAATGACCAGCACTATGAACAATTTCTGGGAGATGGAGATCAGCTTCTTCTTTAAAAAGGCTTTCAAAATGTTGAATCCCAGCCTCAGCTATAGCCTCAGATCCTTCCACAAGATTTCCAGAATCATCATATAGTTTCCATATAGAATTGCGGCATTTCCTATGAGCAGCAAATCTGTGAAAGAAAGGAGTATTATCATCACCACACCTCAACCATAACGCCCTACTTTTCTGGCGAGCCTCCTTTTCCCGGAAAAGTAGAATAGAACTCTTGTGAGATTCAATCTCAATCAATAAATCTTTATCAACCACTGATGAAATACCAGAAATATGTCTATCATGAAATCTTTTAAGCTCAAATTCAATATCAACCAAATCTTTAATGTTCTGAGCTTTTTTATTCAGTGACCACTTAGTAGCAATTACTTTAATTCGTTTAAGATTCTCACTAAATTGTGCAGCAGGAGATAAAGCAGACCGAACATCAAAGAGAACCTAAGAATATTTTAAGGCTTCAACCAAATCAATATGATCCAGCCATCCTGCATTAAACTTGAAAGGACTATTGGCCTTAGGATTCTGAGAAGAGATTTGCATAAAGACAGGTTGATGATCAGATATACCTCCACACCCAATCCATTGTTTAAGAAGGAAATCACAATCTAGGAAATCAGTCGAAACTAACACACGATCCAATCTTTTACAAATACCCTCAGATCCACCCCTACGATTACTCCAAGATGGAATAGCTACCAAAGGGTTAATGTCAACAATCCCCATACTGTCCAACAAATTGTGGAAAAAATTAGTTAATGGATCTACTTGAGCATTAACCCCCCATATTTTAGAAAGTCCCAATGAAAAATTTAGATCGCCTCCAAAGACTAAATAAGGAATCCTGAAACAGTCCGACTTGATCAAGTTATTCCAGAAAGTTTCCCTATCCTGATAGGGTGCATAAAGATTAACAAAGGATATTTCCTTTTGTAAATCAAATGAAAATAAAACAGCACACAACCCTACTTTCATAGCCCAGGAATTATGAAAAAGAAAATTACAAGACTTCCATCCCAAAATAAGTCCATCCAATCTGCCCATAGCATCCACCGAGATGAACTGCCATCCATGAATCAAAAGTTCCAAATCTTGAACCAACACACACCCCTCAATCATCGTTTCTTGAATAAAAATAACATCAACTGCATGTAGATCAATAAGTCTCTTAACTGCTAGTTTCTTGGGAAGACTAGCCAAACCCCTAACATTTAAGGACATAAGGATCATATAGAAACATTGTTAAGGGAATTTGCTCTAAGCACCCCAACACCTCTCTTTAAAGGATGTAATACATTTTCATCCCCAATCAGATCCTGATCTACTACATGATTCCCAGGTTTATCCTTTACAGGCCGAGTAGTCTCCTGAACAGATTTAGAACACGATCGAAGATTATACCCCTTGCTAACAATTTCCTTACAAGGAGATACAAAACCCAGATCCTTCAAAGACTAATTTGGAACAGAAGGAGATAAGGCCTCAGTAGAAAGGTTTAGAACTGGAGTGTTATCAAGAACGTCCATAGAATTAGAAATACTTGATTGTTTAAGATTGGCTAATGATTCAAAATCATGAAAAACTGAATGCATATCCAAATTCTCATCCACAGACAATCCATCCTTTGCTGCAGACTGAATCCCATATTTTTTGACTCTCCAAACTTTGGAAGAAGAATGTTTATTAAATGGAAGAGAGCAATCATTAGCTAGATGTCCAAACCCATGACATCTAAAGCATCTAAAAGGGATTCCCAAATAATCCAGTGGCTGAGAGAAATCACTAATACCCTTTTTAATGACCAGGTCCGCATGTAAATCCAGGTGAAAGTCTAACAGGACAAGAACCTGGCCTATGCAGTAAACCCCCGAGTTTAAATAAGTAAAATCAGTTTCCAAATGGGTTCCCAAAGTATTCCCAACAAGTCTGAAAAAATTAGCAGACCAGAATTCAAAAGGTAAATTTGGGAGTTTGATCCAAATAGGAACTTGGTCATACCTTTCCTTCTGCGGATCAAATAAGGGAGTCCACCTCTTGATAAGTAGGCCAACATTGTCCCATTTCCAAACTCCAGCTAGGATCCTATCAGCCTCTTCCACTAAAGAAAATTTAAAAGCTATCCAACCCCTTGGAAGAATATAAATCTTAGGACAAATGCTAATAATCTCATTCCAAGTCTTTATATCCCACCCATGCAGAGATTCAGCATTATAATTACGCCTTCCAAACCTCCCAACCAAGGTCAAAGAATTGGTAAGAACTATATCATTTAAAAGCACGTCTTCCCCAGAGTCATTAAAACTGGGTTTATCTTCTTAATGGACTTAGGCATCCTCTTCTTAGACAAAGATAATCCCTTGCTAACAGAAAATATAGGGACATGCACATGTTCAATATCAGAGTCTTTAGACTTGAGATATTCATGATTTGCAGACAATGGAGTACATCCCAGATCTGCATTCAAGCCTTTACTAACCTTTTGAACCATCCCAGCTTCCTGAGGACTAACCGATAAATGCTTGTCAACCTGATAACCAGAAACTTTATGAATATGATCACAAGCACCCTTTTCGTTGTTCATCATACCCAAAGAATCTGAATGGAGACCCAATCTCAAAGAATAAGGCAATATCCCATCCAAATTACTAATCACATTCAACTGTAGATCTGGTGAGACTTGCCCGCGACACTCCATGCCAGTGGAGACCTGAACAATTTCCGAACAGTCCTCAAGCTGAGGACCACAACACATGAAATCTCTATCTCCCATAACCTTCCTAGGAGAATAAACCACAGAAACACGTTTATCCTCACCAAAACCCAACCGGGAAACAGACATATGAACCATGGGGGCTGAAGCAATAGGACAAGAAAATAAAGGATTCAAATGAGGCAGAGATCGTCCACCTATATTTCCGCCATCCAGATAGCCCTCAGGAGAAATTACCTTATCCAAAGTATCATCCAGGCCAAGGACAGAACCCAAATCTCCTAGTTTAAAAGGCAACTAGGTCCCAGAGACTCGATTATCCACTCCAATATCCTGTTTAGTAACGATCAAACGCCCTGGCGGAGTACAAGCCAGGGATTTCGTCGCTCGAAGCGACATTAAGAACAAAACGAGCTAAAACCCCAACCTAGAAAGACCAAAACTAAACAATACAACACCAGAGGACTGGATAAACACCTCCTCTAAGGATATGGATCAATAAACAAGTATACACTCCTAGCCGGAAACCCCTATAATCACAGCACAAACAAAGCGAGGAAAATCGCCAACGCCATAGATAAAGTATAATATCAGACGAACAAACCAATCACCACATAACCAATGATCAATACTCAGCAAAACGAGGCATCCAAAGCATTGATGAAAGGCTTCATACAATACTAAGCACGATCCAAAATCATTCAATATTTCGAGTCGTCCACAGCATTGATGAAAGGCTTCATACAATACTCAGCAAAACCAATGATCAATACTCAGCAAAACCAATGATCATACTCATCCATAGCATTGATAAAAGGCTGCAAAAATTGCATTGAAGCCACAATGCAAGTTCATCTGAACCCTGCCAATGCCACAATGCAGGTTCATCTGAAAACCCTACCAATGCCGAATCAACTTCCAAATAAACTTGTGCCTCAATAATCTAAACTCATCCGCCAAACTACACACAACCACCAAATTCGGCTCTGTCCAAACAATTATCAGGAACAGTCCAAATTTGGCTCTGTCCAAACAATTATCACGCACAGTCCAAACTACACACAGCCACCAAAAAAATCATCCACCTCTGAATCTCGACCAAAATCACCTTCAGTAAGAATCCCACCAGAAGGAAATCGATACAAGAGAACACCTAAAACCAACCAAATCCAGATAACCAGGAGAAAAAACCCAGCATACCCTGGTTCAGCACCCCCGCAATACGACCAAGTGACTCCGAAAACACCGAAAGCATCCAAGACACCAGTAATTCCCCAGAATATATTGAAGGATTATCCAAGACCCCAATAAAGCATTGAAAACCCAAAAAAATCCAAATTCCAGAATCCCGCTAGCCAAAGCAGTTCCAAAATGGAAATATGGCTGACCAATACTACACAGATAATCTGAAAAACCGCCAACACCAAGACAGGATAATCTCCAGATCAGGATTCACACAGCATTCCAGCACGGGATAAACGCCCTCATCACAGCAAACAAATGTGAAAAAACAAAACCCACTAACTTGGAGTGTGCATTCAAAACCCTTAAAACGCCTTGCACCCGAAACACGACCAGAAACCCACATCACACCAGAGCATAAACCAGAAACCTCTCCTCTGTAGACGAGATTAACAAATGGGAAGACATTCGAATAACATACAATTGACGTCGATACCCAGAAAAATGTGGCGAATCCATAGCTCAAACGATAAATGTCTTCGGATAGTACACTAAAGAGCAATTAATTCCACACCAGCACAAAATCAAATCGAATCATGGGCAATAAACCACTGCATATTGGAACTATCGAGAAATACCAAACAAACGGTCAAGAAAAGCTCCAGAAAACCAAAGAATGGCCAAGCTTCCAAACTCCAGTTCACCGGAAAAACGCTTCAAGAAAACCATTTAGCCCTAATGTGTGCTAGCTACCTACCCTAGTCCACTGTATTGAAATCATACCAACTATCATGTTGACTTGCTGATGTAACAAATTCCTTTCACTTTTGATCTTATAGATTAGGTTTGATGACCTCCTTATAATATATTAATTTTCTTTTAGCCTTTAAATCTTTCTCACACCACAATTTCTCTTTAAAATTAGAAGTAACAATATGTTTAATGTTATTAATATTTTGCAATGCAACATTTTTGTCAATCTTTCAGTGGTTTAACCAGGCCCTGGTATCTTTATACCACCCTCACTTGAGCCCCTTAGGTGGTTTTGGATGGAATTAAAAGTTAGCATAGGGAGTCTATGGTCTCTCATGTTATTGATTTTGTGTTTCTGCAATAAGAGCCTAGTCACAACTAGTTCTCAATAGGGAGAATATGGTATGGCGTATTGCTTTTAATTTTGAGGTTATACGTTATAAAACGCTTATGAATTTGCTCAACCTTTCTCTATGATTCTCTAGAGATGCCGCAACCCCAAACCTCACAACCATACAAGATAACATGAGTGACTAAAGTTTCAAAGAGGAACTTGTTTTTATCCCACATCACAAGGTTTGCTACTTTACAATTAATTTCAAGACCAAAATAAGCTTTCCACCCTCCATTAATCATTTTCTCAATGCTATAGTTCCAATTGAGCTTGTGATGAATATCAATTCCTAGGTATTTGTAAGAAGACACTTCCTCCAAGTTTCTATTGTCATACACAAAATTAACATAAGTGTCCTTGGATTTGATAATCATAACTTTTGTTTTGTTAGTGTGGACAATAAATATATTCGTATTGATTATAATAGTTATGGTTCATTATCAACATCGAGTGAGGTATATAACTAAAGCAAATGATGTTTGGGATCAAACTCAACACTACCTACTTGGAAATCAAAACACTCAAGCACTCAAGCTAGCCCATTAATCTTGTTACATCTAAATGTTATTTTTTCATTTTTTACATAAGAATTGTAATTGTCAACAATTGCATGAGCTAAGAAAACTCTTTAATCTTTGTTTGACGAAGTGAGAGTGCTTACAATGTAAAAGGGTTGGTGGAGTTGAAGTCATGGTCAAAATTATTATGTGAATTGTTCTAAACAAGTGGTATTATACAACAAATGGTACAAATGAATTCTTAATTTATTTTTTTACAATTTATTTTTTTACAATTTATTTTTATACATTTTTTAGATTTATCTTTTAAATTTTTTATTGATAATTTTCTTTAAAATATTTTTTTTTTAATTTTTTGAATTTTCTTTTTGAATTTTTTTAATAAATTTTGG
Source organism: Pseudotsuga menziesii (assembly GCA_001517045.1). Lineage (NCBI taxonomy): Eukaryota > Viridiplantae > Streptophyta > Pinopsida > Pinales > Pinaceae > Pseudotsuga > Pseudotsuga menziesii. Next base: position 16,825 of record LPNX010114275.1, read on the forward strand.
ATTTTTGGATTTTCACTTTTTTGAATTTTTTTTAAAGTTGTATCTTTTTAAAATTTTAAACTTGAATAAAATTGATAATTATTTAGGAGCTCCGCTTTTGAATCCATGGATCGATTTAGGGTTTCGATTACAATTATATGACCTATAGTTTATTTTGGCGTTATTTTTTGTGTTTTTGAAGCAAAAAAATGAATTTCATGGTTTAATGTACGGTTTTATTATGAATTATATCATAAATGTGTTTGTTTTATATGGAAAGAGAGGTGAAATAATTTTGTGTTTAACTAAGTGCTAGTTATATATAGTGTTATTGAGATATTTAATAAATACAATTCTAAATTATGATACAATGACATAATAATGCAATTTTTTGAAAAAGTGTTCTATCGGTAGCATTAGTTTTCAATTCAAAGCTTGATTTTAAGGTTATTGTAAATAACATTAAAGACTATTTTTGTCCATGTCCACATTTTTAGTCCCCCCCAAAAAATAGTGCTACTCGTAGCACCATTTTTTGATTTGGAGGTGTTTTCTGGTGTTTATTTTTTTCACAAAAATAGGTGTTTTTATGGCTAGAGTTCTCATCTTGAGTATAAAGTTATCGTCAAGTTATATAACATGTGGAAGGTGGGAAACAAACTTTTGGTGTTTGATTTACTAATAGGAATGACATTCCCAACCAATACTTGCGTAAATGTCAGGGCCTTAACCTCTTCCTCGTAATTCTATAGTTATGTATACATAAACACTCTACTATTTTTTTGTTTATCTATGCTTGTCTCTGATGAAGTAAAGGTACGAAGAGTTGGGCCTCAAACTAATCAAGCTTGGTGATGACTTTCTTCACCGACCCAAGCAACCTCCTATAACAAATTAAGTAAAGAAATACGACAGAATATATATATATATATATCCTATTAAGCTTTTACTAAAAAGAAAACACCTTTCAAGCAACAAAAGGAACAAGATGATGAACCATTTCTTAATGCCTTTACACTCTCCTCGAAATAAATAACCACCAAGTAGAAGGTTTGATAAAAAATTAATCAATCCTCTTCTCAGCCAACCATAATTCCTAACAATAATTAGTAAAAATATCAAATAACTGTCAACAATTGAATGAGCTGAGAAAACTCTTTAATCTTTGTTAGATCAAGTGACAGTGTTGACAATGTAAAGGGGTTGGTGGAGTTGAACTCATGGTCAAAAGTATTTTTTTAATTGTTGTAAACAAATGGTATGCTACAACAAATGGTAGATATGGAATTTGTTTGTGGATATAAATCTCTTCTTGTGGGTGCAATACAAAGAAGATCAAGAAAAAGGAAAACATTTCCCAAATATCAAGATATGTATTAGAGAAAATTTGGTATCTAAAATGGGCATTATAAGAAAAAAGAGTCCACCAAAATTGGCCTCATAAAAAAACAACCAATACAATTTGAAAAAACAAATCAACCATAATGGTGTACTTGGCATATTTGTCATAAAAAAACTACTTTTTTCTTATCATTCTCAACATATATGCTTTTTTCTGTAGGGGTGTAGCTAAATCGGTGATTTGTTTCATATGAAGTACATGTTTTAAATGGAGGTCATGTGTTCAAATCACCTCGTCTTACTCGTTCCCCATGCGTGCGGGTTGTGTGGGTGCACCTAGGGATATAGTGGCAGCGGTATTGGATCCTTGGACCTCGTGTCACGTGAGTACCAGCCCAATCCCTTGTTGTCGATTCCACTAGTACAAAAAAAACATATATCCTTGTGGTTTTTCTCAAATTTCAAGTAGAAGCACTTGTTAGGTGTGGAATTCGATTATACATCCAATAAATACTCACACTTCATATTTTGGATGACCCCAGCCAAAAAAAATGTTTTTAGATTATCTTCTATTCTATTTTTATGATGTAGTAGATTTGACCATTTTAACATTGGGCATTCCCCATATTTCCTCTAAAAGTTCATCAGTTTTTTTGAAATTATATACACATTTTGATTATATTTAATAATTATGAAGTCTGATGCACACTTGAAACATGATAAGGTATTAATAATAATGTTCATCAATACAGGAATACACTTAGAGTCTTCACGGCCACTGACATTCTACATATAGCATCTTCATCGTGTATACTATATCGAGGCTACATTTCATGTGGGAATCAATCATGCAAAGTGTACTATTCTTTCGTTTTTAACCATGAGAACAACAACCTTGCAAAAATATATCCAGCAGCCGCTTTCAAACAAATCCAAATTTAGTTTTCTAAGGGGTAGTGTTTTTTTTGTTTCTTTGTGGTTTAGAAACATGAAAAGGCATGAAGGAGAATAAAAGATGGACCACCTTGAATGTGTCATTTGGTTATTTTTTCTCACACTCTCGTTCTTTACTCTAACATCACCCTCATTTCGACAAGGAATAAAGAAATTTTCCAATTGTCAATTTTAAAGATTAATTCAAAATTGATCTAATTTAAGAATATCAAAATAAAATCCACGTCAATGTAAACATCCCTTGGGCTATTAGAAGCTCAACAGTAGTCAACAACAATGATGGCAGCACGTGATTACTATTTCTATGTCTCAAATTGGTGTACACACTTGTAATTCCACTTGTGCTTTATATTTTGCATTAATATTATATGTTCTTGTTGTGACTAAATTAATAGAGAACCGAGAAGGTACAAGGTTCGATTCCATTACTAAATTTGAATACAAATTTTGAACTTTTGTTTTCGCAAAAGCAATGAAATATAGAAAAAAAAAACGTTGAGAAAAACATCACCACTTTTGTGATGACACATTATTACCACATGTCATGATCACATCTATTTTGTGCTTTCTCTTTACGTTGTAATTTTAGTGGTAAATGCTTAGTTGTTTTTCTTAGTATCTAAGGTCTTAGCTTTTATTCTTAAATTTGAGTGTTGTGGTTATAAAGTTTTACTCCATTAAAATATGTTAGTAAGTATAAATTTATGAATATGACTATAGATTTTTATTCATTAAAATATGGAAATTATGGTTGTAGTATAATATTTGTTATAAAAAAAACAACACTTTAATTTGAATGTTCATTCAAATTTTAAATTTAGATACAATAATAATTAAAAAAATGTCATATATATTAAATTTAATTTTGATATTGATTAACATTAATTTCTAAACATATGTAGTTTTGAAAAATTCTTTATGTAATATAACAACAAAAAAACCTCAAATTATATAATAAATAGAAACCGAACATATAAAATTATTTTTATTTTTCAAGGGGATAAATAAAAACCATGACACCACAATTTGTATAAAATGAAAATGCATAAAATTTGAAACAAGAGCTAATGCATGTTCAAAGATGAACTCTTTGCAATATATTGGTTTTCCTTAGGAACTAATAAATAGTTGAAGATTTGTTTAGGAGGTAAGGTGATGAGTTCTAAAATTTGTTTAGTGAATAATGAAAAGAGTTCTAAATTTTGTTTAGTGAGCAATGTAAAGAGTTGTTATTCATATCATCACGGTTTAAATATTTTTGAGATATGTTTGTAATTTGTGGATAGAAGTGTTTATTCTTAAATGTAGTTAGAGGTATATATAAGTTTTGATTGATTTTAGTAGAGTAAATATCCCAAATTTTATGGTTAATTAGTTAAAAAATAATTTCTATAACATGTGACATGTATTTGTTTCATTGTAATATAATTAGGTACAATTTGTTTGTTTTCAATAAAAAGATTTAAATTAAAAAAAATAAGAAATAAATATGTTTTCAAGAATTATATAGGACAAAATGACATGTTCATATGTAAAATCAAAACTCAAAGCTAGACATGCAAAGGAGAGATAGAAATTCAGTGTGTGCAAGAAGTTGAGGGACCTTTTTGTGCACGTTAGATGCAATAGAAACCTGAAAAATCAGGCATCCCTCAACTTACTTTGATTTTTTGAGATAATTATGCGAAATATCTTGCATTGAGTAAAAAACATGAAATGTAGGAAATTGAATCACCTTTCCTAATATATAACTTTTATGTATCAAAAATTTGCATAGCTATGTCAAATTTCATTTTTTCTAACAGGCACTTTTTATTTTTCAAGGAAATTATAAGGTATATGTTTTTGTGGGTGCAGCCTCTGAGGGCCTAAATGATCGAATCAAGCTACAAAAATTGAAATCCATGTAGAGAACCCATAGCACTAGTGCGGCACTATTTTTTGAAAATTAAATTAGTAATTTTATAATATTTTTATAATTGTCTAAGTGAGAAAACCTCGAAAATGGTACGTGTTTTGTGGGTGCAGCCTTTGAAAGTCTTATTGCAAAAATCAAGAAATGGGGTTTTGATAGAACGTAGAGGTTAGTGTCTTCTTATGCACCATACAATTTTTGTTTGAAGTGATCAAGAATTGAAAAAGTTATAGAAGAAACACTAACAGTGTGTTTTTTGAGTTAAGGAGTGATGACAGAAGATAAATAAGAAAAAAATAGAAAAAATTATGTATTCTTGTTAAAATTTACATATTTAGAATCTGCAAAAAAAACCATATCTGTTTCTAAAATCTCATAAAAAATGGAGGTGTGCAGCACCATCAGACAAACTGTTAAACACGAGCATATTGAAAATATGGATATAATGGTGAATTTGCCATGGTTTATCATACTCCAAGGCATAGGCATGTTAATCCGAAGCAAAGTACAAAGCAGACACATAGGAATAGGAATTCCACGAAAGCATGGGTGGAGGCTCGGTCTTATCATTTGGAGGGAAAAAAAATTTTAATTTAACAATATGCGCGCGCGATTTAACACTCCAAAACGCGTGCGCGTTATATAAATACAAAACGTGAGCGCGTTATGTCCATATAAATCGCATGCATGATATGTGAAACCAAAAAAATAGTGCCAACAGGGATCAAGATTGAAGGGCTGGTCTTAATTTCATATAGAAGTTTATATATTCATTCAGCCCTTCATTGATGAAGGGCTTTCAAAAAGTTTACATTTCAAATGACAGTAATAAATTAATTGTACATTTCATTCACTTGATGACAAAAATTAAAAACAAAAAATTAAATTGCAAAATGGGATTTGTCATTTTAATGAGATTTGTAAAATTGCACAACTGAATGTATATCCCTGCCTACATTGTGTTCAATCTATTTGATTGAGGAATAAGTCTACAATTGCTAAAACGCTTTAAGGTTTATAATAAAAAAGGAACTCAAACAGATAGTCAAGCCGGATAGTACAATCTATGGCTATAAATTTGGAAGTATGGATTGAGGCCGAAAAAACGTGGTCACTTAAGAGACCATTCTTGATGGCGTTGAAGGAATTCAAAACAAGAGGCAGCCTATGCTAGAACTCCAAAGCTTCAGTCATAAAATAAAATCTATAGAGGAAGAAGAATCAACCAAAGCTGAATGTTTTGAGATTACTGAGAAATTGATAAAGTATCGAAAAGATGCATCCACCATGGGAAGAACCTTGGATCCATATCTCTATGGAATTTGTATTGTGTGTGCCTCATCATCAAAGAGTTATGATTATTAGTTGCTGAGCGACAGATTTTCCAAAATGGTCCATTTCCTTACAAGTAAGAATACAATGTCAGTAAGATTGTTGTTTGCTAGTGTGTTCCTTAAGGAAATTGTTCGGAAAAAGTTATTTGAATCTTATAAAACATGGGTCGCCAAGAAAGCACTGATGAAGTATAGTATTAGTGGGTTGGGTGTGCATCCTGAAGTCTGAACCTGAACCAGGAGTTTGAGAAATTTTCAAAAAAGGCGAGAATGATGTAGACCACGACAGAAATTTTAGGGCCAATTGGGCCTGTTCAGTTTCTAAATGGTCTGCAGTCATTAATCTAGTATTATGAATTGCATGTTGTAGCTGATGTAGTTGGATTTTAGATTTTTATGCAGCTGCATCAATCAATTTAGTGTTGAATTTAATAGTAGACAATTTAGATTTCTTGATTGAGAATTTTAAGGAATTAGTCGAATCGCATGTTGAACTTTTCTAGAAATAGAAGTAGTTTTACAAGTCATCCTTTTAAGAGGGAAAAATAGGATGAATGAAAACCTCTGTAAGGAAATGGAGGAAGCTTGTAGAAAAGGATAGAAGAACAAAGTTTTTCTTTTCAGATTTGCTCATGTGATCATTATGGACCATGCCTACTCACATTGTGTTTTAATTTTCTGGCTGGATCTTCCTATTGAAACGAGTATTTAAGTTGTTTGAGAGAATCATAGGGCACGGTTCATTTTAACAATTTATTTCCTATATGTGTGGCAGAGAAAGCGCAAAACATTGTTCGTTTTAATAATGTGGCAGAGAAAGCGCAAAACATTGTTCGTTTCAGCCAAGGGCACGGTTCATTTTAACTATTCATTGTTCGTTCTACCTCAAGCTGGAAGCATTGCCCCCACAGAACACGTCTCAAATAACGAGCAGAACATGTTGCCTTGGCTGATGAATCTGTGAGCAATAAAAATATCTCTCCGGGCATCCCCCACCGTGCTTACGGGCATTGCCTTGCTAGCGTGAATTCAACCATGTGTATTTATTTATAAGATCCTGAGGTGCTAAGTAAGGTCATTGTATGTGAATTAGTACTTATTCTGATAGAACCTTAGCAAGTAGTACCAACCTAAGCGATTAATGAAGCTAGTGATATAGGGAGAAACGGTTCTTGGTCTTTAGGTAACTATCAAGGTAGCAGCAGGCATGAAAAAGGTAGGGCCCAATCCTACTCTTGCAGTATATTCAAAATACTACATGCTCTCCCCATCGTATTAGCAGAGTAGTAAGCCTAGGTAACTGGAAGTTACCAGGCCACATAATCTCGTTAATCTCGTTGTTGCCCAGGCCTATCTCAAGTTTTACTTCCGGAATGGCTTCATAACCGCATGCACATTAAAAAAAAACCCACAGCTTACCTTCACGAAAGGATTCATAACGCATGTACATTAAGACAAAGACTCACAGCTTACCTTCAACCAAATGATTCAAGAAGGGATGCAATTTTTTTTTAAAAATCACAGCTTACCTTCATTAAAAGGGCATTCCTGCCAGGCAAAGTGTTCCTTTGCATTATCGATTTCGCAGGGCCTCTCTGTAGACAACCCAGCCATACGTCACTTGCAACAACTTGGTCTTGGTTTGCCTTATTCAACATTATGTTTATAAACGATACTCAAATGATCTAATCTCTTCACATTCCTCACTCACTTACTTACCCACCTCAAAAGTAGCACTGCAGCTATGTAAGATACTTGCAGAGAAGTTTGAGCAGCCAGAGCCACCAACCGGCACTCATAAATCCCAGGAAGCCACTACCTCCAAGTCTCCCAGCATTCCACAATACGCCAAGCATTATCCCATTACCGTGCATCCCCATTCAGGTAAATCCGCTTTCCTGGTTAGCTTTACCCAGTCCACATAGCCCAAGGAACAATAAAATCCCCAGTGGATGCGGCTGGGAGTCTTGATTAAGAAATCCCTTATACCAACAGTTTTGGCAAGGATCTGAAAAGATCGCATGACACTTAATGACAGTTTTGGCAAGGATCTAGAAAGATAGCATGACAGATAATCAGATGCTCCTTAGCTCCTTCAATGGCGACATCTGATGCTCCCACAGGTGCTTTATATGATACACAAATAATAAATCC
>LPNX010114275.1:25159-35566 GCA_001517045.1 Pseudotsuga menziesii
TCGTCATCATCATCATCATCATCACCGTCAACATTATGAACATCACCATCCTCATCATCATCGTCATCCTCATCACCACCATCCTCATCATCATCGTCATCCTCATCACCATCAACATCATGAATATCATCATCATCATCCTCACCATCACCATCGACATCAACATCATGAACATCATCATCATCATCATCCTCCTCATCATCACCATCGATGTCATGACGATGATGATGAGGATGATGAATGATGATGATGATGAATGATGATGATGATGATGATGATGACTTGAATGATGATGATGACCATGTTGAACAATGATGATGATGATGATGATGATGATAATGATGACCATGATGAACATCATGAACATCGTGAACATCGTGAACATCATGAACGTCATCATCATCACCATCAACATCATGAACATCATCATCATTCATCATCATCATCCTCATTATCATCATCACCATCAACATCATGAACATCATCACCATCATGCTCATCATCATCCTCATCCTCATCATCGTCATCACCTTGATCATCATCACCATCCTCACCTTCATCATCGTGAACATCCTCATCATCATCATCACCATCATCATCATGAACATCATCATCACCATCCTCATCATCATCATCACCTTCATCATCATCGTCATCATCATCATCATCATCATCACCATCAACATCATGAACATCATCATCACCTTCCTCATCGTCGTCCTCATCCTCATCATCATCATCATCACCATCAACATCATGAATATCATCATCATCATCCTCACCATCACCATCGACATCAACATCATGAACATCATCATCATCATCATCATCATCATCCTCCTCCTCACCATCAATGCCATGAACATCATCATCATCATCATCACCATCAACATCATGAACATCATCATCATCCTCACCATGAACATCACCTTCATCATCGTCATCCTCATCATCATCATCATCCGCACCATCAGTTTCATGAACATGATGATGATGATGATGATGATGATGATGAGGATGAGGATGATGAATGATGATGAATGATGATGATGATGATGATGATGATGAATGATGATGATGATGATGACTTGAATGATGATGATGATGATGATGATGAATGATGAATGATGATGACTTGAATCATGATGATGATGATGATGATGATGTTGAGCATGATGACTATGATGATAATGATGATGATGATGATGATGATAATGAAGAATGATGATGATGACCACGATAATGATGAACAATGATGATGATGATGGTGAAGATGTTGAGCATGATCAATATGATGATGATGATGACCACGATGATGACGATGATGATGATAATGATGTTAAGCATGATGACAATGACCACGACAATGATGATGATGAACAATGATGATGATGATGATGATATTGAGCATGATGACTATGATGATGATGATCATGATGATGATGACCACGATGATAATGAAGAATGATGATGATGATGATGACCACAATGATGATGACCATGATGATGATGATGATGATGAACAATGATGATGATGATGATGATGATGATAATGATGACCATTCTGAACATCATGAACATCGTGAACATCATGAACATCATGAACGTCATCATCATCACCATCAACATCATGAACGTCATCATCATTCATCATCATCATCCTCATTATCATCATCACCATCAACATCACGAACATCATCACCATCATGGTCATCATCATCCTCATCCTCATCATCGTCATCACCTTCATCATCATCACCATCCTCACCTTCATCATCGTGAACATCCTCATCATCATCATCACCATCATCATCCTCACCATCACCATCGACATCAACATCATGAACATCATCATCATCATCCTCCTCCTCATCATCACCATCAATGCCATGAACATCATCATCATCATCATCACCATCAACATCATGAACATGATGATGATGATGATGATGATGATGATGATGACTTGAATCATGATGATGACCATGACGAACAATGATGATGATGATGATGATGATGATGATGTTGAGCATGATGACTATGATGATAATGATGATGATGATGATGATGATAATGAAGAATGATGATGATGATCACGATGATGATGACCACGATAATGATGAACAATGATGATGATGAACAATGATGATGATGATGATGATATTGAGCATGATGACTATGATGATGATGATGATGAGGATGATGATGACGACCACGATGATAATGAAGAATGATGATGATGATGATGACCACGATGATGATGCCCATGATGATGATGATGATGATGAACAATGATGATGATGATGATGATGATGATGATGACCATGATGAACATCATGAACATCGTGAACATCATGAACATCATGAACGTCATCATCATCACCATCAATATCATGAACATCATCATCATTCATCATCATCATCCTCATTATCATCATCACCATCAACATCACGAACATCATCACCATCATGCTCATCATCATCCTCATCCTCATCATCGTCATCACCTTCGTCATCATCATCATCCTCACCTTCATCATAGTGAAAATCCTCATCATCATCATCACCATCATCATCATGAACATCATCATCACCATCCTCATCATCATCATCACCTTCATCATCATCGTCATCCTCATCATCATCATCACCATCATCATCATGAACATCATCATCACCAACCTCATCATCATCATCACCTTCATCATCATCGTCATCCTCATCATCATCATCATCACCATCAACATCATGAACATCATCATCACCTTCATCATCGTCGTCCTCATCCTCATCATCATCATCACCTTGAACACGATCATCATCATCATCAACATGATCATCATCATCACCATCAACATCGTCAACATCATCACACTAGTGGAAAATGAGAGATTAGTGACCAGGAGACCAAAACTTTTGGTCACCACAGTTTTTTTCAAGGGATAAATGACCAAAATTGATAAATTTATGTGAGCTAACTATAAAAGACCAAGATAAATGACCACTTTTGGTCACGTGTAAAAACTAAACTGAAAAGACCAAGATAAATGACCAAATTTGGTCACGGGGTATCTAGACTAAAAATGACTACATAACAATTGGTCATTATTTGGTTATTTTTAGTTGTGTCACTCCAGCAATGGAAAATTACAATTTTGACAATGAATTTGTACAATTTACTAAATTCTAACACGACATGTGGATTCAGAGGGGGTCTCTGAATCCATCTGCTGTGTTAGAATTTAGTAAATTATAGACCTCCTCATTTATGACAACTTAGCTATTGACACCAATTTAACTATCATGATAAAAAACGTTTGATACACTACTAAACTAGGATTGGTTTTGAAACAATTTTTTAAGACAATAATTTAATTAGGTCTCTATTCTACCGACTTTTTTCTTTTCCTTTTCATTTCATTTTTTTTTTGTCTCAAGAGGAAAGTTATGGTGGCAAGGTGAAGCGTAATTGGGGGTGATAACATTTTGGGTTTCAGTAAAACATTACTTTTCATTTTGCTGGAAAATGGATGGGTTTTACAGAGCGGCTGATTGGAAATGGTTTAGGTTGATAAAATTCCAGATTCAGGGATTGTTTGCAATCAAGATTGAGACAACTAATTATTGTAACAGAGCCCATTTAACAAGTGTTTTCTTTAATATATCAAACAATTTCCTTAGTAATCCCATCGATGAATATGTTTTCATGCAGAAGAACCCAAATGAACTCTGTTCTTCTATGAAGTACTTGGCTCTTCCTAGCTATCAAGTGGGGAGTTAACCCCAAATGGGTACTTGAACCCTGGTTTTAGGTTCTTTTGGGTACGTTTTGGTTCTTTTGTGTTCTCAAGGGCCACATTCTCTACAAAAAAATGCTAAATTTTAACTTACAAAAGCTAAAAATAACAAGGGAAGGGTGGGTTCCTCCCCCCAAACCCTAATCTTTCACTTACCTCACATTATCATGCACTTAAATGGGAAAATCAGCCTCTTATTTTTACCATTATATTTCTAGTAGTGAAGGGGGAGAAACAATCTAATAGTAAAGGGAGAAAATAGTCCAACAATGAAGGGATTTTGTTGCTATATTAATGTTTATTAAATTTATTTAGAAAATATTAATCCTTACACTTTAAATGGCCTTGTACACTTACTTTCACCAATATTGATGTTTAGGTATTTGACAGAGTTTAAATTTGTTTGTCATATATTGGCCAACCACTAATACTTGAGATGTGGCAAACCATCCCAGACTGGAAACTAATTCTTAAAATTGCATGTACCATTCTACTTAATAATATCATAGTATTGAAAACAGTGATAGAAAGAATTATATATTTTAGTGGTTTGCTCATTTCTTTTTACTTTTTGAGACATTTTGTCATTTGGCCAATGTATAGACAAAACAACATTACCACGAGCCTGTTTTTTACCGCCAAGTTCAATTGTTCATTATTTGAAGGCGTCTTTCCCTTTATCTACCCTGAAATTATTTTTGGATTGCTGGAGAAAGGAATCATCAATTTTTTGCGCAGAAAGATGCTTGGAAAATGGAGCAAAACGACCTTAATACGAGGTTCTTCTTATTTATTTTCAAGTCTTATTTGTTAGTTGACCTGGGTTTTGGGGTTTCAATAAGCTCAGCATTTTAGTTTGTGTTGGACGTGCCTCGGATTTGAACCTTACTTTTTATTTGCATAATCAAGGCCTCAAACAATCGTTACTAATGAACCCAAATTGAGTTTTTTGGGGTTTTGCACAGCAAATTAATGTTTTCAGTAGGATTTGGTGTTTGATGGGTTTCTGCTACAATTGAATGATACAGAGTTGGCCATAACAGAACTTTTTGTTTTTATTTTGAGTCTCACAGCAGTTTGAATCACTTGTCGAGTCTTGGTTTGGAAACTGGTAATGAGATTATAGAAATTAAAGAGTATATTGGCAGAGGTTTTTGAAGATCTTCCCGGGATTACATTTATATTCACAATGGATTTTAAATATCTTCATGAGATTGCTTATGCTGGGTTATTGGGGTTACGAATTCCTTCATCTATTAATAACTTTGATCTTTGTGAAAGATTACGGTCATTCAAAAGAAAGGGCTTAATGTTTTGAAATGAACAATATGGGATCTAGGCACCAATTGATTTGAGTAACCTGTTGAATAGTTGATAATTGAGACTGAAGATCATTCAAACATTTTGCAAATATTATATACGATTTCTTGAAGTAGAATATTGGATGAGTTAGTGAGTAGCAGAGTTTGCATCAAGTGGTGAAACATATGGGTTGGTTTTTGTTTGAGAAAATGGTCGTCCATCAAGCATTTTAGCCGAGGGACAGAGTTGGTTTCAGACATCGCGGATAGCCCGTGCAAATTTTTTTGAAGATTGTGCCTTTTATAGGAAAGTGCCCTTAAGACAGACCACGATCAAGTCCAAGCCAATGCTCTGAAGGAGAAGCATCGTCTTGTATTTATTTCATTGTTCATCAAGTCCAAGCCGTTTACGAGATTTGCTAAAGAACGTCTTACATTGAATTTCTGTTCTAGAATGGACATAATGGGAAATTTTTCCAAAATCCTTACCAAACATGGCCACGGCACTGATAAAAATACCCTTTTCATCATCAGTCCAATCTACATTGATGTCCTCGCAATTTTCTTTGGAAGAATATTGTATTTAAATATTTTCAACAGCTTCAGATGTTAAGGTATGATCAGTATCATCATTTTTCTTCCTGTGTTGACTGGAGAAACCTTTCTCCTGAATACTTTTAGATAGATCAACTCCAGTTGTAGTAACACATGATCCTACTGCTTCACGAGAAAAAGCACCACATATCCCTGCCAAGACATCCACTGCAGCAGTGCTTTCATGGTCCAAATAAGAATTGACTATTCTTTTGTTAGATGTGTCCATGAAAGGCTGACTAGTAAATCTTCCATGATCAAAGCGCATGCCCATTAGTGGCCTTCCAGCATAATTTTGCAATTTATGCTGAATACCCACTGCCTGATTACTGGCATCTTTTAATTCATCCAGTGAAGCTGCATTTGACTCTCTATGCTGATTATTTCCTGAGGTGGTGAGGTAAGTACTTACACAAGAATAATCTCTTTCATTATGCACTTTATGCATTTTATTTATTTTCATAAAGTCTTCTGCCTTTTGATTTTTATAGAAAAACTCAACACAGTCTACTGTAGTCTTGTGATCCAAAAAATAAGGAATTTTGCTGAAGTTCTTACCAAATGCATCAAACTTCTCTTGGAAAATGCCCTTCTCCTCATGCATCCAAGGGTTAACCTCGGTATGTTATTTCTCAAAGGAAATAGGATCTCCCACTAAGCCATTCATTGATATAAATCTTGAAAAGCATTTCTCACCATCATTCAATGCTAATGCGGGCATCTTTAAAATGCTCTTACAGGGCTCGTCCTTAGCATTTGATAGCACTTTACTTTCCAATCGGATTGCTTCGTCAGTAGGTGCTGATGTCAAATTTCCTGCTGAAATTGGCCATAAACAAATTTCATTTATAAGACTTTTTCTGCATTAAAAACAAATGAATATAACATTTCAAGTAGATAAGTAAATAATGAAATAGTAGATTCAGGCCATATACAGCTACCCCAAACAAACACACATTACTAATGTGGATCTTTATCAAATAATTGGCATGATCTATGATCAACACCATGGGATCAATTGCTCATCATGCAATATAAATGAGTTTTGTCCTCGGTAGTTTTTGTCTTGCTGTATGTTTTGTCTATAGTGGAATTTGTTTATCATGGATTTTGTCATTTAATGGAATGTAACTCTCATCTAGGTGTCATTTGTAATTGTAACTCCTCAAGATATTATTTTACCAATTACATCAGGTCTTATTTGTGTGGAGAAAGGCCTTCACCCATTAAAGGCCTTCCATTCTTGCAAGCAATTGTAAAAAAATTCTTAAACTGTACTTACAGGCCCAGAAATACTGATATTAGAGATACGATGTCGTGTTTCCCTAACAAGTTCCTAAAGTTTCCTCCTCTGTATATCAAGATATATTTTCTATTTCCTCAACTTGTTCCATCTCTAGTCCTTATCAACAGATATCAGAACCTAGAGATAGGCCTCCTTTCTTAAATTAGTTCGTCAACCCCAGGATTCTCAACATCTTGCTCCACAACTGAGAACCTATTTTTTTAATCAGTGACTCCAGAGTCCATACTTGCAGCTAAAATTTGAAATTCATTATCTGGCCGCTCCATGGTCATAGGACATGACCAAGTCTACCCAGACTTGGAAGTTAGACCAAACCGAACTCCGAAATGAATCAGTTCATACTAGACCCAGCCAGATCTAGTCAGACCTGTCAGTCCCAAGTTTGACCCAGTTTGTCCAGGCCTGATCTGACAAAACTTTGCCAGACATAGCGAGTGTTGATCAGACTTAGACAGGTCAACTCCAGCCAAAAGTTCGATGGGTTCCTGTCAAAGAGTATATAGAATTCAATTCCAGCCAGTACCCATAAATTTGTTAGCTTGAATTGATAAAATTTCAATAGCAATCAACCAAATATTTATATTTTCTTGAAAATGTGTGTAATGTTGTATGTTTCTATTTGTCAGGTTGACCCTGGAGCCCCAAGTCATAAGTCCAGTTTGACCCCTCCACCAAAAAGAGTGTGAATTTGGTTCAAACCATATTTCTCAAATTCTCAACCCTCTCTGCACCAGTTTAAATAAATAAACACAGCTAACTGTGTAGCTGATTGGAATGCTGGCATTACTGGATCTTTCTGCATTGACTCTTGACGGTAGCAGGTCTCTTTTTCTTGCACCTTATTGAGGATCTGGTTGCAGCTTATGATGGTTTCCTACGTTGTTCCACTCAACAGCTTACCTTGACAGCAGCAAAGTTCGAAGTTCTCTTTGCCACTTTATCCAGGATTTTCAAAGTTGTCATTAAGGGGGAATGTAATGTACTGCCATCTTCTGTGATGTAATGATTATCTACTGGCCATATTTTTCCGTTGTATATCCTATCATTATGATAGTTGTGAGCACATAATTCTGAGGCATTTGTACACACAACGAGGCATCATTAGACTTGTGTAGAGACAAGTATAAGGCCAAAAGATTAGACATTAGAGAGACAAGTCTAAAGCTAAAAGATTGGAAATTAGAGAGAAGTATATGGAAGAAGAAGTAGAAGTCATCAAAGTCTCCAACTCCAATAGTACTAGCATTCAATACTCCAATACTTATAACCCACAGCTTGGGCTCAAGGTTAAAATATACTTCCACCAATAATGGAGCATTGTTCATACAAAGCTGCCAAATTAAGGATCGACTGGAAAGATCAAGGTCCAACTCACAAAGTCTGGTCAAGTCACTCAAATTGCCTACCAACAACAACCTTAAACCTACAACCTAGAATAGATGAAGAAGAATAGCCAGCTAATGTTTCAACAAAGTTTATAATGTCAGTCATCAAAGTATCCAACTCCATTACTCCATTACATTTCAGATGGTATTTCGCAATTCTGAAATGCCAAGTCACGTTTCATTGGAGTTTCCACACAAAATGGGTGTGATTTCACATGTTTTGATTGCATTTTGACTAGGGAGTTGACCATGGGGACTCAGCCAAGTGCTTTTATCTGACATTAACCCTAGTTTCACATTGAATAAACTTTTAGAAAACCCTCACAGACTATCTTTGTTCTAAATAAACAATTTGACTCTCATTCTTTTTCATACTTGCTTCAACAACATTTGAACAAAGGGGTTTCCTGCCAAGGAAAAGCAATTTCCTTGTGTTTTGGAGCATTTTGATCTGGGTTTGGTGTAGTTGTAGTGATTGTGGACAGCAAGAGGGTTGTGCCAAGGTTCATTTCCTCACACTTTCTTCAACAAAATTTGAGAAAAAGTGTTTCATGTAGCTACAAGAAACATTTTCTATGTTAAAATCCGGCTAGCAAACCCCATGCTAGTGCCAACAGCCCACAACCCAAAACCTACTAGGAAACTTATGATTTAGCAAGGACCTAGATGTCTGGAGACACACCCAAGATCGGGGGTCTTACTTGAAGGTGGCACCTACCCTTCTAGGGATGATGTGCAACATTACTCTTATCCAAGTATTGCTTCACACATTCTACCACTTGAGAAGTATTTAATCAGTGTAGATCCATCTAAACTTAAGATCTATTAAGTACCAAATGGGATAAAATAATTGAGATGCAATTCTTTTAAGGCTTAAATTAGAGTTTAGATTAAATTTTTAAAGAGACTTTAGATGGGTCTATGTTCACTGTTAATACAATTGGTGGACAGAAGACAGCTAGGAATTGTGCCAAAGTGAATGCTTACAATGTGTACACAAAGTGAATGCTTACAATCTGTAAGTGATAAAGATGTTATTGAACGAACTACAACCAGAGTAGCAACATTAGCAATACTCCAAATGTGGATGCCAAGGAAACCGTTAATACAAAGTCCTTGAGTGCACAGTCGAGGATTCAGGCCAACGAAGGCCAGAGAAAAACCATCTGATAATAGCTACAGGTAGAAAGCTGAAAGGACTGTTGTCAAGACAGAATAACCTAATGCATTAAAGGGTCCTACAGCAGCATAGGATATTCTTTATTCAAAATGGCTCAAATTTGTCTTTTTCCTGGTGAAATTTCAGCTAGTAAATTTGACAGAAAATTGGGTGCCAGGCCTAGTTTCATGGATCAAAGCTCCAGGGACATAGTTCTTTCATGCCCCCAAATGTTTTGAGGATCTTATTATGCCCCTCCCTGCATCCTCGTACCCACACTTGCACCCGCAAAACGTAGCTACTTAGACTACAACCCACAAATTTTCAGCTTTAATCATATACTAACCAATATCAGTAATCTAAAACTAGGTCTAAATAAAAATCGAATTATTTTAATCTCTCAACAACAAAGAAGACTCGAGAATGAAGAAAATTGGCTATGAAGGGAACTAGAGGAAGAAGTGACCGGTGTGAAGGGCCCCATGCTTGTCCAATCTGCTATGGATCACCTCCAAAGTGCGACATATCCAAGGGCACAAAATTATTTGAGCATAAAAATAGTTTAAAGAAGAAAAAGACAAACCACAAAGGAACACGAATTGGAACATTGCCAGCAAAAGCCAAAGGAGGAAGAGTGCTGGAGTTAGGAAGTCGAAGAGTAGGGGATGTTTGTCCTTCCATCTGCTCCTACCAAGCATAGCATTGGTGAAGGGGTTGTTTTGGCAAAGAAGGGAAGAGTTGCTGATAAGGTTTCTAAAGTTTCTAATCTTAGTGCTCTAGAGAGCCAAAACACCATTGTAATTCTGTAAATGCTGAGAAAACAAGGCTGAGCAAGCCATTCAATGTTGGTTTTCCGATTTGAGTC
>LPNX010114315.1:0-20254 GCA_001517045.1 Pseudotsuga menziesii
TTTGACAAAAGAAATGGTTTAAACCATCCACATTCTACATAGTAATGTAGAATGTTATGTTGCATTGTGATGTTTATCAAGGTTTATGTTTCACGGCGATTTTATCGAGGGTTATATCACATTACGACGTTAAGCTATGGTTTGTTACAGTGTTTGGTTGGTATATGTCAACACAACCAGAGATGTGAGATGTGACACATTAATAATGTGATAGTGGGTATTTAATAAGCATTATGTCGCATTGTGACCTTTATCACATGTTATGTTACATTAGCGACATTCATCAAGGGTTGTGTCACATTGTGATATTTGTCAAGGGTTATGTGACATTGCCATAATGCCCAATATTTGACACATTAATAATGTCTGTTTGGATGTTTAGAAAATTTCTTTAAGAATTTTCTTTATATATATATATATAGTCGTTTGACAAAAGAAATGGTTTAAACCATCCACATTCTACATAGTAATGTAGACTATTATGTTGCATTGTGATGTTTATCAAGGTTTATATTTCACTGTGACGTTATCAAGGGTTATATCACATTACAACATTAAGCCATGGTTGTTACAATGTTTGGTTGGTATATGTCAACACAACCGGAGATGTGAGATGTGACACATTAATAATGTGATAGTGGGCATTTGATAAGAATTATGTCGCATTGTGATGTTTATCACATGTTATGTTACATTAGCAACATTCATCAAGGGTTGTGTCACATTGTGATATTTGTCAAGAGTTATGTCACATTGCGATAATGCCCAATATTTGACACATTAATAATGTTTGTTTGGATGTTTAGAAAATTTCTTTAAGAATTTTCTTGATATATATAAATATAGTCGTTTGACAAAAGAAATGGTTTAAACCATCCACATTCTACATAGCAATGTAGAATGTTATGTCGCATTGTGATGTTTATCAAGGTTTACATTTTACTACGACACTAATAATGTGTCTTTGGATGTCTAGAAAATTTCTCTAAGAATTTTCTTGATATATATATATATAGTTGTTTGACAAAAGAAATGGTTTAAACCATCCACGTTCTACATAGTAATGTAGAATGTATGTCGCATTGTGATGCTTTTCAAGGTTTACATTTCACTACGACATTATCAAGGGTTATATCACATTACGACGTTAAGACATGGTTTATTACAGTGTTTGGTTGGTATATGTCAACACAACCAAAGATGTGACGCATTAATAATATGATAATGGGTGCTTAATAAGCGTTATGTCGCATTGTGAGGTTTAACACAGTTTATGTTACATTAGTGACATTGATCAAGGGTTATGTCACATTCTGATATTTGTCTAGGGTTATGTCACATTGCGACAATGCCCAAGATGTGACACATTATTAATGTGTCTTAGGATGTTTAATTATTATAATAAATTTATTTTTTATTCCTTTTATTGACGCGTTAATTGTCAATATCACTATATAATATCAATACAACCATAGTCTTTGTTAAATCAAATATTAACCATGAATTAAAAATAATCAAATGCTCATCATTCAACTTATCACAATCTATAAAGTAATCTAATGGTTATGTCTCCTATGCATTACGATATAACCCTAAGTGTTATGATATATAATATTATTGTGACACATTAATTAATTAATTAATAATGTATTTATATTTGGATTTGATTATAATTAATAGTATTTATTTAATAATAATATTTAAATAATTAAATAATTAAATAATTATTATATTATAATCAATTAAAATATTAATTTATCAATATTAATAATAAAAAATAAAAATATAATAATTAATTGTAGCATAATAATTTATATTTTGGAGATATGTCTATGTGCGCACCCGTTACTAGCAACAACCACATTAAATTAATAATGTGTCTGAATATGCCGATAGGCGTAAATTTAGGCACATACTTTTATATTAATGTTTTTCCCTATAGTATGTGCTTAAATTTACGCATATCGACGTATTCAGACACATTATTAATTTAATGTGGTTGTTGCTAGTGATATATGGTCTTTTTCTATTGGGTAAATGAGAAGCTCTCTGAAACTCATTGGCTTAATTGTGGTAACTTTAACATGATTGAAGCATAATAAAAAACAGGGGTTGCTTCTCATAAGTTTCCCTTCTTGAGAAAAAGAATCTTAAACCTCTCTCAAATCCCAATTAGGGTGACATGATCTCAATGATTCTTTAGAGCCCTATTTCACTTGATCTCATTTTTGTATAAAATATGAAAAGGATTTTAGATACATGCACGGTGTATGATCATTTATTAAAATACTTTCTTCTTTGATTTTTTGTTTTGGGGTTGTGACCTATTTAAGTGTTAGTAGAAGAAACCATTGGCATATTATGAAGCGATCCTTTTCTAGGTTATATCTTAAGGTGCATACAATATTTCAAATCTAAAATAATAATATATCATGCACATCTCTCATCTTAAAAATGAAGGTTGCTCGAATTGTATTAGAAAACTCAACAATCTTGTAACTAGGATTAGAGGTGAAGATGGTCAAGTATTTTCTAGTGGGAGGAAGAAATTGTGGACCCGTGTCATTTATTAGAACACATGCAAGGTAAATCACTGCTATTAATAGAAAAAGGATAAGGCATTGAAAGATGATATTGGGTGATTAACGCCTTCAAAATGACCTCTCTAGTGAGGAACCTCAAACCAAGATGACCAAGACCACACATCATTGAAAATAGGTGAGATTTGGAGGGATAAAGGATCTACTTTCAAGCATGACTCAATGAATCTAATATGGAGAAGAAGATGAATATTTCTTTAAGACCTTTCCCTTAAAAGAGGCCATGGAAATGATTTTAATGACAAAATTTGGAGAAGTAAGATTATGTAACAAGAAGAATTTCGGGAAATAAGATTATGTAATTAAAAGAAAACCAAACATAGGTTATCATAATTTGGAAAACCACAACCATTGTAAAAAGTTTAATTTTACATAAATTTTCTTTAACAAGTTATAATGTGACAAATTATAAAGCCAATTAAATTTTTTTTTTATATATTCAATAATTAATCATACATTAGTGTGAGAAAATCCAATAACTAATCATACATTAGTGTGAGAAAATCCAATAATTAATCATACATAAGAAAACTGAGTAATAACAACTCCATTTTAGATTTAATTAATAACATAAATTTAAATGTGAAAGAATATGAAACTTTACAATATAATATCAATTCATTATTCATGTGTTACAACCCATAAACAACATATACATATGTTAGAATATAATCCGTCGGGATTATATATTGTAAATAAATAAATAAATCTGAATAGTAGGAAGCCGAAAAGGCTGGGTGGAAGGTGAAACACAACCGTCACATGTAATATATAAATGTATGCATTAGCCATGAATAATATTGAATCGGGAGTTATACCTATCAGTGGTATCAGAGCTTGGCTATTTTTGCCATAACTCCTGCCTGCTGCATTTCAGTCCTGGCATTCTGCTTGCTAGTCCATTGCCACACTGCCTGCTCCGTCAGTCTGCCATTTGCATGCGTTTCTCTTTTCCAGCTTGTGTGCATTCATTTGTATGCGTTATTCTCTTCTCATTTGCCTCATTTTCCAGACTGTTCTCTTCTCAACCCTAATTTCTTGAGCTGAATGAGTCACCCTCCTCCTCTTGCATATTGTTGTTGTTGCGAGTTCTTTGAGGACCGTCTGCAAAATTTCTCATACTCCATGAAGACTGGTGTGTTTGACATTGTGAGATGCTGCGATTTCATGAGGGAGTTGTAATACCTATCAGTGGTATTACTGCGTTGAAGATTCTATATATGTATGTATAATCGCATTGCCTGAAGTGTTGGTGTGACTGATAGACTGCATTGATATTGGCTTGGAGATGCAGACTGCGTTGATATTGGTGGAGATGCATTGATTTGAGACCGTGTTAAATCCTAATTTTACCCATCAGTGATGTGTATCAGTCTGAATCTGTATATGCTGCGATCTCTGCGTTGAGTATATACGTGTTGCTAAGGACAAGTCAGAGGCAACTGAATACCATAAGCTACTTGCAACAAGGTTGAAGGAACAACGTGATCGTAGAAGTGAGAGTTTGGCAAAGAAGAGAGCCCGCTTATCATCAGCTGTGTCTAAGCCATCTTCTACTGCATAAGCAATAATTCTGATCATAGAGAAATATGTGTTTCTCTATGCAGAGCTGAGTTTTTATTTCTATAATTAAGTAGTTCTCATGTTAGAGTGAGGATGCAGATGTTTTAAGTATGAATGTTTGAGCACACTGGGCTTTTGCCAGCTCTAAAACTGAAAAATTTAGTGTTACTGAAATTTTTGGGAAATCAGTAACTTGTTTTCATTGACTAGTAGTTGGTTAGTATATTACTCTTTTAGTTGAATAAATGTAAGAGTTTTGTAAACGTATTGGAGCTTGAGTATATATGCTGGTAATAGCGTGGAGGTAAACCATTTTTGTTGGACTGTGACTGCAAAATATATTGACTGATATATATTGAAGATGGCGCCGTCTGTGGGAACCCTAATTTTCTGAAGTGAACCCTAATTTTCTTGCAAAGTTTGGATTGCGTTGTGCGGATATCAAGAACCCTAATCACGTGGAGTTTTGGGTGATAGTCCCTTTCTTCAGCGTTGGATTGCTGATATCGAGAGACTTGCGTAGTATCTGCGTGGAGTTTGGTGATATTTTTGGGTACTGAAACTACGCTGCAACGAGTTAGGAGTCACTGTGTCCTTCTTGTTTTTTATTTCCATTGAAATCGATCCAAGATGATTACTGCATTCTCCTATTGATTGATATGCGATCTGTGAGTGTATTAATTGCTACTGTTTGAGACTGCATTGAAGGCTATAAGAAGTGGTATAAAAACTCTTGTATGCTGTGTTTATGCTGACTAATATATCATACTGATATATGTGTTGAAGTTTGTAAGAAGTATTTTAATATTGCTAACTGGTATATCATACTGATATACGTTGAAGGCTGTAAGAAGTGGTATAAAAAAGCTCTTTTATGCTGCGTTTATGCTGACTGATATATCATACTGATATATGCGTTGAAGGCTGTAAGAAGTATTTTAATATTGCTCTTGTATACTTCCTGAAATGCTGCAAGGTGCATTTTGGATATATGAGACTGAACCTGTGGAGCTGCCTACGTATTGAGAAATCAAGCGAGCCTGTGTTGCTACAGCCTGTTGAAGACCTACTTGAAGACCGATCTCAATATTCAATAATTCTGAATACTGAGACTGATATATTGCATTCTAAATACTGAGACTGATATATTGCATTGTGATACTGAGACTGATATATTACTACTGACTGATATATTTTGTATTGAAGAAGCATGTGTATGCTATAAACTTGCATTGTATTCACCTTGGCAGAGATTGTAGACCTGCAAGGTTATTGTTTTTCTATTTCTCTTTGTAAATTACACTAACAATTGTAAAGATGCAATCTATAGCATCTGGAGTTGGTGCCACTCTCACTGGCAAGAGAGGCAAAGGAAGAAGAAACTTCAAAGGCAGAGGGGGCAGAAACAACTTTAGCAAAAGATCAGATTTGCAGTGCAAGCGTTGTGGAAATACTGGGCACACATCAGATCAGTGTTGGGCTTCGTGGGACTCCATCAAAGACAAGCACAACCAGAAGAAAGATGATAATAAAAATCAAGATGCTAGTAAATCTTCTGATTCTGCTCATTGTATTGTTGCACATTGTAATCTTGGAATTAATGAAATGACTTCACTTTCATCATACAAAGATTGTTGGCTGCTTGATACTGGTGCAACATCACACATGACATTTAGAAAAGACTGCTTTGAAGAACTTAATGAAACAATAGATGGCATAGTTTACTTTGCAGATAAGTCAAGTAGTAAACCAAAGGGAATGGGCACCATTCGACTGAAGATGCCTGGATTCCCTGATTTCTTGTTGAATAATGTTCTTTATCTTCCATAGTTGTAGAGAAGCTTACTGTCCTTGGTGGAGATTCGACAGGAAGGCCATTCCATCCACATGTTTGATGGAATCGTTGAAATAAGAAAGTCCTCTGACAACCAAGTCATCATGACTGGATACGAAGATGGGAAGTTGTTGAAGCTAAAGGGTTCATCTACAAGAGTTCAGAACTATGCCTACCTCTCTCGGCATGGAGAAGGTAATTTGTCATCTAGTTCATTGTGGCATGCAAGATTTGGTCATCTAAATTATAACAGTCTTTGTTTGTTGAGAAAGAATGGTGTATTTGGTTTTCCCACCATTCCCAAAGAGAAGAACAAATGTGATGCATGTATATTAGGGAAACATAGTAAGCTGCCATTCCATGAATCTAATTTCAGAGCGAGTAGGAAATTAGAATTAGTGCATTCTGATTTATGTGGCCCAATGCCAACTCCTTCTGCAAATGGGAATAAGTATTTTATGACATTTGTTGATGAATACTCAAGAATGTGCTAGATTTACTGTTTAAAGACAAAATCAGAAGCATTTCAAACATTCAAAGACTTTCATGCATTGATAGAAAAACAAGCACAATAAAAAATTGGTACACTTCGTACTGATAATGGGAAAGAATACACTTCAAATGCTTTTGAAGATTATCTTCGCCAACATGGAATTGCACATCAGACTACCATTCCCTACCATCCTCAACAAAACGGTGTAGCAGAAAGAATGAATAGAACCATAATGAATATGGTTTGCTCAATGATGTTTTTCAAGAATGTAAAACTAATGTTTTGGGGTGATGCAGTAAAATGTGCAACCTATTTGAGAAATAGAAGTCCCTCAAATGCTCTTGATAACAAGACTCCACATGAAATGTGGTTTGGCCATCTCCCTTCAATAAGGCATCTCAGAGTTTTTGGTTCCACCTGTTATGCCTTGATTCTAAAGGAGCAAAGAAACAAGCTTGGTGCTCGAAGCAGAAAATGCATTTTCCTGGGGTACGAAGAATACTCCAAGGCATACCATCTGTATGATGAGGTAAACAAGAAATTTGTTATTTCCAAAGATGTCATTTTTCTTGAGACTAATAAAAATGACCAGTCTATTGAGAGACAACTTGATCATTTGGAAAGTTTCCTCATCCAAAGACATATTCTGAAAATGAATATGAAATTCCAAACCTTGAAGGGGGGATTCTTATTCTGGATCAACCTTTGGAATTTCCATATGAATCACCAACTCCCCCGGATGAAGAAGTTCCTGCTACTTCACCTGAACAAGAGGTTCAACTGGATGATGTGATTGAGAGAATTGAAAGACTCTCAATCAATGATGAAGCACCACCAGCTGATCAACCAGGACCATCACGGAAGATTCCTAAATGGGCCACAAAGACACTTGAAAGTGTCCATCTAGATGAAGTTGGAAATATGGGAACGAAAAGTTCAAAAAGACATGAAGATGGAGGAGAAGCAGATAATTCAGGTGATGATGTATCATTTGATTGTGAATTTAATTTATCTGCTAACTTTGAACCAACTTCCTTTGAAGAAGATTCTACTCGAGTTGAGTGGAAAGAAGCTATGCAGAATGAGTATGATGCACTCATGAAGAATGGAACTTGGAAGCTGGTTGACCCTCCAGTTGGAACCAAAACAATTGGCTGCAAGTGGGTGTACAAGAACAAATACAGATTAGATGGCTCACTTGACAAGCATAAAGCGAGGCTTGTAGCAAAAGGCTATGCACAGAAGGAAGGAATTGACTATGAAGAAACGTTCTCTCCTACAGCAAAATGGGCTGCCATCCGTACCTTACTCTCTTTAGCAACTCAGAAAGGGTGGAAAGTTCATCAGATGGATGTGAAGACTGCTTTCTTGAATGGAGACTTGAAAGAGAATGTCTTCATGTCTTAGCCAGAAGGCTTTGTTGTGAAAGGAAAAGAACAAAAGGTATGCAAGCTTGTCAAATCCTTGTATGGCTTAAAACAAGTGCCTCGCGCATGGTATGAAAAGTTAACCGAGCATATTTTGAAGTTAAATTTCGAACATTTTGATCTTGATGATGCAACACTGTTTATAAAGAAAGTAGGAAGATCAGTTGTGTATCTTGTGGTGTACATAGATGATCTTTGATGACAGGGAACACCGAGAGCTATATAGCATCCATTAAGAAAGATTTGAAAAAGATATTTGAAATGACAGATATGGGACATCTCCACTATTGCTTAGGAATTGAAGTCACTCAACATCCTAAGTACATATTCCTATCTCAGAAAAAATATGTTGGAGAACTACTAAACAAATTTTGCATGACAGAATGCAACCCTATATCTACTCCAATGGAACAGAAAATGAAGCTCACATCAAGCGAAGGAAAAGAATTTGAAGATGCGACCAAGTATCGACAACTTGTAGGAAGTCTTATCTACCTTACAACAACTAGACCAGATATTTCTTATGTTGTTGGCATACTTTCAAGGTTCATGTATAAACCTTGTGAAGGACACTGGTTAGCTGCAAAAAGAGTTCTAAGATACTTGAAGGGGACTCAAGACGTTGGACTCAAGTACTCTAAAGTGGATGACTTCAAACTTATTGGGTACTCAGATTCAGATTTTGATGGCGATAAGGAGACAGGAGTATCAACTTCCGGATACACTATGAGTCTTGGATCAGCAGCTATCTCATGGAGATCACGAAAACAGTCAGTTCCAGCAGATTCAAAAATAGAAGCAGAATATGTTGCTGCAGCTGAAGCAACGAAAGAAATAGTATGGCTCAAGAAGATACTTGAAGATTTGCAAGAAAAACAAGAGAACTCCACTCCATTATTGGTCGACAATACTTCTGCAATCAAGCTGGCTAAGAATCCTAGATTCCTTGATCGAACCAAACACATCAACACCAAGTATCATTTGATTCGACATCATGTAGAGGCCA
This sequence comes from Pseudotsuga menziesii, assembly GCA_001517045.1. Lineage (NCBI taxonomy): Eukaryota > Viridiplantae > Streptophyta > Pinopsida > Pinales > Pinaceae > Pseudotsuga > Pseudotsuga menziesii. Next base: position 8,924 of record LPNX010114315.1, read on the forward strand.
AGACAGTCCATCTTCGACATTGTTCCACAAATGATCAAGTTGCAGACATCTTCACCAAAGCGCTTGGACGAGAAAAGTTTGAAAGATTCAGAAACATGCTCGGACTTACGAACACCCCTTTGGATTAAGAGGGGGATTGTTAGAATATAATCCGTCGGGATTATATATTGTAAATAAATAAATAAATCTGAATAGTAGGAAGGCGAAAAGGCTGGGCGGAAGGTGAAACACAACCGTCACATGTAATATATAAATGTATGCATTAGCCATGAATAATATTGAATCAGGAGTTATACCTATCAACATATATATAATTTAAAGATAGCATATAAATAACATAACAAGAGAAAACTAAATAATTTGTTTCTCCTTATACAAAAATGTTGTTAACAATAATTTAATCATTGTGAGAAGACAAAAGAATTTTTGTTTTGTATAGTTATCATAATCACTTGCATTCACAAAGTGGTACCTATGCAGTTATGAAAAAATATTGGCAGCCACAAATGTTTGTTGGTTGTTAATGACCAATAACTTTGTGTTGGCAGCCCATAAATGTTTGTTGGAATCAATGCCCACCAATTTCATTTATAATAATTATAAAGGATAATATGCTTTCTATTAATTTGATTCAGATTTCACTGTATCTTTTGGTTTTATCATATTATTTGTTTTGATAATGATTGCACATTTATGACTTTTGGATTTTCTTATATCTTAAAGGACCCACTATTTTTATTATTTATCTATTAAGAATTATTATACTGAAGGTGTTATTAATTACACTGAAGGTGTTATTAAGGAGATGGTTCTAATCAATATTTGATCGTCTATCGATGGTGAAGGGGTAGCCCTTTGTATTTATTAAATTTAAAAAATAAAATTTCTTTTTTAATTTCTTTTTGTCTTTTCTCCGGCCAGCTTCTATACCTCCCACCCTTCTAGATTACGCAACTCGGATCGAGCTGTACGTACATGCAGGTGTCCCTCGAATCTTCAGTACATCCAAAAATCCGGGAGACGACATGAGCTACAGTTGTGGAAACATACTCATGCATCCACTACAAACCCAGTCGTTTCGTGTACAGCTGGGAGCCATCCTGAGCGATTGTTCTTCCATCTAAATTTGAATTTGTAGAGCATCCCTTCTGGTTTTGCGTCTTGCAAAAGGACTTTCCATTCATGCTCTTTGAGACAGAATAGAATTCAGTTACACTCTAACAAATAGACCTTCTAGATACTATAAATTTCCCTCGCTCTTTGAAACATTCAATACAACAGAATTCCTTACAGATTATGTGAAAGTTTTGTTTTTTAAGAATTGAGTTAGTTCAATTAATTTGAATTGACTGTAACCTCCGTATAGATTTTGTCGAAGACTTGTTTTTCAATGATTGGGAGAGTTCAAAAAAATTGAATTGACTAGCTCAAATTTAAACAAGATGAATATTCCTGAGGAGAAAACATTGGGTCTTTGGGAATTTTTTGTAAGCGTGGCTTTGGTTGCAAGGGAAATTGGACAAAGTCCACTGTCCAACAACGAATTGGGTTTTCTTAAGGTTTATCATTGTCGATCTATCATTGATCTGTCAGTTCTGAAAAGGCGTTGTGATCACCATGAATTCGGAGCTTAATGTTTACCAAACTTGAATTTTTTGTTCCCTGAGATTCAATCAACTAACAAAATTTGGAAGAGGGGAAGGAGAAACTAGGCACAGTTCTGAATGAGAAATACAACAACGGCTATCAGAGAAGACTGATGGTGGTAGTGGTGTAGTTGTGCTTGGTGGGTCCTTTACTTATGGATGCATGTGGTGAGGCTTCCCATCCAAAATCATATCTACCTGCTGAAATTTAATTTCCCTTGGACAGGATTTCTCTGGAGGAAAACTCATGGCGAATTTCTTTAACAGATCTACTTCAAACCTATAAATTTATTGAAAATACATAGATGTAATTAGTTACTATGTTCATGGAGAATGAAGGATAATAAACCCACTGCAAAATCATAAATAAAGGCACTACAAATTCAGAGTGAATTGATGTAACTACACAAAATTGATGAGAAAAATACAAAACACCTCAAAGAAAGCGTATTCATGGTGTTCTAAGCTCTGAAAAATGATGGAATAGCATACCCATTAGGAAAATAGACTCCATGGTTACCATTTTCATGATTTTTTGAGATGGTTAACATAAAACCAACACATTCTAAACTTCGAAATCGAACTGATATTGAATCACAAACACCTAGCCCTAGGACTTCCAAATGTTATGGATTTCTTCTTTCAAGCTTTTTATTATAAAAACCGAAACTCGAACCTAACCCTGTAATTTCCAAATTGTAGCGACAACAGGGATTTTCCAGAAGTTATTTTGTGGTTGGTTGAATACTTTGGCTGTAAAATATAAGAAAACAACAAAACAACAATTGGAAGATTAAGCGTTGGAAAGTACACAACTAGCATTGAATTTTCTAGTGTATGTGCTGTCAGCTATATTAATTAATTAATATCATCCATCTCAGCGTTAAATAACTCTTATGTCATGTATTTCTTTAATGTTGGTATGTTTTTGTTTAGCCATCATGTACTTGAGACGCTTGGACCTTTGTTGCATGCATAATATGTGTCAAATAGTACATGACATTTGGTCTACTACAGTGGTATATTCAAGATATTTTTGGTTTCATTGGATAGCTTAGACCATCCAAATAATAAAAAACTTTCAAATATCATGTCCTTTTTTTGATGTGAGATGAACATGAATAATAGAATTATCTGTCCCATTCATAATTATGTATACCCTAAACATATTACATGTGTCGTTCGTGCAAACTTGATATACACATTTCTTTGTGATAAAATAGTTGATATTCATGTTCTCACACACTTTGTTGGATGGGGCGATAATATAGATGATAAATCCATGCTAAGTTAAGATTTCTTTTGCATATAGAACTTGTTTTTTATAATTCCAAATCAACATTATTTGAGAAAACATATATTGTTTTTATTATTTTATTAAATCTGTGAGTTCTGACCTAATTGAAATTTTGTTTCAAGAAGAAGACAGGGATTTTATATTTTAATTTTTTCAGAACCTAATTGAAATTTTGTTTCAAGAAAAAGACAAGGGATTTATATTTTAATTTTTTCAAGGATAATAACAAATGTTAAGAGAGGGGATTTATATTTTAGTTTTTTCAAAACCTAATTGAAATTTTGTTTCAAGAGAAAGACAAGGGATTTATATTTTAATTTTGTGAAGGATAACAATAAATGAGAGTGAAAAGCTTAAAGTATAATTTATGGTATTTGCATCTCCTTTATTTTATAAATGCATTTTTATAAGTGAAAAAGGCTGAACCAAACAAAGTTATGATGGGGATACTAGGGCAACCAATCAACCTTCTTGTTTTCAAGTAGAATAGGAAAACCACCTTTCATGCACTCAGTCAAGTGTTATTGGGATCTAAGTGTATGTTTTGGTCATATAATTATCTGTGTAGAGAAAAGTTAAAAATAAATTCAATGGAATTTTTACGTATATCAAAACTTGTTCCCCCTGAGATACAATATGTGCGCGCGGAAGGGGGTTGGCTTCTGCATCCATTACATCATGAAAATGAAGCAACAAGCTATGAATGGACATCTTGACTATATACTATTGATATTCATAATGAATATTGACTTGGGATATATAAAACTTGAAACAAAATATTTTCTTCACCTGTTAACCTTATTTGGCCATTCAATGATCTTCAATACATGAGATTATAAGAGGACCCACGCGTATGGTCGACAGGAAAAATGGTGTTGCTTGTGCAAATTATGATGTGCATAAATTTTGATGTCTCACATAGTTCAAGTTTCAATTTCAAAGTTATATTCTCTCAACATCCGGCTAGGTCTCAGTTTCAAAGGTAAAGTTCCTCCACGTCCAGGGGTTTCGAGGTTCTCTGAAGCTACCTAAAAATTCAAAAAATCCTTCGTAGGAAACTTATTTTCACTTATGTAACAATTTAGAAGTTTGATGTAACTTATTTTCACTTATTTTCCTAGACTTTCTTTCATCACATAAACTTATATTATCTACACACAACTTTCTCTCAATTTTTAAAACATATCAAATTTCTCTTCAATGTTTCATTTTCCCCTTTTTGAAGGTATGCTAGTTATTTTAATTTCGGAATGGATTCATCTCCCTATGTAATCCACAATTGTGATGTGGATTTTTCTTATCACATTATTTTCCACTACTGGATCCCATGCGTAGAAGGAAATCTCCCTCCATTTTGTGGGTTCAAATTATTTGTCTGTGTTCTTCATAAGGGGAGTGCTTGCACTTCATCACGAGTCCATATTGAACTTTAGAATAAGATTACTCTCCCGAATTATTTACAAAATAACTTTTACATTAGGTGTTACAATTTCAGAGTATAAAGTCCTCCCTCTAAAGCTTATATTAATATAAATATTATTATAATATAAATATAAATATATTAACAATAACCAAATTTTCATTTTCATAGGTATATAACTACAAATTATGAGTTCTATATAGTTTAGTGTGATTATAAACAACTTAGATCCATCTTAAATTACTAAAACATTACACCTAAAATTGTTTTATCTATTTTGACACTTAATATATCCAAAAATCAGATGGATGTAAGTTGGTAAATATTCTCTTATATTTGGCTTTACACATTTTTAATTCTAACCATCATCTAAGACACTTTTTTATTTATTTTTGCATAAAACATGTTTTTCCTTGCTTCCTTTAAGAATTTATGTTCCCAAACATTATAGGATTTTCCACTTTCCTAGCCATTCCAACCCTTGTTCACAAATTAGCAGGTTAGGTTGTGGTACCCTTGTTCACAAATTAGCAGGTTAGGTTGTGGTTGTGGATCACTAGACTCTGATGGAAACAAGATTTTCCCAATGTTATAAGTTTGGTTCACTCTGCACTTCTATATAAGAGCATAATTTCAAGAAAAAGAGAAGATGTATATTGAAGTTTCAATTGACAAATGAGACTTGTTTCATAAACTGTATTTCCTTATTTTGAACAATAAATATCCAAAAAAACTCCTTTTCACAAGAGTACTCAATAAACTTAGTAGATAGTAAAACAATTGGTGGTTCTGGTTTGATCCTAAATACCTACCATGTGGCTTAAATGAAAAACAAATACAGGCAAGGAAAATATTTTTGTTACATGTTCCTAAAATCCCTCATGTGAAGGAAATACAAAATATTTGTGGTCTCACTTTATTATGTGCAGAAGTACTTGTAAAACCCTGGATGAATCTCGGTCATGAAGGTTATCCACATTGGCTAAACTTCGTGTTATATCCTTAATCATTGCAAAATTTAATTTCAGCCATCCTTTTAGGGTTAACACTTAAACACTAATCCATTCTTTTTTTCCCATATGCATAAGCAGATTGTTTGTAAATCTGGATGTTGCTTTTCTTTCTCACATACAAGAATCTTACTTATTAGTCCCCGCCACAGGCATGCAGGGACTCTATGAATCGGCATGCCGTCGTTTCTAATAAATTAGACAAAAACCAAGACAGGCTTTTATAATTTTTTATCATTTATATTATATTTTCTAATAAATTAGACAAAAACCAAGACAGGATTTTATAATTTTTTATCATTTATATTATATTATGTTTGTAGTATTTTATGTTTATTTGACCAATGAAAAACTTTGAGGCCTTATTTGGCCTCATATCTAGACCAATTTAATTTTCTTGGGTCAAAAATACCAATTGAGATATATGTTTTAGGTAATATGATTTTCATTTAAATTAATGCTATCTCCAAGATAGCATTAATTTATAAACATAAAATGTTAGCGATCTTATTCAGCTTCTTTCAAGCTACAGGCTGCATGTTTCACATCTGTTGATGTGTGGATTCTCCCATGTTTTCCATCTATTCCTTTGTAAGTTTGACCTGTGGATCCTCCCATGTTTGGCATCTATTCCTTTGTAACTATGTTTATGGTCATCTAGCTATAATTCCACTGGGAACATGGGTAGATCTCCCTGGTGCGAGAAGGATCATACCAATGAAAGAGCCTGGACTAAGAAGAACACTTACCAACAAAGGAGCCTGGACTAAAGAAGAACACCACCGCCTGAGATACCGAAAGAAAGTTGCATGGTTCTTCCTCTGCACAATAGGTAACGGAAGAACACCACCGCCTAAGATACCAAAAGAAAGCTGCATGGTTCTTCCTCTGCACAATAGGTAACGGCCTGGACTAAAGAGGAATACCACCGCCTCAGATACCGAAATAAAGCTGCATGATTCTTCCTCTACATAATAGGTAAATTCTCATGTGCCTTCGACTTTGAAATGGAGCGCTGGCATAAGATACCCAATCATGCAATCCCTCGTATGTCTATTATTACTGCAGCAGGCAACATTTTATTCCTCGATAACCTCATCGCAGACTGAGCTTGTGAGATGCAGAAAGAGCTGCAAGCTCTCAAGCCTGGAAGCTTCACAAAAAAAAGACGATTATGATCACTTTTGTTGCTCCCAAACCATTGTTGAAAATCTTGATTTTGAAGTTTCTTCTAAACCAGTTTTAATAGCACATGAATTCAATATAGGATATAAGAATACATACCGGGAGCAATATATCCATAGGATCCAGCTACATTCCAGTTTATGCTTTGGCACTCCACTTCTGGCTGTCTAATTCCAGGTAAAGAAAATCCACCCAGCAAATTGTGATCACAGCATCCGCTACATCACGTCCAAGATATGCTTTTGCTGTCGTCTGAACATGGGAATCATTCTTTAAGATGAAAGCACGCTATGAAAGATATCAAGATTTGTTTCTTTCTTAGTACTCACTTGAAGAGGAAGATGCATTCTGACAATTATATCCACAAACTATCAAAAGGATCGCTGCAAACTGCCATAGCATTTGAATGGCATAACTGTTTTGTGAATCTGGCATAACTGTTTTGTGAATCTTTTTATTTCGTTAGGCTTCATACTTGTGAAAGAGGGGGCACTCTAATTAGCATTTAAAATTCAAATCACAATTCCTTCTCTACAGTTTTAGAGTAGAATATCACTACTTTATGCTTTAAAACTGGAACTAAACCAGAAAGAAATTCGAGAGCTAGTACCTGTTCAAAATTTTGAATCTAGATCTGAGTGGTTAAAGTTTGATAAATGTTGGATGCTGGGACCCGGGGTTCTATGAAAATGGAACCAACGAGCTAGTAATTGTTGGAATAGGCACGTGGAGAAAAATGGCACTGGAGAGATTGGAAGAGGGCATCCAATTTTGCAACGGTTACCTTTGGCTTATTTTTATGAAATTGCAACAAGAACTAGGTGATGCCATCAAGGTTAAAACAAACAAAGAACAGTCCCATGATCAATTATTGGTGGCAACCTGGCAAGAAATAAAATACCAAAAGCATAAGCATAAGCACAGTCCCATGCCCCTTCAATGTTCTCTGCTATATACCCACAACAACTTACCGCGCAGCTATGTAATCTGTATTCTCAGATAGAATGAACGTTTTTTATACAATTTTAGAAAAACTGTCTTAGTGTATTTTAGAAGTCCGTGAGGGAACAAGAAAGAAGAAACCACTTCAAATCACTTGAGCTCATGCAAAAAAATGAGGCATTTATCCCATGGCACGGGGGCTTCACTTGTTGGCCAATATCCTATCACGTTAGTTCATATTGTGGGTTTTAAAATTATCAAAAATCGAACCAATGTATTGCAGGTATTAGGGGGATGAGGGGTTTAAGGTGGGGGTGGGTAGGGTGGTTTATAAGGATTGAGGTATAAAAAGGGGTGGGGAGGAGGTTTTAAGTATTGGGAGGGGGTTTCAACAAAAATATTTTGGGTCAATATCTCTTGAAATTAAGGGTATTCTTTAATATCCCACGATTGCACGTGCTATGTGAGAGGTTCACTAAGTGAAGTCCCCGTGATCCCATGGACTCTGCATTGGCTTTAGCTAATATGACATTGAAGTATAATTTGAAGTATAATTTATTCTCTGTAGTAATTTAATAAATAAAACCTCAATCAGAATTTGTAGTCGGTCGGGCACGAGAGGCACTATCCTATTGTGCAACTAAGAACAAAATACAATCGTGCAACTAAGAAAAAAATACATCAACCTATAGATGAATTCATTGCCACTAATAATTCAATCAGATTTCAGGACTAGTACTCAGAAGTACTTAGACATAAAGAGCGTCACTTGAACAGAGTTTGCTTTTGCTAGACTAAGAAAAATAGTTTTTCATCCAAAAATTAGATTTTGCATCCCTGAAACAAAGGCTTGCACATTTAGAAAGATGTTTGCAATTCCTTTAAAGCTTCAGTTATTTGTGTTATTGTATCAGGTGTAGGATCAGTAGTATTTATGGCTCTTGCTTTCAGTTCAGCTCTAGAGGTGCTTTCCCCGGATGAACCAAGAAAATTTGTATTTCCTTATGCTGTCGTTCCTTTCAATCTATATCTTGGGCTGCTTTGATGGACCAGTGAAGTTGCAATGATTGATCCTAACCGTAGTAGGAAGGGACGATTGCTGTCATCCGTCTGGAATCAGCTAAGTCGTACTGGGAGTAGGGAAGATCCTTGTATTATTATAAACCCGCAGGACCGTAGAAAAAGTATGCATTCTACTCTGTTCCTACTCGGCTAATTCCATCACTGATTTTACCTGAACTTCCTATTGATGAGCTTGACTAAACTCGACTGAACTGGACGAAAGAGCGTTTCTGCTGTGGTTATGAAACAGCCTACGCCATTTTGTGTTAGTAGGGTATCAGTTGAGATAGTCCAAGTCCAGTGCTGCTGCTCAAGGCCTCATTCGTTCTCAAATTGCATGAACGAAGTTGAGTGCCCAAGAAATTTTCAGGGTAACATCTGGCTGTGAAATTTTCAGGGCAACATCTGGCCGTCCAGAGACAGCAAAAAAAAGACACTAGGATGCAACATAAACCAATGAGTGGGCGAATGTCTCATTGTCTAGCCTTATTAATCAGCTGGCTTCCACGCAGATCATGCACTCAATGATCATCGCACAAAGTTTTTGTAACAATGCTTATAAAAAAATAAAAATAAACAACAACCGTGCTTTTGAAGTTTCGTATGTTTTCTGGTCGACCTCATTGCTTTTCTTGAGGTGGTTACAGACCGTGGATTTTAGTAGTCATAAGTGTCTTGATTGCGTGAGAGGAGTGTTAGGTATAGACGTCTTGATTGCTTAGGGAGTATCAATTTCTAGTAGTTATAGGTCTCTTGATTGTGTCACAGGAGTGTTAGATATAGATGTCTTGATTGCTTCGGGAGTATCAAATCACTATAAACAATCCCTCAATTAGCATTCTTTATATTTTTATTAAATCTATCCCTAGTCTCTCAACGCGTTCTAGCTAGCACCGCTGGTTGAACCCATCCGCTGGGAGAAGCCACGACGCTTACTTGTTGGGAGAATAAGAATCAACCCGGGGTGGGAAAAGAATAAACGAAACTGGCTGGTCGAATAATGGAGAGCTGGAGAAGCCACGACGCTTGCTTGTTGGGAGAATAAGAATCAACCCGGGGTGGGAAAAGAAGAAACGAAACTGGCTGGTCGAATAATGGAGAGCTGGTCTAAACCATTAGGCGAGAAAAGAATCAATCCTTTTTGCGATAGCATCTTGGACTAGCATATCTAAAATATCACTCTTTTAATACTCATAATTAGGTACGATAATAATTGTGGACTGATATTTGTATCACAGTATATAAAACAATAAAAAATTATTCAATGCAGCCACAGAATACATGTGCAGTAAAGCATGACACATCTTTATCCTCTTGGAAAACAATGCTTTCATATGGACTCAATTAAACTGGGGCTACACATTTTGTGTGGTCACAATATTGCAAGGTCACAAGGTTGCAATTAAACTGCGTGATACTCTTAGCAATCTCATTAGGCAGGGACTTAGTTGTTTTGCAACTTTTTCCTATTTTACTTTATGAAGAGAAATGTCTTCAGCATCTCAATTTTTAATATTGGATCTTTGCATTTAATAACGGTACACACTCTTCTAGATATTTGCATTTAATAAAGGTAATGTCTTCTGTAGCAAAGACAATATTGTAGGTATGAGATTCAAAGTGTTGTAGAGCCCATATAATGAATTATCTTCACCACACTTAGAGTCAAACTCAAAAAGTGACCGCCTTCTATATATCGATATTTAGATATAGTTCATATTTATACATTATATAGCCTCACTAAGTAGCTTAAACATGGTTGGTTTGATTGTATAGCCTCACTAAGTAGCTTAAACATGGTTGGTTTAATTTGGGCAAAGTTGATCCTTCTTGAGTTGAAGTAGATAGCAATAGTAATTATCCTTATGACAATTGTCATTTATATTCAAATCTTTTATAGTCTTTGTAAAAAAGAAGTAGAACCCACGCAGTCTTTGTTCATAGTTTCATAGTTCACTGTAGGTGGGAATATATTAAGAACCATATTTATTGTAGGTGGCAACATATCAAGCACAATATTTACAGGTGAAGCAACCTCAATCATTTTATTGATTTTAAAATATAAATATATTTTAAACACAAGATATATTTTGTTAATCTTAAAAAATTGTTGGTGTTGAAGATTTAAAAACTTTAAGTTGAGAAACAACACTATGTTGCCCATATCCGCTTAGGTTGAGGCATACTATGTTGACCATGTCGTCTTGCCATGTCTATCTCTCTTTGTGAAATTTTAGTTGTCATTAGCTTAAGTGGTAAGCATTATCATATTGGGAGAGAAGGAGGTTGAAAACCTTATAATAATGAGAATTCTTATCAAACCTACTATATTCTAATCACAATATGATACTATAAGCATTATCATATTGTTAGATTGAAGGGCATCCATGGAAAAGAATAAATAAAGAGCTTGAATGAATATATTAATATGGAATAAGTCCATTGGATGTAGCTTGGGTGGTTGGGAGGAATGAATGTTACTCTTTCCACCCTTTCTACCCAGGTTGAATTCCTTGTAACTGACATGTTGAATCCTTAAATGGGTCTATGTAATGCTCTTGTTGTTGAGTCCTCACTATACTCAAAATGCTCAACCACCCCATGTTCTCTTGCGTATTTTGGGGAGGTTTTATGTGGATGTAGCGAGCATTGATATCCTACCATGAACCCATGAAAAAAGAAATATTAATATGGAATGAAACTTCTTTTATTCAACATTGAATTGTAATATAAGAATTAAAAAATTATATAATAACAAAGTTTTTATAT